>JAPMOQ010029835.1:5586377-5622468 GCA_026543055.1 Argiope trifasciata
CGGTCTTTATACATATACATTCATGATAATATAGTTTCGTGATTAACCTGTTAATCGTCATGTCACGATTTATAAGCGTTATCATCCCATCTCAAAATTATAAGTTAAATTTGAATCATACGATATGAAGAATACGCATAGTTTCATAAATATTTCAAATGCTCTAAGCTGCCTTAATTTCATCACCGAGACAACATATTTCTTAAAGGACGGGATCATTTAAGTAAATAATAAAAAGGCAAAATAATAAGGAAAATAAAAATATTTTGCGTTGGTGATCTTGAATATCAAGTTATGTATTTAAAATTTAATTGAACTGTTTGATTTATTTGTGGTTCATCTATTATTAATTTCATCAATACAAATATAAGGAAAAACAAAATACACATAATTTTCCATAATTTATTTTCCTAAGGCTTTAAAGTTAATAATGGACAATAAGTAATTTTTTTAAAAAAAATACAGACTGAAACACTTTAGTGTTTAAATAGGTGATTACTTAAAAATGACGATTTTTGGCTAAAATATAAAATTTCATTCTCTTTATAAAATTATTTTGATCTTATTTTCTAGCTCATTTTTTAAAGTTAGACTGATTTTTTTTTTAAAAAAATACATTTTTATATCTTTAGTGCTATTTTACTTTGCTCAACATCATTCTCTCAAATTCTAATCTTAGAGAGAATTATTTTACAATTATTTTCGTTGGGCAAAAAACAATTTTTAATATTCCCGACAGTTTCTGCACTCAAGAACATATAATCTGTTCCTTTAGAAATATTTTAGCATATAAAGTTTAACTTTTAATATAGTACAATGTGTTAAAAATGTCAATTTCATGTAATTTAATATCGAATTTCAATAATTAAAGATTAAAGAATGCCTTTTTTTAGTTTAGGGTTTAGGATATATACTTGTTAATCCATCTGTAAGATTGTAAGCGAATCCTTTGATAAGACTATAAATTAAGATATTTTTCTTTTTTAGACTTTTTAGCCAAAAAAACTTTTTTTTTTCCAATTTACAAAAAGCATTTTGTCATTTAACTGATATAATTTTTAATGATTTTTTTTTAAATCTTTAAACGCAAATATTTATTATTTGAACATTTTAGAGCATTTTTCAAAAATATTCAACTCGCAGGTAATTAAATTACTTAAAAAGATAGAAATGATTTTACTTGCACAGCGAATTTTATTAATGATTAACAAATATCCCCAACAGAGAAAAAAATTCTTTTTTTTTCTGTATTCAATAAATCTATAGAGCAGATAAAGAAAAAAAAACGCTCTAATACACTTATTCCCTTTTTCAATTTAATTAAAATGTTATTATCTTTTTAAAGTGAGGCATTTGAAGCCATTCCGAGACGAGAAAATGAAATCGGGTGGAATATTTTCCCCATTTGAAAAGAAGCCAATTTAATCCATGGCGGCCTTCACCTTACACATTTTCCGGAAATTTTCTTCACTCGTTTCTTCCTCTATGACTTCCAGAAAATGTGTTTTCATAGCGCGTTTTTGGCGGACAGTTACGCTTAAATCGAAATCGATATTTAAATGCAGAAAGGTTAGTCGCCTTTTTCCGCGCCCTGAGCTGAAGTGAAGTCTAAATGTAGAGCATTTCACCAAACGAATTAAACTTTTCGAAATCTAAAATGCTTACTCCAAACAATAGAAAGAAAAATAGTTCAAAATGAAAAAATAGTTCAAAATGAAAAAATAGTTCACATTTTATACTATTTTATTGATACTGAAATGCATTAAAATCAACAAATAACAGTATAAATAGAGAAACAAATATTACAAATATAAATAACAAAATGAAATTACATAGTGGACAACTTATCTATTGAAATACATAGTATTGTTATAAATTTGTAACATTTCTACATAACATCAATTTCATGACGAGGTAGAATTTTATTAATATGTAAATAGATATCAAATCAATGAGGGCTTGAGGAAAACCCTGACAATCAGTCGGTCATTTGCCGACAAAAATCAGAATTCCTGAAAATTCGATGGAATATCAGGGATATATCAATTAGGAGCGGAGTTACAAACCTTTTTAGAAGCGTTTTGTCTTGTGAAGAAAATTAAAATGCCAAAAGATACAGTTAAGAGTTAGCTGAGTTGAGTATAAGCATGTAGATGAGCGAGTTCTGTCTGAGAACTTTGTTGTATTACTTTTTCTTTTTAATAATTTGACTCCTGTGTGGTACACTTTTCTTCGAATGTTGCTTTTTGTACTGTTCGTCCATAATTTGCTATTATGAAT
The DNA here is from genome assembly GCA_026543055.1 of Argiope trifasciata. NCBI lineage: Eukaryota > Metazoa > Arthropoda > Arachnida > Araneae > Araneidae > Argiope > Argiope trifasciata. The sequence goes on from JAPMOQ010029835.1 coordinate 5,588,658, forward strand.
TAATAACTTTTAAGGAATAAAGCGTCTTTGATATTGAGTCCTGGGCATTTCATTATAAAGTTAAAGGATGAATTTTGAAGATTTTCTGTAACAATTCTGAAATTACATTCTTTTAGAGTAGATTTTTTACTCTCCTAAAGCCGAAATAATTTTACTGCTTTATCTAGGGAATTATATCAGGTTTAATGGATAAAATAATAACATATAAGATGTAATTAAAAACTAGAGTAGACAATCAAAAGAATATATGAAATTCAGCTTCACTAATACAACTGCTATTAACGCTTGCATAAAATTAAAAATTTCAAAACACAGGGTGATTTAAAAAGAAACATTTTATTTCTTATAAATAATAGATTGGGATTCATGTGATGCATCTCAAAATAAAGGAACCTTTAAAGCGCTATTTTTTCACTTTCGGACGATCTTGGATGCTGTCATGGTTTTTTTACAGAAAAAAAAGCCAACACCTTAGTAAAAGATATTATGTTCGTTACTGTGTACGAAGAATGAATAAGTTATTCCATAGAACCCTGCATTTCTTTGAAAATTTGACAAAGTGCCATTTTGTCCTAATCAAATTTATAGTTGGGATTAAAAAAATCCCTAGAAGGGGCTGCATAGGTGAGCCATATTACTGACTCTCCGTTCCTGCCGAAGGCATTCGGAAATAAATACTGAATGACCGGACCACAGCTACAGCAACACTAACGGGAATTGTGGTTGAGTCAGAAGAGCCATTAGAGGCCTCAGCACAACGTCCCGGTAGGAAGTACGTCCCGTCATCGATGGGCGGAGCCAGATCCCCCATCTTTAATGTACCCACGAGGTTGGCGAGATCCAACCACCATCCGGAAGCATCTTATTTTCAATATCTGGTATCGCCCCGGAGGTTTGGTGGCATAACTAAAGGGATTGCAAAGGTAACATATGCATATACAAAGTATTGATCATATTGAGCATAAAGCATGTCTGAAATGTTTTGGAGCTGTGCAGTTGCTAAGATCTTGGAATTTCTCAACTAGTATGATAAGTCCAGAATACCTATGCCCAGTTTTGTTCAAGATAAAAATAGAAATGTTTCCTACGTGTCTCTCTCTACTACCAGAACTAAGCATTTTAAAATAGCCTTCTTTTTATGCACTTCTGTAAGATGTTTCACGACGTGGAGCTTTATGTTATCAAGTCCATGATGGTAATGAATTATATCGATCATAATCAATATTTTCTCTGGTGTTTTTATTTTTGTGATCAATAAATAAGCTAACCTTATTTCTAAATAAGTGCCTGAAAAGCTATAATGATTTATTGTTGAATTTTTCCAGCGTATTTATTTATTTATTTTTGCACTTTTAATCTAGGTAAGATTTATACATTTAATGATTTTCTGAGCTCAATAAAAACAAGTTTTTTTAAAAGTTATGATATTGGCTAATTTGCAGAAGCTTATGAGATACTCATAATATTAGAAACCGATAACCAAAAAAGGAGTAAACTTTCCATTCTTCGTTGCTGCAGAAAGAATTTTAACATGCTTAAAGGATCAGGAAGCCTAATTAGCGAATGTACACATAAACATCTTCTAAAAAATGGCGTATTGAATATTTCTAGCTTTTGTTTAGAGCTTATTAATTAAAATTTTGACATCATGTGCATATCATAGACAAAAATACTGATAATTTCTCAGTGACAACTTTTTACTGAATTGTAACAAAAAGAAGTGAAAGAATTTTGAAATAAAAAATATTATTCAATTTAGTCTAAGATAGGAAACATTAGGTTATGATTAGAAGCAGCTCTTAGATTTTTTGATTTACATTTTTTTATTATCGTTGTATTTTACATTCACATAAGTTGAATGAATAAAATTTAATTAATTATTTATTTATAAAACCTTTTCATGATATTTAAATGCAAAAAATAAGATACTTAGATAAAAAGGTTTTAAAGTACATACAAAAGCTCGCTGATTCAATCAATTTCTAACTCATATTTCATTAAAAGTATTCAAATGTTTCTTTAATAAATTTAACAGAAAATTAAATCTCATTTGTCTCGTGATATTAGGGCTGTAAATAGATTACACTCATCGTTACATTTTCTACAACGAATTTCTAAAGATTACTCTAAATGATTTAATTTGATATTTTAAAAAGTGCTCATCTCCATAATATTTCAGTTGTTTATGTAATTGTTTGAAAGGTTCCAAATGTCTTTTATTTTTTTTATTATAAAGACATTTTGTAATATCTGCCTGATAAATTTGAAATGTATATTTTTGATTTGATGATGATGCCCCTTCCACGTTACAATTGAAAGGGGATGTAGTAGCTTCTGAGTGTTAAGATCCCTGATCACTCGAAGCAAAATTCTGACTTCTTGCTCCTATGAAGATGATACTCGCTTGCACAACGCCTTTTTAGGGGAACTTTTAGGGGATGAGGGGAACTTATTCAAACACCTCCCAGATAAAACACAGAGCGAAAGACAACCATACCTGAAATAGACGCCAAGATCTCAGGGAAGACACCTCATCCCTACACCAGAACGCAGGTATATTTTCGATTTATTATATATATAAATGTATTTGGGCTAGAAGGTTCTGGATAACTTTCGTGACCTGTAAATGGAAGCGATTGGCTAAATGAAGAATAATTTAGAATCAAATATTGAATTTAATTTTATCATTTACATATACTAATTCTTCTTCTCCGTGATCTTGGCATCCCGGGTTTATAGTCCTGGTATAGACATGGTTTTTTTTCACGCTGTATTCTATCTGTGATGTGTGTGAAAGAGTCCTCTCTATTGTAATAAAGGGTTGTGCAAGCATAAGTGTCATATTCATCTGAGCTGGAAATCAGACCTCTGATGCTCAGGAGTCTTAACGTTCTGAAACTGGAGCGCTCCTCTTTCCGTTGTAATGCGGACACGGCATCATTACATATATTTATAAAGTCGATGCTACTTTTTGTCATTCACTCTGTATTGATATGCCTTTGTTAGTCTAATTAATTTTGGCGGGGCTGATAGTTTGTCACTAATTCAATATTGTTTTGCATTTTCAATGCGCTCAGAAGATCATACTATAGATTTAAATAGCAACTTAACCAAATAACAAATTGTGTATTTTAATAATTGATTCAACGCAATATTTATAATCTAGAGTTCATTTCATATCAGTATAAAATTTATTATTCAATAATTATTGTCAATGTAATTAAAAAGCAATACCGCCAGAAAACCTGAAATATTTAATATACGTTAAAATAGACTTTTTGAAATAAAATATTTCTAGAAGCCAATATCGTTATTGTAAGAAAAAAAGATTAATACAGAGTGGCTATAATTAAAATTCCACTTTGAAATGTCCTTAAAAGGAAAACTACTGGATTAATTATTATCAAACTTTGTAATAATTTAAAGAAGATCATAAAAATTTTTCGCCAAAAAGATGAAGTTCAAAGACTTACCACCGAAGGAGAAATATGCAATATTGTTAAGCAAAATAATCAAGTGTTTAATCATTTCTTAAGCTTCTTCAAAGCATGTTTAGTGTGGCAACCGCCATTTTCTGAAAGCAAGTTCAATCGCAATAGTGCGTGTTAAATATTACTCAAATGTCGCGATATCGCATTTATAGTTTCGCCATTTTTTTAGATTGTCAGCATAAACAGTGCGTTTGAGAAAATCAGATTTGAACATGATTTATTACAAGTTTCAGAAACGGTTAAACACGTTTTAAACCGATGGCTTCACGTCCTATTTTGTTTAACAATATTTCATACAGGGCCATTTTCCTCCCCTTGTGGGGCATTTGTTTACCTCCCTTCTCCCTTTTTTTGAGGGAGTAAATGAAATTAACATGACTTTTTAAAAATTATTACCAAGTTTGAAAACATTTTGTCCTGTAATTTTGTTTTTATGATTATTTCAAAGTGGAGTTTTAATTATAACTGCACCCTGCATATTAATGCTATTTTCTTTTTGTACGAAATTATGGCTGCTAAATTATAATTGTTATTAGTAAAAATATTATTGATTTTTATATTATCTGGCATTCTGTTTGGCAATACTCTTATACATTATCAAGGGAGTTTGGAGCTACCATTTTAATTACCTTCTATTTAATGTTAATGAATATTTAGATATACTCACATTTTAAAAAATCATAATGTTTTTAAGTTTCTTTTGGATAAATTTTGAATTGTTTTCATAGAAATTGTTAAGAAAAAATTATGTTTATAATTTAAATGCAAAAGAAAAAGGAACAAATTTCTGAATGCTTTTAAATTAAATTTATGAATAATTAATTGATATCTTCAAAAACTTAAGATATTCTTCTATGTGATATTCATTCTTATTATTCTTTTTACAAAGCAGTTGAATCATGATGAAATGTATACCACTAATTAATTGAGGATTAAAAACTATTTTTAAATCTGAAATTTTAAATATGTACTTTTTATAACGATATCTAATTATTATTTTAAAAATAATGAGAAAAACATCTTTACGAAAATGTCAGAGACAGAAATACGGTTCGAAGGAAATGTAGAAGGAAAAGTTTAATTCTTATTTTAATTAATATTCCACAGAATCGATATTTGAATACTGTTTCAAATTTTATTCAATGTGATTGGCATATAAAACAAATCATTATCAAGATGTCAAACCGCATACTCAAATTACAAGTCAAGCAATCTTAAATACACTTTTAAATTTCTAAAAAAACATTTTTTTCTAGGAATAGAATATTAAGTTTTATTTCATTGATAAAAGGAATGCATTTAGTTTGTGAGAAAGTTTCAATTAATTTTATAATTAATATCTAATTAGAAATCAAGATGATTCGTTATATTTTGGAATAAGGAATTGAAAATTTTATTTAATCTAAATGTTTCACCATAATGCCAAATTCTTTTTCAACAGTATTTATTTCAGCAATATCTTTAAAAAATAGTTATTATGGATTTTAGTGTTAGAAGCCTATTTAGTGATCCAAACGCTTATTAAAATTTTATTTTTTCTGAGTTTAGCTGGTAAAATAATATTTAGTGATTAAAATAACTTATTATAAACATTTAAGTATTAAAAAATCACAATAATTGTACTTCCATCTTAACATAACATAAATCAAAGCAGCTAAAACTCTTAAATCGCATTATAGTGAAAAAAAGCATGATTTTTTTCACTATAATGCATGTCTTTATCCATCTTAGAATTGGCTAACTCCAGTTTGTAACGTTTCAGTTGTATTAACAATATAAAGAATTAACCAGAAAATATATTTATGTATATTAGATGTATATGAAAAGTCTTTGAAAATCCTAATACCACAGCACACATCTGTTTTTCGAGTTCATACGACCACTTTAAAGTTTGGTATAGACCAAAGTTTTAATGCGACCACTCAACGTTTTAATTTAATTAAAAAAATTGAGTTATTGTGGGGTGATTAAGATGTTATAAAAAATTAAATAGAAGGAGTATTAAACTTTGCAGGGCAAAGTTTAATGTTATCACTGTCCATTTTAGGACGGGCGGAGAGGATTTGGTGTTAAGGTCTCGATTTTGGAACTGGTGGGAAGGGGGTGTCAGACTCGAGTCCCGAATCCATCGAAGAGCTGCCATGTAAGCGGGTCTGGTGCGCGTTAGATCTGTAGGTGACAAACGTCCTCCCATTGGGGTTGAATGGAATTGTGGAGAGGAGTGCCAAATCGGGTGTCGTCCTTATCATCTGGTCACGTGTCAAAATAACGAGGTCCATCCCAAAATATCCCTGGTGTTGCTTTAAAATTGACAATAATATAACTCAACTAATCAACTATTTTATGAAGGACCTCATAATTATGTGCTTTGAACCTATGAAAAGTGAAGGGGAACTTGGGCAGGCATTACCTTTCGAATTTCCACACCACTCCTGCGGTTAATCCTTAAAATATCTCTTGCCCATTAACACAAAAAACTCTTGGTGGGAGCAAATTACCAATGACAATATCGCTAGCTCCAGATCCTACTCTTGACTCGCAGGTTAAAGGATATAATATAAATAAATATATTTGAGCAGCGACTTTAAATTGATTTCAAGTGATCGAAGTATAATTCCTTTTCAATACATCCCATTGAAAAAAATATCGCTTTAACACTTTCTAAGAAAACGTGCACAGAAACCGGACGAGGAAAATTGCTCTTTCTTTATCTCCAGTTCATTCATTCATGTTGGAAGCGCAAGAGAAGAAAATAGCCGTATTACACGATGACTGGCTTACGGTGACAGATGGCACTGACAATACGATACTCAAAAGCTTGTAGTTATTCTTGTATTTGCAGAACGTGGAGTCGTTTCTAGTTTTAAAGGTTTTTACGTGAATTGTGGCATTGACAGAAGTGAAATTCTCTTTTTGTAATTTGACAGCGAAAGGAGTCTTTCACAATTCTTTTGAAAAGGATACTGGAAAAAACCATTTATAATAAACACACAGTAATACATTTCATTTTTGGTGAAGCGTTCAGCTGTTTTGTTTATTCCAATGGCGTTCTGCCCCATTTCTCTGTTGAACTGAAGCGCAAATGAAAACCACTGGCTTAGTTTTTTTAAAGATGGATTTGTTTTGAATTCAAGTTCTATTTAGTAAATAAAAATGATATATTGCTGTTTTGCAGATGCAATATATTATTTTGTATCGATTAAGTAAGTAAAATAAGTCGTGAGAATAAATTAATCGGAATGTATTTGATTTTTTTTAATATAATTATACATTTAACATTATTAGTGTTCTTAATTATATTTCTCTCAATCACATATTTAAAGACAATTCATAATTACATACTAAAGGCAAGATTTCTATAATTGGCAAAAGACCAGACAAACCATTCTTTCCTAATCCCATTCATTTGTCTGATTTAGCCAATTTTTATTTCATATAGAATGCCAAGACCCATAATAGTCGTCAGTTCTCTCAATACTAACATTTTCTAGATAAATACAATCCTTATTTTTACTGTGAATTTTCTTTGAGAATAATCTTATACTTCTCCAACCTCAACCACTTAACTGGTTTCAGCGAATTTTATTCACCGAAATATATCAAACAATTGTTGCTTGATAGCAAAATTCATTTTCCCATTGCTGTAATATTATTCGTTAAGCATGGTATAATTTTGTTTTCAAAAATTTTGATTGGCATTAGTTAAAATCTATTCTAACCCTTTCAACTTGAATCTAATTTAAAATAATTTGTTTTCTTTCATATGTACAATAACTTTTTTTTAATTGCAAAAAACAGTTCCATTGTTGAATACTTAACATCCTAAAAGAAATTTCTTTGAAATGATAGCATTAGTCTCGATTGGTATATATACAGATACAAATACATATACAGATAAGTAAAATGGCTTTCCTTTAGTTTTGGAAGCACCCTAAGCAATAATAACTTTAAATTACATAATAGTCTAATATAAAACTTTTTATTTAGAAAAAAGTTTAGGTTTGAAATTATTCATGATGAAATATAATTAGCATAATTCTAATAACTATTTATATTATGTATATTATATTTAAATATTTCATTATAATCCCGTATTGAAGCAATGTGAAGGTAATTTTGTGATAGACCTCCTTATTCTGATGAGTGAGCAAACAACTGATATAATGTCTGTGTTAGCTCTCCTTCTCCACTTTCTTCACTACATGAAGGTCTATTCAGGTCTGACAGATTTAGAAAATCCACTTGTATAGTAGGTCTTCTACGAAATCAGATTGCAAATAATGAATACTCTATCCTAAAATCCAAAACATTACACACAAGCTGCCGATCCCACCCCCACCACCCGAGCTCCTATAAAAATAATTCGAATGCTTGGTTGGAAAATTTATATATAAAATGTGTGAGGTAGAAAGCAATTTATCATTTGCTTATTCATTGCAAATCTGATGCAGATTGGCATTTAAATTGATTGGTAATAATCAATCTTTATTTGCTGTAAACTATTAGGTATCATTCATTTTGATAACTGATAATAATTACCCATAGAAAGGTTTGTTACAAAAAGGATGTAGCTCCAATTACCCAAATTCTCAGAAAACCGAAAATCCTCTGGGAATTCTAAATTCCAATGAGACAGATAGCTTCATCTCTTCAGTAACACGAGAACAAAGATTGAAGCACATCTTTTTGGCACCAAATCGACAAGGATTTTTTTTTACCACAATAAAGCATGGAACACTAAATTTCCCCAAGATGTTTTGCGGAAAACATTTCGATTTCTTATATACTGTAGTTAAAAAGCTAACATAAAAATAATTTCAAAGATTTTTTTTATTGTTACAACTAACTCTATTCCTATTATAACTTGTCCGTATCCAGGGCAATATGTAACAGCTGAATTCTTATAAAAACTATTTCTATTAAAATTAATAAAAAAAAATTAATATTTTTGTGTGAATATAGTGAATGAATGAAAAGCTAAGCTGCAAAGATTTTTAGAACTAATCCTGGTCTCCCCTACCAACAAAAGCCTGATAATTTTAATTATTCTACATATCTACTAATCATTCACTCTCACCCAAACTCTTTCATTCTAAATACCCAGTGCAGCATCGCTATTCCTAAATGTGTCATCAAATCTGCACCCGATTTCGGGGCGGTGAAAAATAATCCCCGGCAATAATCCATCCCATCCTCCCAGTGGTTTAACTAAATAAAGGGCTCCTGCAATTGTATGCGGTCATTTGTATTCTCTGAGTCCAATATAACTCCCGTAATAGTTATATAAGTATATTTGGAAAGTTTACGTCACAGAGCCCCTGTTACTTGCGCTAATCCATTTAGGCGAAGCATTTCGTGCTATTGGTGAAATTAATGAAATGATTCCAAGAGCGGAAAATGCGATGCTCCAGCAAATTCCACGCGTGCTTCGGGGGAGGATATGAATAAAGTCAATCGATGCCTCAAATGAAGTTCATTTCCTCATTTGTCTCTCTACGGCTTTGTCCCACTGGGATTATGGAATTGAAACAGCAAGGTCAAATGCCTCACTGTTTGGTATTAGAAAGATAGTGAAAAATGTTGGTTTTAAAGGCATATTTTTATCTTAGAGTTTGTGTAATGTTGTTTCTAATGGCACTTGTCATTGCCAAGCCCGCTGACGAAAGAGCCATTGAAATTTCTTCCGAGTTATTTGCGTCTCTTGTTTTTCCAGTATTGACATCTGGGGCCAAGAATACGAGTTAGATACCCACGCGCCACAACCATTTTTAAGGGGTGAACGTTATTCATACATTTCTTTCCCTCATCCACAGATCATAATTTAGAACTAATCAGATCACCTTTGAGCCAGTACTACCAGTGGTATTACCATTGGTATTAGAAAGATATACAGAAAGATACATGGAGGACACTGTGACCAAGAAAGATTTATATGTGCTCCAGTAGCACCAAACACGATGGTCTTCGACAGGTGGGGTTCGAACTTGCAACCAAAGTGATGCGAATCCAATACCCTACCAACTAGGCTACTAAGGTCCACAAATTTTAATTATATGTTGGGACACTACATTTACTATTTTGGCCACCAGATGGCTGTACTGAAATACTGATTGCAAGAGATCAGATTTTCTCAGTAGTGTCTAACTTAGTAGCAAAATCAATTTAATTTATTAATTGAATGAATTAAAAATGTTGCACTTATTTTATTTCATAGCAATTGATTATTGATAATTTTTAAAATGTTTACCATAGTTTATAATTCAGTTGTTATATTTTTACTTTTTATTTCTTTTAACTGTCTCAGTGTTAACTGTGAACCAAACAGTGTTATTCAAAAAACGTAGTTATTCATTAGAACCACTTTTTCACTTGCTTGCTGTACCGTGATGATATAGTAAATAAAAATTCCTGTAGATGCTGAAGTCCACGAATGTTGTTTTTTTTGCTTGTCGACGCAATTTTAAATCTTAAACCTCAATATAAATTATATAAATAGAATTTTAAAATAGATTAATTAATATAAACAATTATTAATTAGAGTACTCTAAATAGTACCTAATAACTGGTGACCCGGACGTGATGCATACCTTTGGTAGCGGGGTGACTCCCTGCCCCTTCTCATAGTAACAAACAACATAGTATAGAAGCATCGTTTCATCATTTTAGTTACACGGCAATTCCTTTGTATATTTCAATTAGTTATACCTCAAATTTATAATTCATTTCTCATCACTAAATGTAGAGCCATCACCGGCGTACACAACGTTAATTTTGGTCTGTCGAGTCGGAGACGAACCAGCCTCAAATTAAACACACATAGTTAACATAGAAGTACCACTAGTTAAAAATACACTTATTTTTTAAAAAAGAATTTCGAGATTTTAAAAAAAATGAGACTGAAGTTGAAATATGCAGATTGTTATTCATATATACATAGGATAAATGCTAAATAAGATGAAGTAACACATGACCAAAATCACCGTGATAAACTGTTTCATGCATGGTAGAAATACTCTCAGAATTTTCTGCATTATTATACTGGGTATTCTACAAGGTATGCAAAGTCTACTAATTACAAATTCGAATATAAAATATGAAAAGGAATATTTAGATGTATAACTTGAGGGGTCCTTGAATATAACGCCATAGTCTGCTTAAACTGTTAAAAATACATCAAAATACTTCGTCACGGTGTATTCTATCCGAATTTGTAAATGTTAGACGATGTACATCTTGAGGAACAGCTTGTATATTACTTTCTCTTTGATATTATGTGACACTACGTTGGTTGAAGTTTTCTTTTTAAATCCTTTTATTTTTGTGCAAGAAAGGAACGATAGCTACTCTCTGTCAAGAGTTTATGACTTCTATAAGACGAACTACCACGTTCAAATTTATTTCAAATTGAAATAAGATTGGATGAAGCAGTTTTCTATGAATACATGAATGAAGTTTTCAGATTTAATTTCATGCAATAAACTATTGAAAATCTAAAGCATAGCGCATCTTTCTCAGAATTGTTTTACTATAATTTACAACCTATAATCGATACAATAGCAATAGTTTCATCTAGTTTTGATAAAAGTCTCCAGAATCAATCATAGATTACTAAATATACAAAAGACACTTAAAATTCAAAAAGAAATTAATCTAAATCTTTATCTTGTCTTAATCTCATAATATGCATTTAGAAAAAATATTAATATTAGTAGTGGTATATTAAAAAAATAGGAAAAAAAATAATATTACTATGAGTAGCTCTCATAGGTTAGAACTGCTATTGTAATTAGAAAACTGGTAAGCGTGAATATTAATAATATATGGGTAACGGATATTTTATTTTTATTTTATTTTCATTTTCTCATTTAAGATCTCAATGTTGAGTTTAACCCTATGAATCTACCCAGAAAACATTCAAAGTGAACTGATTGAACTGTTAATTGACATTTCTAATATAATGTATTTGGCGTAAAAAAATAACATAATTAGGTATATTTATTCCTTCATAAAGTAATTTATTGTCACAAAATTACCTTCAAAAGGAAGACTTCTTTTGACATTGTTTAATTTCCTTTCCATACCTTATTCGGTTCAAAAAATTTGAAGTCTATGATTTAAGACAACAAACTATTAGTAAAATTTTATAAGTAATATTTTTCCTACTAAATCCTTTATCTTAGTGCAATCACTTACTAAATAATCTGACTGCCATACCATACAAGTATTCTATTCACCTATTATGCTCTTATGTTAAGAACCCTGAGTTCAAACACTCTGTGATAACCCCCACAAATTAGCAACATCTTGTTATTAAATTATATGAATAAAACACAATTTTGCACTACCTATCATTAGATATCACAACAGATTTAGCATGTGAATTGATAAACTTTAATTACTATAAAAATATCCAATTTCACTGATTATTTTTCGAGGGTGATGACAACTAATTTTAAGTAAAATATGTTAAACTTATTTGTCAATAAAAAGACAAATATATATATTTACATAATTAATTTGAGAGATTTACTACTGAAAGTACAACATACAGAAAATAATCATAGGTTGATAAATAGCCAATATTCTCAATCAGCCAGATCAGAATGCCAAAACTCTTCAACCATGAACCTTATCATTACCTATTTTGTTCAGGATCATTTCAAGTTCTTTGAATGTTGGCGGCAGTATTAATGAGCTTGCTAGATATTGTTATACATTTTGTACTTCACTTACTGTGCACGATTATCTCTTTTCAATGATTTATCTTGAGATTAATTTGAAATTTCAACAAAAATATTTTTTTTATTGTCTTAATGGATTTTGTTTGTAATTAATGTTTACAATTCTTGGATCTTTCTTCTGATTTTTGCGTTTTTGGTGCCTAATTCTTTATTAAATTCGAAGTAAGAATCAATCGTGATATGTTAGCATTCAGTAACTTGTATGTTTGATTCAAATGCGATTTTTATCAACAAAAATTCATACTTCAACTTGGGAATTGGAAAAAATGTAAACAGATAAAAAGCAAATAACAGTAATTGGTTAAAATTATTTATTTCAGAATAATTTTCATTCGTAGTATAATTTTATACTTTAGATTCCCCTGCAAACTCTCAACCATGAAATATTGGGCATGTTTTATAGTGGTTGAGTTTCAGGTTTGGAAGTCCTATGTAAAAGCATTGAATGCAGTTTACATTTTCATTGCAATCCGCAATTTTGCATACACGGTATCGTCTTTCTCGGTATCTATAATAAGAAAAAATAATTTGCTTTTGATATGGGCATTTTAGTACTTAATTCTAACTGTAAAAAAAAAACAGAATACTACCCTTCAGATCGATTTGATTATTGCAGTTTCATTGGTTCAATTTAAATGATTTTGTTTGTCCTACTTTTCCTAAACATTGGCTTATTCCATTAATTAATGCCATTCATTAATTACTTCATAATTTAAAGGAGAAAACAAATTTTAAAATTTTTTTATTAATATTAGAAATTTATTACTTAAGCAATCTTATATTAGCAATTAGCTATTTTCTTATTGATGCCCTGTTTTAATTTTTTATTTAGAAACAAAAATTGGGAGCCTGAAAATATTTCAAACGAAGGAGGTAATTTGTCTTCAAACTTCATTAAAGAATAAATGAATTAAAAATACAAATAAAAACGATTAGTACAAATAACTTTTGCTATTTTAATAGAAACACCTTACATATTCTTTATTTATCCGGTGCATTATCATTTCGATAGAAACGGGTTTAAAAGTTCCCGATAGACATATAATTGAATCCCTGACCCACCCAGAATACACACGGATAATGGATTCTGAATAACCGGACTACTGCAACATAAATATTGGTGGAACTTTCGTTGAGTCCTAAGAGCCATCACTGACCATGGTACAACACTTCCCAAAGGAGACAAGTCCCATTGCCAGTGGGACTAGTGAAACTCCCATCTTTTCGCGTTTCTTCCAAGGTGGTGAGAATCAACCACCATGATGAACAAAATGAAAAATATGTTGAACAGAAAAGAAATATTTATCTCTTTGCTTTGGTGTATTTGAATTTCTCCTTGTAAACCATTAAAATACATTTTGTCCTTTCTCACATCATAGAGCTTTGTTTGAAAATTAAAGGGAATGTTTATTTTATCAATCGTTAAGCAGTAATTTTTAAAAATATTTTGCGAATTTAACATAGTTTACAGTGGATCTTCCCTCTTTATAAATTAATATTTATAAAGTTTTATACAATTGTAATTGTAGTATAACGAGAAGAGAAAATTTGAATGCTGCTTCTTGTTCGCCATTAGAAAAGTAAAAGCTGAGTGTATGAACGATTTCCAAGACATTTCTGGGATGATTTTGCAATATTGCGGGAATAGTATGTGTACGAAAATAAACTTGATAATAAAAATTAAGGACCATATCATTGGGGATAAAAAAAGGGCATTTAATCTGAATGTATTTAATAATGCGACTTCGAGAAAGCAATTTAAATTAATTAGATTTTTCATATTTCAAAATTAAAATAAGTAGCACTTATATAGCAAAATCGGAGATCCTATAAGTCTCTAAAATTTATTTTCCTTTACGTCTTAAAAAGGACTTACTGAACTCGTAGAATGTGACATTTGAATGACAAAGAAGTTTGAGAGACATTTCTCAGAATTTTATAGAATAATAAACATAAAAAAATCTTTGCAAGTTGCTGAAGAACAATAATCGGAACTTTCATTAATATCAATTCGATGTAGTATTAAGTCCTAACTGTGACACTACGCTATGTGATCATTATTAAATATTAGTGAGCTGATTATTTACTACGTGATTTTACATTTATTATTTGTCTTAGCTTCGGGTCTGAAAAGTTCTAGGATCGAAGTCTCCTTCTATGTATATGTGATGAAAATAGGTGGTTAAAATCAAGCATTGATTCGAGTCTGGGGAAACTAATGTAGGGTTCGACTATTACCCTCTATTGTCATGTTTCGCTGAATGATTCACTGGTATTGCATGCCAATGATTATTATAGTATCATAGTATGTGTTTGAAGTTTGTTCATGCCTGTAGTTTCAATCTATTATAAGATAAAAATAACGGTCTTTGAAGAATTAAGGTTTTTTTTTCAAGATACAATTTTAAAATACAAGGAATCTGTACACATAAACGTAGACTACCTTATCTAAGTGCTGCTAGAAATGGATACCTGATTGAAGATAGTTACATATTGACCCTATTCAGTTGTTCCTTATGACACTTCCCATTAGACAAGCCTGATGTGACGAAACAAGTGATTTCAGCCAATAGGGAGCATCTCGAATTTTTTCAGTAGCAGCATTTAGGAATACTATTTTACCGCTCACGCATCACAACCCATTTTATGTGGTGGACTTCATTCATCCATTTTCATTCACTCCTCCACAGATCGTAATTTAGATCTGGATCAGAGAATTACCACCTTTGAACGAGTGTCCCCAATTTTATTACTTCTTCTTCTTCTTGCATACACCCGACCACCCCACCACCACTGAACGTAGCAGTATTGACAGGATTTGTTGTGGTCGACTGCTGAAAAAGTATTGTCCAACGTTACATTGACCGAACAGTCAAACTAACATTCCCCAATGGTATTACTCTCGACATGGGGGACTTTGTTGCCACGAAAAATTTGTACCTGCATCATTCACCACCACACACGGGGAATCTTTGGATGAAGTGTTTGTTCATGCGACCTAACGGACAAAAGTTCAACGCCCTACCAACCAGGCTATCCCGGACTCGTTAAGGCCAATAATTAAAGCTAATACCTAATCTGAATGATATTATGATACCATCCTACAGTGATAATTATTTTTAAATATATTAAGCATTTTCTGCTTAGTATGTGTTAATTTTGTTTTGTATATTTCATTTATTGTTGATTTCTTGAAGGTGCAATCAATGTGAGTGAAAGTAATTTTTTTTTTCAATTTTTCCGTATGACTGTCACCATCTGCGTAATGATATTTTAAAATTCAGTTTTTGTCTTGATTAAATTTTAAGGTTTTATCTGAAATCAGCCCATATTAACTTAATTCTAAAATATTTTTTTAATTACTGATCCAATTCACCATATTTATTTAATGAATGCAACGGAAACTCTGCTAAATAATAGAAATCAAAAAGTTCCAACACTCAGAGTGAAAAGATAAAAAATTATGGAGCTAAGACATTATTTTTAAAAATCCTTAGAGTTCCCTATTCTAATTCCACACGCTTTCAGAAATTCCTATCAGAATCTCACAGTATAATCGAGGAAATAAATACTTCACACTCATTTTGAGCTTTTCCTCACCCCACTCTTGTGTCGTTCTGTGTTGATATGCTCGTCTTTTCTGCTTATGCGTAAATCAAGCCTCCCAGGATGGAATAAAATCTCGAATTGTCTTTATCTCTGTCTTCGGACACGATTATGCTTATATATAATATTTAAATTGTAAAACAAATCATTAATTTAATTCATTTAAACTCCCGGCTTTATTAAAAGAAAAATAAAATTCGAACTTGTAATACGTACTTTGATATTTAAATATAAATAAAAAAGAGCCCTATATGTTTTATCCTTGATAAAAGTGCACATCTATTCCTTTTTGCACTCAATGTCAAAATATAGTTTATTATAAAGTTAAATCATCATATAAAGAATTCGAGTGTGCTCGACTATTTGTGTGCGTCGTCTATCATAGAATTTTTATAGAGAGTTTATAGATGGAAGTATTGATAATGAATAAGGAAATTTCTTAGAAAACTCATTTTCTGAAGAGTATTAATAAGAATTTTCATATTTGAATAACTTATACATAAAATTGACTGGTCATCAATTTTTCATTATAATTTATTCACATTTTAGATGCAATTTTATGCATAAATATATTAAATGTCTAAAGTTTTTATATTTAGGATATTTGAAAATCAATAAAATGCATTTAATAGATTTCTCGTTCATATTATGACCTTTATAAATTATAGTATTAAAATTACCCTCATAATTAACAAAATATTTCTTGCAAAAGCACTTAACTACAAGGTAATTAAAATTGTTTTCGAAACTGATTTATAATTGAAACGCTTTCTTATTAGTGCTTAGGTTTATGCAATTTACTTTACATGTAATACTATATTTCTGTAAGAGAAATATATCTCCATATTATGAAATTTCTCATTAATAAATTGGTTGAAGAAGTCTAATATCTGACATATTTCTTACCCATGTGGGATATAAAAATATTATAATTATTTTTCTAGACTGTCTGAAGGCTTTACCTCAACTATTTATATAACCATGCAGTGGATCGATAAATTTCAAGGAGAAAAATGGCTTTAACGCAATGAAACGATAATTTTATTAAAATTGCTGAGTAGTTGTGCAATTCAAAAACAAAGATTTCATTTATATGGAACTGAATTTTTAGAAAGTTAGAAAGTTACTGCTATGTCAGGAATTATTATCCTTTAACCAAATCATAGAAACGAGAATCCTATGAATCACATGGTTATGCAGTTTCTAACAAACATGGACTTTGAGGACTGTGGTCTTTGGAATAAGGAAAATTGTATGAGAATTTGCATATTGCTATTTATCGTTCCATCAAAAAATATAAGTTTATCTTCGATTAAATTAGGGTCATAAAATACATTTTTCAATAAATTAAATATTTAAAACTTTAAGAGGAAAAATTATATTTTAATGACCTTTCTCAAAATTATATTGTAATTCGATTTAAGTATATAATAAATGTTCCGGGTGTCATAATTTTTTGTAGAAATTAAATGAAATTAATTATAAAAATTTCTGTCAAACATAAAAAGAAAATGCAGTATGCATTTCATGTTTCGAGTTATTTTTCCAGTTAAAAGTCCATTTAAGTTCAGAAAAATTCAAAATTCCTATGAAAATTTTGTAAGTGTGCATGAAATATTTCTAAAAAATTATCATTTAATTGGAATTTCAGAATCGCGTGCGGTTTTGTTTGAATTAAATTAACATTGGGTAATAAGAAAAATTAATAGGAAAAAAAGCTTTAAAGTAAGTTAAAAAAATTATACCTTTTAATTTTTTTAAGAATTGTATGTTTTATTTAAAAAAAATTTGCCATCATCAATTTTTTAAAGCATATGCATAAAAAATTTCATAACCCTGAAAAAATTTAATCTAATAGAAAAAAATTTCCCCTTAAAGAGGTCATAATTGAAGTGGAACTTGTTCCAATGAGGTTTATGAAAGAAGTAATCGAAAAATTTAATGGGAGCCCTTAACTGTTTGTAAAAGTTTGTCTGTGGAATTATATACATCACTGCAAGTTCTAGAATCACTTTCCCACCATCCAAGAATCCCTAGTTGAAATCTAGGTTTGATTCAAACCTGGACAAGCCTTTGGCATATTAAATAATTATTTTTATGAGTGTAGGATGTCTTGAAATTTGGAATGAGATATCAAACCACCAAGAATTTGGATAGTATGCAGTTTTCTGACATCGTAAGATATTTTTTAATCGCTTGTTAAAAGCCTATTTCATTGAAAATTAACTAAGAACTTTCGATTATTGACATGTCATTACAATAGGAGCACTGCAAATTTGGAAAAAAGTTTTAAACAAAATTGTACCTCCCACATCGCTTTCTCAATAACTAACGTTTTAACTGCAATCCAAGATTTTATATACGTATATTTTATTGTTTCAGAATTTTTTCCAACACAGTATTGCTAAGTCCCCTTCTTTAATTACAAATATATATAGTTAAGAAAAATTCATATTCCCTCTTGATTATGATCATCAATAACATCATTTCATAATCAATTCGAAATATGTCTGGAATTTAGTTTCATTCTCACTTTCTTTATCTAACAATGGCAACGACTGTTCATAATGAACATTTGAAACTGCCGTGTTATCTTGCGACGATCAAATGTATATATTTATCACTGTATACATTCAGAAATGCATGAATGACCTTTATAGGTTAATACTGAACACACCCTCAGTATAATGAAACCATTCATATTTATATAGCCGTTATTATGAACCAGTTCGATATGACCTGTCAAAGCATCAGGGCTAGAATTTTCATAAAAGTTAAGCGTTACGATATTAATACAGGAACTGTGGATAGAGAGCTGATTGTCATCAACTGACACCAGGTGGCATTTCTCAAAGAAGGCAAATTCAGTAATCAAACGGAGACAAATAAATTCTAAACTATTATTTAAACTCAAATAAAGAGCCTACTTACTCATCAGACATTTTTAAGTCATTTTTTAAAATCGCGGTGGAATGAATAATTGATGAGTAACAGCTTGTAACATAATGAATATATAGTTTGTAAGCTTAAGATTTCTATGAAACATAGATTCATAGCATTCTATATGTTACTATTTATGCATTATATCATGGTTTGTACTAAAATTGCAATCCCTTTAATAATTCACATAATAAGTGTTGTGCAATAATTTTTTGTTAATATTTTATTTCATGCCCTTGAATAAAATAATGCTTGGTTTTCCACTGGAGTTCTTTTTAAGTAAGTCTTATGCAATAAATTATAATTCATTTATCTTTAGAAGCCATCTTATGCATAGATATATAATAATTCTTTGAAACATTCAAGCGTCTGGAGCAAGGTTAGATCACTCTCAGATCGAGACCATTTAAATTTATTGCAACAGCTATCAATCGATTGTCGCTTGTTTAATATATTTAAGGATGTTTTATATTTTTATATATTTGTAAATATTATGGATATTTATTGTATTCTTAGAAAGATCGAAATAAATTTCATATTTTTGGATGCGTCATGAATATGAAACCCACTGTCCCAAATCGAAAATATATAAAGTTGGAATTCTTATATAATTATCCTTGTATGTTATAGAATGTAAAATGGATGACATTAAGACAATTATTTTAATTTTTGCATAGTAATGACAAAATTTAAACACTTTAGTAATGACACTCACAGAATTTTGGGTCCCCTTTCAGATAATGTTATTTAATTCAATGGTCAAATATAAAATGAATAATTAGTTAATTTTTAGAATTAATCAATAAATGTTATGTTCGGAGCTCTTCAAATTTCGATGAATGTCATTAGAAAAAGTTTTTTGCGGGCAATTTTTTTTTTGTTTGTTTGAAGAGTGCATTAAATAAAAGACGAGTTTTTCAGTTGTGTTTTGTGGAAACGAAATTCAATTCTTTGCTGAAATATGTTACTTAAATCAAATAAGCTTGAAACATTTTACATTTTGTAGCTTGCCTATACAAACTGTGAACCTGCGTGTGTTTAATATTAACTTAAGAATGAGTCATTAATTCTTAACTAACTTCATTAAATATCGTGTTTTGTTATTTTTATTAAGTATGATATTCAAAAGGAATAACTTAAATAAATTTGAAAAAAAATGGCGAAACAAAACAATAGAAGCTATACAAATTTTTAGTTTCCAATTATGCATGTCCTAAAATGCAAATTCACCATGCTAGTACAATGCGCTGCTGCCAGAATTGATATTTACTGCTTGTTGATGTGGAAATATAAAAGACTGACGTTTCCTGTGAATATTATACAACATTTACAATTTTTGTTTGTTTAAATATCCATAAAAATCATATAAGCTGCAATAAAATAAATTGTCAAACACATGATATATAATATACGTTTACAGCAAATATGATAAAATGCTTGAATTAAATTTAAGAATTTTATCACATAAACTACAATTTAGGCTTTTTATGTGATAAAATATATTAATGGCAGTATAAGAACATCGAGTTCACTATTTTAAACAATTTTATTTCAACAAATTTACATTTTCTACTACATGAAAACTAAAATTATAAGCAAAAAAAATCGAAAGGAAAATTTAGCACGTCACATCCAAAGAGGAAAATAAATAAAAGAAAATCTATATCCAGACTTAGATTTGCGCATAAGATAAACTCACAATAAATTTCATAGAAGACAAAGAATTTACACGAATACATTATTTTATTCGATATTCATCCCAATTTCACCTAGAAAAGTAAACAAAAAAATATCATTTTATCAATAACGCTCCTTAGATTTACTCATAAGAATAATTTATAATATAATTCATTAAAAACAAAAGTTTTTTAGAATACATTATCTTTTTCGATATTCATCCAATTTCAACCAGAAAAATAAACACAAATATTATCGTTATCAATAAATCTACTTGCATTTGCTCATAAGATAAATCCATACTTAAAATAAACCTCAGTGTGTGTGTTTATTGGCCAGATCATTAGTCCCGCAAAATTGGGCACATGCATACCTTTGGTGGTCAGGAACGTGCAATTTTTTTGAATTGTTAATTAGAATTTTAATTAATTAAAAATTAAGTGATTTTTATATTTTTTCCGCTATAACTTTTGAAAATATCACAGCACAAATTTAATTTTTACATCATATTGAAGGCCAAAACATTATCTTTTTAAGGATACTAATGTGTCAGCGAGCAAATTAAGTTTCCATTTTTAATGATTTAAAAATAATTTAATTATATATTTTGACAATTTATACCGAACAAAGTAAAAATAAAATTTGATTTACATGAATACATTACGTAAATATGGGAAAAATTATAACGTTAATAACTCTTATCAGCATATTGCTATCATAATGAAAAAAACCTCGAAATGAAAAACAAATCAACTGTTATTGCAAATTAAACGCATGGAAATGTAATTTATTTTGAGAAATTTTGTCTGAAATGAAATAAATAGGAAATATTATAGTTTATAAAAAATATTAAGGAAAATTTCTATGATCATTTACAATATCTAGATTATTAATTCAATAAATCAGTAGTATTTTAGGTAAGCATGATTTAATATATGGCCTTTCATTTGAAGGCCTAATGTGTAATGTATAAATCTTTAATAATAGAAATATATGCAGTAAAATTTTCTAATAGAAATAAGTAAATAAATGTGTTTTGAATAAATGCTCTGATAAGTAATTATTATTTAAACTTTATTTCGATCCTCTGCGCTGTGAATCCTATTTTACAAAATATTCTTGAGATACCAAAACATTACAGAAATGCATAATGCATTACGGCAGTTTTAATAGTATATATGAAGTATATGACTATCAAAATTTGAAACATAAAGTATTTTGTTGAAGAAGCAATTAAAGACACATACAATATGTATATGTAATTTGAAAAGTTATCGATCATTAAGGTCGGTAAACCGGGTGGTCGCCAAAGGCGACTAAGATAAAATCACTAAAAGAATTCATTATAATATATTATGATATTCATCCAGAAATTAAACAAAAAATATGACTATACATAAAACTACATGCATTTACAATAAAAATTCTACAGGATTTCTTTTGAATATATTATTATTTTTCCTGATGTCTATTTTAATTTCATCCATCTCATGCTTCAACTGGTCATAAAGAAGTTTGTCTACAAAGATATTATTGTGAACTTTTAAGAAAACTAGTCAAACTATTCTTTTCTAACTTTTAAAATGAAACTCTGAATAATACCAAAATCTTTTCAATTATTTTTTAACCTACAATGGAAACCATAGTAGAGATTGTTTATGTTTCACAACGGAACGATGCATTTATTCATACGTTTTCTCATCTATCAAGACTTGTTTTCTGTACTTGTGATGTGACTGGCATGATGTGGCTCAGTGGTAGAGGTGACCTCAATATCAGATGTTATGGCGAAAACTTTTCCAAGGTTTTCATGTGTCTTCAACTTCTGGCCCATTGAAATTTAAAAAAGTAAACGAAACTGATTCAACATCCACCTAAAGCTTTTATGGAATTAGTAAAAGAGATTGAATTTCTGTTTTAAAGTCACTAAAACTTTAGAGAGATAAGAATCGTACTCTCTACACTTTTAAATTGTTGAAATGATTTTTTTCTGTTCGTGGAATAAGAAATTTATGTCAATGGCTTTCGTTTTGTTTGACCTATTTTCAAGTCTGTATTTGAAGAGTCCAAAAACAATTGAAAAGAAACATTTCTTTTTTTTTATTTATATTTCGAATCACTTTCATCGGTAGTTAATTGAATGTTGTTGTTCTTGTCGTGTCTATAAAGGTGCAGATAAAATATATATTCCAGTTAATTGAATGAAAGGAAGATAACAGGTTTCGGATACGAAAAATTTGGGATATAACTTTTAATGTCTAGCATATCAAACCAATTAATTATAATTGCAAAGTACTTTTGTCTTGTTAAGAAAAAATTCTATCCTTTTCACTTCCATTATTTGAAAGTGTAAATATTTGTCTCCGAAAGATTTTGAACTCGCACTTCTTTGAGTTAAAAATAGAAATTTTGGGGATTTTTACTGTTTTTGAACTAGACAAATCAAAACTATTTTGAAATAAACTTATACAATTTGATATGCTCTTAATGCCCCAGATTTGTAGATGACTATTAAATTTTAACTGAAATCCATTAAAAAGAATAAAATAAAGTGCCCATCCAAGAACAAGCAGGCAAAACAACTAGAAAACAAAGCGAACAAACATTAAATTAGCAGCAGCTTTTAACAGAAATCTGTCAACATTTTGAAAATCTACTTGCACCTTCACAGGCACTTAAATTTGATAATTCAAGCACGAAAGCAATTAAATAACTGAAATTTAATACGAAATTATTTTTAGTTATTTTTATTTATTATTATTTTTATATTTATTTTTTATTATTTATTATTTTTTAAAATTATTTTTGCTAAAATTCTAATTTTGACTCAAATTTCTATTTAACTCGTTTTAAAAAACATTTAGTTAACATTTTCCTAAAATTATTAATAAATCATTTTTTATTAATGTTGAAATTAAAATGTGTTCAAAATACAAGTAATAGTTTGTAATTTAATTCATAAGATGTTTATAAAAACTATGCCAAAAAAATTAGCTACAAACTTGTAGCTAGTAAAAAATATCATTTTATATTTAACATATAAAACTTTTCGATTACACTTTACAAAATAATTCTTTCTCACTTAAAAATGCTGCATACCTATTAATAGAATTGTTCCCGTTGATTATATAATCTCTTTGCAAATTCCAGTGCAGATAGAAATTAGAGTGTTCTTGGCAATTGCTTTGATAAGTTGGAGGGAAATTTATTTGGATAAACAATAATCTATGTATGTTTCTTTTTTAATACTGATTTAAACATTAATCACATCTTTAACTATGGAGATAAAGACAATTGTTTCATATTCGAAGCCGTAGAAAGGCAATAGTAGATATTTTCATTGATTGTATGAGATTTTATCTCATTAGAATTAAAAAGTAAACTCTTGGAAATTTACTCTAAATGAGTTTACTTCTGAATTTTGTCTAGAGCAACTACATGAATTAAGATTTTTGATATCATATAAGATTTGAGCTTTCACATGAATGACGTAATATATGAAATAATACCACCATATTGCAGTCAATTTGCTAAAAAAATAAGATCTGTAGAAGATTTACCTTTGGTTTGACAAAATTTTAATACATCAAAAATAATCTTCATTTTCAATTATCCTTTCGAGAAGTAATTTTTTGAGTTTTATTCATTGAAAAGAATTTTTGAAGGTAGACCTTAAATATCGTATAATAACTAATAGTTATATATCGTGATATATATCACTTTGGTATTCTTATATAGGTCATCTTAAATATTAATCTATATCAGATATGTTTGTGCTTCTATGGATATTAATTTAATAATATCTGGAAGCAGATTGATAAAATATCTAAAGAAAGCAATATGACTATTTAGATATCTGTTGGAAAGGATTTATAGTTATGTACTTATAAAACGTTGATTTCCCATGATATAGGTGCCTGATAAGAACCAAATGATCATTATCCGTCAGGGACAATTAATGACTATGAATTTCATAATAGATATTTAATAACGACAATAGATATTTAAGGATATTTAATAATTAAATATGACCAGAGCGAAAGCGCTTAATGTAGTGCAATAAAATTTTTATGAATAATATACTGAATAAAACATTAGTGACGGAAATTATAAGCTTGACCACATACGTGTAACCTCAATTAAAGACTTTTATTTGTGTTAGTTTAGTACCGTTTCTCAAAAATATAAGAAAATTCTTTCTAAGTAATCTTTGTAAAAAATTGTGAATTTTAATATAATTGTGTATTTATTTTAGCAAATAATTAGCATTTCAGTTTTTTTAATAATGAGAATAAGCGGCATTTTAGAGCTTACCGTTTCTTAAAAATTTCATTTATCTATCACTCTATTAAAAGAAGTAATTTAGCTTACAAAAAGTGGAGCATTAGCAAATTACTTTAAAAATATCAGTTAACTGTTAATCTTTTAAAAGAAATGATCTGATTTTAAAATTGTCTTAAACTACAGTATCAATTCGATAAAACGAGAAACTGAAAATGTGAAAATTTCAATGCATTGCATCTAATAACTTAAATACGCATCCTTCTACACAAAATCTGATATTAATTTCTGAAATAGCATTAATTGTTTTTTCCCCAAAAGCAATTTTTTGTGTTAGTATCATAATTAAAAAAATGATATTAGTATATAATATATACAATGTGTTGGCATATTAATAAGCCAGAAACAGCCTCTAGATATAGTGGTGATCACTTTTGTCTAGTGTTGATGTTACGTAGCTACGAATCCCAATGTTGTGAATTCGTTCCTGGCGAAATTCAATCAGCCACAACAGTATTGAATAAAATAATACAAACCAATTTTTAAATTAAATAACTATTAATTTTGATGAAAGCAGAATATTTCTTTTTTGTATTAAAATCCATTAATTTTATCAGAATAAATACATTCAATTTATAGATATAAAAATATTCTATTATTTTCATAATTGAAATAAAATTCTTTTTATTTCTTTTAGAAAATTTTGTGGGCTTTAAAGTAGACTTAAGCTCTTTCTTTATCAGACTGGAAAACATAGTTTTCTCAGATTTTCCAACTAAGTCTCCGAGACAAACATTTAGACAGACGCACAGAGAGAGAGACTGGGATAAATACGCTCAACATCCAATGTTTCAAAACAGATAATAATCGTTGACTTGATTCTTAGAAAAAATAAAATCTAGCGAAACGAGAATTTCAGCAATAAATTCCGACTGGAAGTCTCTGAAGAAAGGGGCAACCGTAGTTGAAAAAAGAAAAAAATAATAATAATAAAAGCAGAGAACGACGCAACCTTTTAAGACTTTTTCAGAAGGTTGTTTCTTCATTTTAATCTTTCCTTTCATTCACGTATTTTTACCAGACTTATAGTTTAGTTGGAAAGTTTATAAGACAGTATAAGGGTTTCTCGTTCTTATTTTTTTCTTTCTCTTTCACTGCTCTTTTGAATACGCGAGCATTTGTTATTCTGTGGAACATTTTTAACCCTTGTTTGTTGTTACTTAAGTAAACGTGGCTTGGATAAAATGGAGGTAGGTAGAAGACTTTTTTCCTCTTTTTATCCTAATCTACAGCGCAAAGACTGCCAAAGAGAATCCCTGCGGGACTCTGATTCCAGCGTTGCGCACCAATACGTCTGAAAAGTTTTATCCAAACGAGGTTTTTCGGAGAAACATTGCCTTCTGCTAGAAAACAGAATAATTATCTTTTGACTATTCACCCTTCTTAGTGAAGTTAGGTAGAAAACATTCCGTATCGCTTACATAAGCTAAGTGTTTTTAAAGAAAGTTTCTTGGTCTAAGTACGAACATTTTTAGTTTTGAGAAAAACAGAATAATTCTCTTTCATTAAATATATTTTGAAATTAATTTGGATTTAAACTTTAGAACCTAGTGAAGTATAAAAATAAAATGAGTATTTCTATCCTAGAATGAATTTTAAAAAATGGTTGAATTTATTGATGTTATTTGTCAGAGATACCAAGGAGTTTTTTTTTTTTTTCATGAAACCACTGAAATTTAACTTTTTTTCCCTCATTATTATCGCTTCAGAATATCTAGTCTGGTAATTCTAATCATAAATATTTAATCTGCAAAGATGCTAGACTAGACTAATAGAACAAAATATCGATTTTGAGATTAGACATTTTGAATGTATTTAGTCAGTAAACTTTAAAATTCAGAGCAATGGGAAAATAAAATGGGTTTTTCTATCCTAGAGTAAGCTTTAAAAAGTTTATTAACATTTTGTAAATTAAAGGATTTTAAGAATTTTTACAATGATGAAAATTAATTAAAATCAAACTTTAGTCTCGTTATTAACGCTTCAAAATAATCAGGCCAGTAATTTCGGCCATAAATATTTGATCTGTAAAACTGCTAGAGTAGACTAGTAGAACAAAATATTGATACTTAAATATTTTCACATTATTTTGCCTATAAACTTTTTAATCTAGACAAATATGAAAATAAAATGAATCATTCTATCTTAGTGTAAGCTTTTAAAAAATTGGTTGAAGTTAACGACATTTTATAAGCCACGGGAATTCAAAAATGTTTGTGATGAAGGTATGATGGTTAAAATCTAACTAACGTCTCATCGCTGCACAATAATCAGATTGGCAATTTATACCATAAAATCATACCAAAAGATAATCTGTAAAGTTGCTAGATTAGACTAATCTAGACATTTTGAAATTATTTTGTTTGTAAACTTAAGAAAAATGTTAAATTAAAATGGATATTTCTATCCTAGAGTAAACATGTAAAAAATAAAATATACATAACTTCAATCAATTTTTACAGTCCCATAATGTTAAGGAGTTTTACGATGAAGTTAAGATAAGTGAAATTTAGTCTTATCATTGCTTCAGAATTATCAGGCTGGTCAATTTCTATCACAAATATTTGATTTATAGAGTTCTAGATTAAACTTAATACTTAACACCACAACACATATTACTGACTCTCCGCCCCGGACAAAGGCACTTGGAAATAAATACGGAATGACCGGACTGCCGCTACAGCAACACTGGCAGGACCGGTTGTAACGTGACTGGTGATGACCCAAGGGTCATCACCAGTCACGATACAACCCGCCCCGTTGGAAGTACGTCAAGCCATCGATGGCAGATCCCCAACCTTTCTTGTACGCAGCGGGTTGGCAAGATCCCCCCTCCATTTCGGAAGCAACTGATCTCCAATTACGAGGGGTTATCCCCGGAAGTCTTTACCACAACACATTACCCCTCGCTTCTAGAGCTTATGTGATGCCTTCCGGGTTTGGTATAGAAGTAGGTGGACTTAATTTAAAAATTCCCATAGTGAAAAGAAAGTGATGAGAAACAAGTGAAAATATACATACAAATGACAAAATATGAATATATATAACATAAAAGAACATGAAAATTATTAAAAGATTGAAAATTATTAATTAAAAAATCAGAATGGCAACTATCAATTTGAAGCAATGATAAAAGCTTTAAATATGAGAAAGCTTAAGGGTTATAATACGAATCGAATACGAGGTGTATTAAATAATAATGCAGGATAAAATTGATAATGTTAGTCTTACTGGTATAGTGCTATATATCTAGATTAGACTAATAAAGTAGACTATTGATGAGGAGATAACGCGTATCTAAAGATCAAAGTATAAGCTTATTATGTAAGAACATTATATAAGCCATCACTAACATAAGTAGACAAAAAGAATATTTTATAATGGAAAGATTATTAACTATAACAATAGAAGAATCTTCTTTCGGTTATAAAAATACTTTGTTCATTGCCTGCAATCCATTATATAAATAAAAATATTAGATGCATTATGTGTATGTCATATACATGGTCCACTATAAATAAAATATATATACAAATAATAATAATAATAAATGTTAAGCTATGCTAAAATCGATGCTAATTCATCCTATTCAAATTAAAAGCATTCTAAGAAGAATAAAAATCAATTATCATTGTTGTTAATGAAGCTTTACTATAAAAAGTATTAACAAAGACCCGAAATTTTCCCCTTTTTGTTAAAATTTTTACAATCAA
The DNA here is from genome assembly GCA_026543055.1 of Argiope trifasciata. NCBI lineage: Eukaryota > Metazoa > Arthropoda > Arachnida > Araneae > Araneidae > Argiope > Argiope trifasciata. The sequence goes on from JAPMOQ010029835.1 coordinate 5,617,167, forward strand.
TTATTGGTTTGTTGATAATTTATTTTTATTTAAATATTTTTGTTAGCCGAATTAGAAAACGTGTTTTTGCAGGACAATATGTTACCCTATTTTTTTACAATATAATAATATCAAAATATTGTTAAATATGTTTGTATCATACTTCTCAGTTTTTAATCACTGTTCACTTACTGAATCGCGTTTTAATTTTTTCTCTGCAATTGAAAATACTCTAACTGAGCTAAAGTGTAATCATGATTCACTGAAATTTTTTTGCTTGATTCCATTTTTCTTGAACACAATCATTAATTTCTTATGTTCAAGATTCAATCTTTCCCGGTTTTCCTTCGTTTGGCGTTCTTGTTATAATTTTGTGTTTTTAGAATCTAGCGATATAATAAATATAGCTAGCTCTCGTTTTTAGTGAAAAAAAAATTATTTATTGTAATTTTATTTCAATACTTCTTTTAAATATGTAAGGTTTAAGAACCAAATCTCATTCTTTGTGATCTAGGATTGATCAAGCATTATATGATTTATTAATTGTAAGCATTTAACAATTAAAAAGGATAAAAAAAAACTGGTACATACGATTTTTTAAACTTCATATAGAAAAATTTAACTCCAATATTAAAAATACTTTGAATTCAATTTAAAAAATACTTTATATCTCAAATAAAGAAATATATATATATATATTTAAAATTTGTAAATAAAACTATAAAATTTTAGACCTAAGATCACTTCGTTAAAACCTATGCATAAAAAATTAATAAATGATATCCAAGGAAGAAAAAGGTAATAAATAAAGGTTTTTTTTTAAATATGAGTTTGCGGGTACCAGAACTTATTTCTCTCAATCATATTGCAATAGTAAAATGTATTCATCATGATAGAAAAAATTATGAAACAAAATGCTTATATTATAGTTGTGAATTTGTAACAGAGTTTCTCTACGTAATCACACTTATGACAAGAAAAAGAGTTTAATAATTGTTTCTAATGGATGCTGAATTGTTGACGGATTAATCATACTCAACCCTGACAATAGACCTTGGAAACTGACGAGAAAAATAAAGGATCTAGAATAATAAATTCTGGCGATTTTTCGATTAGGAACGAGCGCTTCCATAAACTTTTTTGATCAATCATGAAAATTATTAAAAAATTGAGAAACAGAAAAGAAAGCAGTTGAGATGAGCTCAAGCGAGTTGTCGAATGAATTCTCTAAACTAGGAGTTCTCTCCTAGGATATATAACTTTGTTCTGTAATTATTAAACTTTATTCTGTACTGATTCATTATTACCAATTTGCTGCTTATATGCTACTGTTTACTAAAATTATAAGTATACACTAGTTTATATCATATATGTCTGAGCCTTAGTGGTTTGTTGGTAAGGTCTTGATCGTGAACCGTAGGGTTTCAGGTACGAAACCCGCTTCCACCGAAGAACCGACTTGTGAGGGGAGGGAGGGTAAATTACACTTTAAATCTGTCAGAGTCAAACGTTCTCCCACTGGTGGGCAGGTTTATGGAAAGGGGAATGCTAGTAGAGGTGTGGCCCTCATCTTCTCGGCAAAAAATTACGAAGTCCATCCCAAAATAGCTCAAGTGTTGTTACACAATGAGACGTTAATATAACTAAAAAAAGCTTATGTCAGTGCCTTTCAACCATGATATGTAATATTTCCATTTCAAGAATTACTTTGCGAATTTAACTGGGATTATATATACAATGTAACTGTAAAAAATTGAATGAGATTAAATGCAACAACAAAACAAATATAATAAAATTACTGAACGGATTTGGGGCCAAGAAATATTATATATAAATATATATACTTTTTATTCTTGGAAACAATCATACATCTAAAGGTTTATAAAGAAAACCATTTGTCTTTCTCAAAACCAGTGTAATTAAGTCTTTCTGTCAGAAAGATGACATAAAGAAGTAGGATATTATATAAATGCAGACATAAAAGCAAACTACTTAAACAAGAAGTAAAGACATAAACTTTGTCATACTTAAATTATAATATTAAAAAAAGTTTTATCTATATATTGACTTTTTGTTTCAACCGCCGATTAAAAGCTAAGAAATTGTGTCTAAAGATATGAAGAACATTTTTAATGCTGATTTTTTTTATCATTTGAGCCGCGGCGGCCTGTAGGTAAGGTCTCGGCCCATGAGCCCGAAGGTTTCAGGTTCGAGATCCAATCCAACAGAAGTACCGACGTATATGGGGGGGGGGTCTTTTGCAAGTTAAATCAGGGCAAAACGTCCTGCTGCTGTTGTGGCGTGGTATGGAAAGGGGTTTGCTAGCTCAGATGCCGTCCTCGTCATCAGACTGGGGTTCAAAATTACGAGGTTAGTCCCAAAATAGCCCTAGTTTTACTTTACATCGGTGCATTATAATAAACTAAGCTAATTGAAACTTTTACAAGATTACGATTCCTGATTTTGCAGCTTCGTTCTTATTTATAATCACGACGTCCTTACAGAAGAATCTCGACCTTAGAATGCATTCAAATTAAATTAATATATTCTAGATTTCACTGCATATGTCCGCGATAATTTTCCATCTTTTCTACAATATTTCCAAATATCAGTAGTTGATTAAAGCAGCTACAGAAAGTTAAGTGATTGTGTTTATTAATCTTGTTTTTTTTGTTGTTGTTCAAAGCTTTATTTTGTGCCTCTTCACTCTTTAAAGACTCTTAAAAGATAAATTAATTCTTTGCAGTGCAAGAAGTAATCATATTCTTTATGTGATTGTAAAACTTCATATTAGATAAGATCTAAAAGGAAACATTACATCAAATATCTGTAGGTTTGTTATGATTTCTACATATTAATGTGAAAACTTTCGATATTATACACCTGGTATAATAATCAGTAGTTGAAAAGTATCAGAAAGATTGCAGAAATGATGCAATATTTAGATATTGGAGTCATATTCGATATAGAAATACAATAGTTTACATTATTTTTAAGGTTGATTAAAAAAATAAACTACATATTAGATAAAATGAATTTGATGCGATTATTGGTAAAATATCAATTAATAAAACAATTTACTTTATTATTGTTTGAAATTATGCGATGAAATGTTTGAGTCCTTATTTTTGTTTAAAGCAGTGTTTCTCAACCTTTTAGTATTCACGGCCCAATTTTCAATCCTAATTTTCATCACGCCCCCCCCCCTTCTTCACCGCATACAATAAAATGTGTACAATAATAGTGTATTTTGAGTATTTTGGCGCTGAACCTTCACTACAACCTTAATTTTAAACTTTACAAATCACCAAGAATACGGAAATTTATTGACATTTTGCAACAATGATCCTCAGTATTGAAAAAAAAAAGAATCTCATGCCTTTTTATTGCTCTTGCTTCTCTCCCAGTCGGGAATTCTCACGTTTTCCCGAGAAGTTTCGATTTGTCTGAAATTTGTCTGGTCAGCTTAAGTTAAATCAGGAGCGTGCGCAGATGTGAACAAATGTGTTCTCATAGAGAGAAGGAGAAAGTTCTATGACACCAATATCAATTCCAGACAATCTCATTCGAGTCGATCCTTCTATCGCTATTGAATCTATTCTGAATGTGTATGTTATATATATTTTCGTGTAATTGCAATTCACTGCATTAAATATTCACGGCAGCAGACTTACGCGAAATCATGGATAAATTTTTAACCTGGCGTAAGCGAGCATTAGACGATAGACAAGCATCAACAAGTACACAGACGAAAGTGGTTCCGAAAATAGAATCAAGAAATTATTCTCAAGAATACTTAAATTTTGGGTTCGCTAGTACTGAAGTAAATGAAGAAGTAAGGCCCGTGTGTATCATTTGCTCAAAAATGTTGGAGGTAGACAGCATGGAACCTAATAAACTTAAACGACATTTGGAAACGCTTCATAGTGAGTACGTAAACAAACCCAGAGAATTCTTCGAATTAAAATTAAAATCCTATGAAAAGCAAAAATCATTGTTTAAAAAAACTTTGTGAAGGAAAAAGCTTGAATTGCCTCTTACAAAGTTTCATATAAAATAGCCAGATGTAAAAAGCCTCACACCATTGGTGTAGAGCTTATTTTGCCAGCCACAATTGAGATTGTAGAAATTATGTTTGGAGATAATTTTGCAAAACAACTGCAGTCTATACCTCTTTCAAATGATACTGTTGCTCGTCGAGTTGCTGATATAGCTGAAGATGTAGAGTGTCATCTTTTGTCGAAGTTACGTAACAAATTGTCTTCAATACAACTTGATAAGGCAACAGATAGTAATAAAGATGCTCATTTCATTGCCTATGTTAGATTTTGTGATGATTTGTCAGTAGTAGAAGAATTACTTTTCTGCAAACCAATAGAACTCAAAACAACAGCACTCGCATTATTTGCTATCTTAAATGATTTTATGAACGAGGCAAACAGAATGGAAAAATTGCGTCGGAATATGCACCAATGGTGCTCGTTCTGTGTCCGGAAGATTCCAAAGTATTCAAGCACTTTTGAAACAAAAATCGCCACAGTGCGTCTGGGCACATTGCATGATCCACAGAGAAGCTTTGGCTTCCAAAGAAATGAGTCCTGGTTTGAATATTGTTTTAACTACGGTTGTAATCCTAGTAAATTATATAAAAATGAGACGCCTGAAATCAAGAATCGTTTCCGCACTTTGTAAAGACATGGGTGTAGTACATTCAGCGTTACTATTTTATTGCGAGGCAAGATGGTTATCACGAGGAAAACTTTCGCAACGTGTTTACGAATTAAGAGAAGAAATCGCCGTTTTGCTAGATGAGGAATACAGACCGGAAGCTGAGAATTTTCGTGATAGTTTATTTGTGATGAAATTGAGCTACATGGTCGACATATTCGAGAAATTAAATAACTTGAATCTTCAACTGCAAGGAGCAAATACACATATATTGGATACGAGTGATAAAGTTAATACTTTTTGTAGGAAATTGGAATTGAGGAGCAGATTTTTAAAGCAAGAAAATTTAACAATGTTTGCAAATTTGAATGATAGTATTAAAACTTACAAGGCTGAAGAACAACATGTAAAAGTTGTTTTTGTAACCATTGAAAATCATTTAGCAATGCTAGCAAAGAATTTTAAAAAGTAATTTCTTGCTGACGACAAACTGATATCAAGTTACAAGTGTGTGATGGATCCATTTCAAAATACTCCCGAAGGACTCAATTGAAGAGGTAGAAACCTTTATAAACTTCACGGCAATTGGCGAAACCAAAAGACAATTTAGTAATAAATCGCTCTTTGAATTTTGGGCAGGAGTGGATGATGAGTT
>JAPMOQ010029844.1:2720-90405 GCA_026543055.1 Argiope trifasciata
TCTTCATGTAGAAAAAGAAAAAAAAAATGATTTTAGAATACTATTCTGTGTTTAAAAGTGGCACGGTAGCCTGGTGGTTAAGGTCATGGTTTCTGAACTGGATTGTTGTGGGTTCGAGGCATTTCAGTTTCATTCGTTGAAGTATAGTGCAAATGTACAGAGACAGAATTGCATAAAACTTATGTAAAATATGTTTTTGTATCGATAAAATTAAGATAGTGAGTTATGGAAATTTGATAAAATGATGTCAAAACCAAGATAAAAAAAGCAATATTTAAAATAAACATTATAATATAATTAAATGCACGTAAAAAAACCTATGGTTATTAAGAATTTAAAAAATATTTGGGAGGTATTTTTCATCCACCAAGTCTTGTAATGTTGAAGACGAGGTAGAAAAACGAGCACTATATAAATTAAAGACATGGCAGTCAATTAAATTGGGGTGAACACTCAATTGAACTTGGCAGCTGTTGCAAATAGGCGCATTTTCTCCAAATATGAGAGGTTTATGAGTACAGCCAGTATGCCTTATTCGGAGACGAGTTGACTTAACATCCACCTTAAGTATAGGATGAAGTGGCCACAAAACAGTGTCATTTTTATTAATAGAATGCAATTCATTTCCGATCAGAAGATCCCATGACTTTTGCCAATCACCAGAAAAGTGATGAACAATGTTTGTTGAATGAAATCCAATTTCAATGGATTTCATGAAACAAACATTCAATTTGTATTTATAGAGATTTGAAGCATATTCATATTCTAAAGCATTCAACGCATAGTGAGAAATCTATGTTGGTCAGACGGGTAATAGTGAGAACTTCATGTTGGCCAGACGAATAACAATGAGAAATCAACATGGCATTCAGCATATTACATGAGTATTAGAGTTATTGCTCATACCACAATGTGAACAGTCCCATTATGGCATTTCCAGGATCCCCCATCGCCAAAGAATCTGTCCCTTCGTCATATCGGTGCAGACGGGGCTTGAGCATGATCGCTGCCACCAGCGCCGACGACCCTCCCGTCAAGTGAACAGCGCAAGATCCGGCAAAGTCGATGGCCCCCATCTTCTTCAGGAACCCGTGTTGTCCCCACATCCACCCGGCCGGGATGCAGTAGGTGATGGTGTTCACGAACGAGAAGATGATGTAGGCGTTGAAGTTGGCCCGCTCCGCCATTGCTCCGGAGACGATCGTGGTGGCTGTGGTAGCGAAAGACAGCTGGAAGATGAAAGTGGCGAACACCCCGCTGTCTTCCTCGGTGTCCACCAGGAACGAGCCGACCCCACAGAAGGCGGACGTGCCGGGACCCTGACCGTACTGGAGACCGTAGCCAAACATCCAGTAAGACAGTCCACCCAGAATGACATCCACGGCGTTCTTCATTAGAATGTTCACTTCGTTCTTTTTTGACACAGCTCCCGATTCCAAAAGACCGAAGCCTGGAAGGAAAGAGGTTTTCTTAGGAACAATTACTGCATGAACTTATTGAATAAGTAGTTTTATTTTAATTCTTAAAAGACTACTGCACCGGTCTGCATTGTAAAGATGACGAAAGATGCTGTTAAAATCCATGTAGCATCATCTGCATTCACTGGATTCAATCCATCATTTGCTTCCTCTGTCATGTTTCAGCTTCAACTAAAACAGATATAGTATCGAAAAAATATTAAATTAACTAGTGCTATTCTAGATGACACAATAATTTACGTGATAGTGAAGATTGTTGCCTTGGTGAAATTGGACTTGAATACACAGGTTATATTTTATGGGTGTGGGTTTTTTTTTGTTAACATCAACAACAAAAGACACATGAATAAGCCATAGTGTAGTAAGCCTAGAGAACTACACATAAAATTTCTCGGGGAGAAAGAACCAAGACCACACACACCTTCGTACAAGAGTCAAGTAAGTTTCTGCTAGAAAAAAAAATACAAAATCAACAGTGAGACCACGTAATATTTACATGATTGGCGGCTCCAGGAAGATCACGTGGTTCACTGAATTCTTAACACTATCTATATTGTACCAAAAGTGAAAATGAAATATATATTGCTTTTCATTAGAAATATCTTTCTGGATTTTAAGATAAATTCATTCTTTTAATTCAAAAATATTAATTATCAATAAATATTTTTTTCAAACATGAAACCATCAACTTTCATTCTTTGAATTAATTTTTAAATATTTTCTTCAAAATCTATAACCTTTTGTAATAGATTTTGAGATTTTGTCTACCAAAATTAAAATAAATAAAACCACAAGAGGCGTACGAAAATTACTATTCAGTAAGTACATATCCAAATTTAATTTTGCAGCATTCGCAACAGTAGCTTATTTAGTAAGGATTATTTACTAAGTTCTTAAACTGAAATCGATCTTAATAATCGTTTTTGTAATACCAAAAATGTGCAACAGTTGTTAACTAAATGACTAGTTTGCCAAATACTAAGAGCAGATTTGAATTCGTGAAATAATTCCTAAAAGTTGAAAAAAAGAAAGGAAAATTGTATAGTAAAACTTATTCTATACAGATAAGAAATTTATTCATAAATATAAAATAAGCTGTTCCCAGCACTACAATTCTAAACCTCCATTATGACGTCATTAAATGATGCCTTACAAACGGAATTTTTCAGCCATTCAAAATTTAATGATATTACCGCTAAAGTGCAGAAATCAGTTAATCCGCACATTAACTAAAATAATCCATTAAAGTGAGGAAAAGTGTTTCATTTCTCAAATTACCTAAGTGATCTGCGAATTACACAGAAAATTTGCTCATTACTTACTGGATCGGGCCGCTGTAGCCTGGTGGTAAGGTCTCGGCTTCGGAACCGAAGGTTTTCAGGTTCGGTTCTCGATTCTACCGAAGAACTGTCGTGTAAGGGGGTCGCTTGCACATTAAATCTGTAAAGTCAAACATCCTCCCGCTGGTGTGGTGCGAAGAGGAGGGTGCCGGTTCGGTGTCGTCCTCGTCATCTGACCCTGGTTCAAAATGACGAAGTCCGTTCCCAAATAGCCCTCGTGTTGCTTTACAACTGGACATTTAATATAACTAAACTAAACTAAATCTACTGGACACGCTTTAAAGTAAAAATAAGATCGTTTCTGTACGCTAAAATTAAATTTCGTTTACTTGTTTTTTGATAAATAAAGAATGCAGTTAATACAATTGAACAGTCAATATATTAGTTGATAAAATCAATCATCAATCAGTTCAAAAAATTCAATACAAAGAATCAAATAGTTAAAATATAAATTCAACTAAAGAAATCGCCATAATGTTATTCGTTTATTTTTTATACCTAGAGAATGACGTTTATACAATAAAGAAAGCAACAAATTGTTGAGTGAATTAATCCTCAATCAGTTGAATAAATATAATACATAGAATCAAACAGCTTAACGTATTGTTGCACTTAAAAAAAGGAATTTGCGACAAAATTAGGCATACTTATTAGTGCAATGTAAAGGCTGATGACAACTTGAATTGCTTAGCGATAAGTTATTGAAACAAGCACACCTATTAGTGGTACCTTTAGATTTTCAATGTAAATAAACTTTTATCTATTATTATTAGTTAGGACGGACACATTTGAACAAAATTATATCAATTATACAAAATTATCTTTTAAGTAAGATATGAAAATACTGGCGAAGAAAAATTCATTTTATGATCCTCAATAAAAAGACCCGAAAATATCAATAATTATTCGCCTATGTATCATGTAATATAATAAATATAGAACTTTTACAAAATCAGTGACTATTTATTTCAGCGACAGAAAAGCAAAATAACCAGATTTTTATGAAAAATAAAATAAACTATCAACAAATGCCTGGAATTGATCAAAAGGAGACACTTCTATTTCTCATATTGATGTCGAATGACACTTTGGATTTTTAATATTTTTGTCTTAAAATCGTCCTGGAAAAGCTTGTGGTGAGAAATATAGTGGTGTCGTGCCAATGCAGAGATAGAATTTCGCCAAAAATCGAACTCTCAGCCTTCCACTTTGCAGCCGCGTAGCATATCCGCTAGACAAAAGTGATCACCAATATTTAGTGGCTGTTACTGGCTTATTTAAATACCCGCACAATACTCCCCTGCTCAAAAATTGGTACAATTTTTCTTATGCTCTAAAATTGTCCAAAAAATTGGTTTCTGGAACACATGATATTTTAATAGTTAAAAATGCTACAAACTTTCACCATATATCTATTGTTTTAATCATAGAAATAAAATATATTATTATAAGTAAATAAATTAAAAGGTGATGAATATATCTTATTAAAACAGAGAGCAATAAAGTTTTAATAATACAAAAATATATATATATTCAAGCTAATAATCATAAAACAATTTCAAGCATTCAGTTTTAATATTCTTAATATTTAATATGCAATGACGAGATACCTAGTATACTAAAAACCATAAAAATATCGTAGGAAAGATATTTAATCTATTTAATTATTAAAAACAGTTAAATAAATATATATAATCTATTGAAAGAATGAAGAATATGTAAATAAAGATATCTAATATACTGAAAAGAAAAATATATCTAAAATTCATACCATTTATCACAAACTTACCGGCATCAAACTCCTGAATTAAAAAATTAGAAAAAAGAATCTCTTCTACCCAGCCAATTAACCCTAGTGTTGCTTCAAAGCGGTAAGTTAATATAACTAAACTAAACTAAACTCGGACCCCAGTAAAAGACATGGATTCAATGTCAGTCGCAAAGCTTCTTGCCGCAACACTCTTTCCCCACATTTGCTACTTTTTTGAACAAATTCAGATTTTCAGTTTCAAAAAAAGACAGTCTGACCAGAAAAGATTGAGAAAAGGACGAACACTCGAATTATTTATTTCGGTGGGTCGATTGAGACGTATCGTGTTCTATTTCGAAAATAAAATTGCAGATGTTTTGCCGTGTTTTGTTTCGGAAGTAGCGGATAACGAGATTTGCGTCCATTGAGGTCAGATTTAATTTCTCTTTCGCACGAAATCTATAAAGTATGCATTGAGCCCTGCATTATTGTCGCTATTAGCTTGCATCATTTTTTTCAACCTTAATGGATTCAAGAAAATGCTAAATCTGCAGTTTTATGTGACATTGTTAAAATATTCTGTTAAAAAATATTACTAATTTTAATTCGATATATATATATATATATACACACACAATAGAATCTTTAATATAATTGGAAATATATATTTTTTGAAAACTAGATGGTGCAAAATTATTTGTACTATAATATGAGGAAGTTACGACAAAAAACGCTAAAATTTTATTAAATGTTTAGTTAAAGCTTCAAACCTATAGAATTGGTTCTCATAAAACTTTCTCGCACACTCTCTCATAAAACTATTCCCTCAGAGAAAGACTTACAATTTATTTATGTACAATAGCTCCGAAATATTAATGTCTAGTTGGAATGTCGCATCTTTCCTGAATCTGTTGCGTCTCCTTGGCGAGTCATTTGGCGGTCGATCTATGGTTAACCGATGCGGTCAATAGATCGGAAAATATTTTTTATACCTTAGATTTAGTGTATGCCCAAAAACTTCGCGTAAGTGGAAGTAATATGTTGTCGAAGTTTTATTGGAATCGGATGAGCAGTGCATATGAGACAGACAGCGGACGATATTACGCCGTGCGATAAGGCCTGAATGCACCGAATAAGAAATTGCAAAAAATTGTAATTTTTCTGAAGTAATTGATGTATTAAAAAAAATTACACATTAAATAAATTTACATTAATAATCTATATTCAATTTTTTTTTCTTTACAAAACAATTAGGGCCCAAATTGACTTCTTGCAGCCGTGCTCCTTTGAAGAGAAGACCGGTATTTGTGTCAAGAAGAGGAGGGAGTTGTTTTTGACAATATTTACAGAGCAGTGGAAAACATGTGAGCAAGAATGTCATCTCAACTTCTGCTGAGAATGAAGTAAACAATGATACAATGAATGAAGTAAACAATATCGAATCAATTTAAACATAACAGATAGTGACATTTCAAATTTATAAGAATTTTATTCTGTTTCTTGTGGTATGATGAAGAAATAACTATATTCAAAAATAACTTGAGGACCGCGGTCGGTAGAGCGTCCGTCTCGCAACCGAAAGCGCACACGTCTATGGTTGTTTTTAAACGTCGTAATCATGCCTTGTCTAGACATGAACTGCACTTTACTCACGTTTTTTCCACCAGAGGGCAGCTTGGTGGTGGGAAGTGAGGTCACAGGCGACGCCCAAAGGCGTGAAATGATATACCTGGCACCACACACACACATATATATATATATATAATTTTTTTTTAAAGGTACAATATTTTTTAAAGTATAATATAAATTTTTTTAAACATAATATTTTTCTTTAATGCAATAAATTTTTTTACGAAGAATATTCTTTTGGCTTAATTTTTTTAAAAGTAGTAAATAAATAAGAAAAAATACTGCCAAACTGTAATCAGCAAAACCAATAAGACAATGTTAAACAGATGTTTGAATTTTTGGAAAAGGATTAGAATGAAAATGGCTTCAAAACACAAAATATAAATGGAATGTGTCTAGTTTATTTAATAAAATACAAACAATAGCAAAGGCATATAAACAAAGAAATCTAAAAATCAAAATATTAATAAACTAACAACAGTACAAAAAGATAATTCGGTATCAAAAGTATAATTAACAAATTTTGGCAATAACATACATTGCTGATTTAAAAACATAATCAACTTTTTAAAACTTATAAAATCTCAATCAGTATTAAAAAATATGAATAATATAAATTAGTATATGAATATTATAAATTGGGAATATTAAATGAAGCTTAAAAAGTTTTTAGCTTATATTTTAACAGTATAAAGTTTGGGATCTTTTCAGTAAAACAAAAAAAGCTCGTAATCATTACTGCATTATTTTCCTTTGAAGCTCAGAAGAATAATGCAGTCACAAAGATAAATATCACAGTAAATAGAGAATATAATTTTAGATGCAAATTAAAATTAATTAGAAGCAGCCCAGATAATTTTGAATCATGGTCAGATGCTAATTATATCCCATAATTCTCTTTGAACATTGGCAAGAGGACATCTGACAATGATGTATATACATCATTACAAAACATATGCGAGTAAATCACAATTGTGCTCCATGCATGTTGAATAAAATACAGGGAAAAATTCATAATTTCTTCTTTGAAGAATTAAATAATTTTTACACAATAATTAATATAAGTTACAAATTAATATGGACAACTTTATTTTAATCTGAAGAACACAAGATGCATGATATTATCTAATTTCGAATGAATAATCAATAAATTTAACCCTTTGCAGTCGATGCCACCACAGTGGCAGCATTCATAAGTCGTCATAAATGCGGTGCCACCAGTATGGTGGCAAGATGTTATTAACACATTGCGTAATATATATATATATATCACTTTGAAACCTCTCCAGTTAAGTGATTGTTTTGTAAAATATCACACTTTGGAAAATGACAGTAACTAAAAATGTACCTTTTTATGCATTCTAAGCACTATTAAACACAATAAATCAGTTTCAACGAATTCAGTGTTTTCTAATACCCATATATTTGTTTTAAATCACTAAGGAGAAATAATTCCGAAAAGCTAAATTTGCTCCGACTAGCTGGTAATTTGGCAATCGGAGAATTTGCCGATTGCAAAGGGTTAAACTATGTATAACACATACAATTTTATAACAATTTCCAAAAATATCTTTGGAATTTCAGATAAAGTAACAGTCACGTGTTTAAAGAATGCACTTAATTAACCAGAAAATATAACATAAGAATATAATTCCAACTCTGGAAATGAAATTTATGTAAAAAATTACTGCATAATATGCAAAATAATAACTTCAAAATAAGTGTCACAAAGTAAAAGATGTGTATGTTGATAACAGAAATTTTTCCCAAATTCATCTAGAGATACACCCAACTTAAAGGATATGTAGTATATTTTTAGAAAACAGTAAATGTTTTGTAAATTACAACAATAAGAAAATTTCTTTTTCAATAAAAATATTTCCTCACATACAATATTTTTGTATTTTACAATCATTAGCAACATGGATACCAACAGATTAAGTATATACACTGAAGCTGAAGCAAATTTGACTAATCTTACATCAAGATTCTAAAAGTAGGATATAGTTTGTTAAAACAAGATTTTTTTTTCCAATATAGTAATACGAAAAAGCAAATAATCTTTAGTTCATTTTTCGAACAATGGTCACAAACTTCCAGACGTCTTCTGCAAGAAGTTGTGGCTCTTCAAATGCAGCAAAATGACCTCCCCGAGGCATAACAGTGTAGGACACCAACTGTGTCACAGATTGTGTGGTAAGACAGCGCGGCATGCCAATAATTTCATTAGGAAACAATGCAATTCCACATGGGATAGTCAAAGGGATCCTGAAGAGAGAAAAAAAGATCAATTAACTATTATATAGAAGCTAAGAAAAATACAAGAACTACATGAAAAGGAATGTGTCCCCCTTAATTTTCTTATAAAAGGATTGGATTGTGTGGTTTAATGGTACAAGAGCCATAGCTGGCCATACTGTACCAGACATATGGTTAAATTATAAAATTCTTGTATAAAATTAAGTAACTTGTATTTAACGACATAGATTCAGGAAAAATTCAGACAAATAAAAACTAGTTTTTACATCAGTCGATGCGGAACGGGAGGGTGGATGAAAAAATCAATTTAGATTTAAAATTAACTATCCTTGCGAAAATGAGTGAATTTTGTCTCTTCATAGAGGAAAATACTTTGAACGTTACCACACTGTAAAACATGATTAGTGTTATGATTGCTCTTTTCATTTTTTTTTATAATGTAAAAATGTTTATGTACAACATCATTCGAAAAAATGAAAACTACATACTACTATTTCTATTTGATTTTTCCTATTTACGATGCTATTATAAATGTATCCACTAAAAAAAAAAAACTTTTTTGTTTACAAAAATTTTATCGTTGTTATTTATATATTTGTTTTTATATTTCAATATAAAATATGAAAAGTTGGTTAAAAAATGAACTCTTTTTCGATCGACTGAGATTGAACTGAATAACTAAATGGACATGCAAAACACCCGCTCCCAGTACGTTGTGAAATGTACCCGCACACAATGTGTTAAATTCGAAAGAGCTACTCTCATTCAACTTGGTATGACCAACTGGCATTAGACCGACCCTAGGAATAAATAAAAACTGGTACTTACTTTTCATGATCCCTATCGCTGATATTCTCCTTGTAATATCTGGCCGAAGAAGTGAAGTTGTTGTTCACCCAATAAATCATAATATTTGTGAGGAGTTCATCCAAGGTGAACTTTTTAGTAAGATTGCCCTCTGGTGAGGAACGGTTCTCCTTGTCTGTCCATGTGCTAAACTTTTCCAAAATGTATGCAGCCAAACCTACAGGGCTGTCTGCCATAGCACATCCTGAAATAGTATTACAGACCAGCAATTACAAAGTTTTTTCACTAATAACATACCTGCATCAAATCATTTTTATATGGTTTGAATGTTTCAACATAGCAGAAAATCCAGAAATATTACACAAGCATAAAAATCAAAAATATTTAAATCAACGTAATTTTTTTTATATTTTAAAGTGACTTGAAAGGTAAATAGAAAAGCTGATAAAAAAATAACAATAAGTAAATTCATAAAGAAAAATATAATATATCTCTGATATAATTTTTCGAAAAATTATACTGGATATTTGTTACAGCCATTAGTAATATTTATCTATACAATATGATTTAATTATTATCTTGAAACAAAGCATGAAACATATGTACAATTTAACTAAAATTCCCAGAATGCATTTTAAAACAATACAAAGAAAATGCATTGTATCATATATGATTCTTAACAATTTTTAGTAGCCGAGTTAAATAAAATTTTCTCTTGTACTCCTTTTACATTATTACTTGCTCTAGATCAAAGGTTCCCAACGTGGGCAATAATGCCCCCTTGTGGGCTTTTGAGGCTTTCAGAGGGGCAGTTAAAGACCCAGAGAAAATTAGGGGGCGTTGATATGGCAGGGAGAAGATTAACCAAATATAATCTAAAAAAATAATAATAATCACATTGATAGTTCATTTCTATCACGTGAGCAAAAATTCACATATTTCGATCTGAGACTTCACTGTTGAAAGAAAGAGATGACTCTCTAGTATCTACAACTCTGTGGCTGCATGAGCTAAAACTAGAACTTGTTGTCTTTATATTTTATTAAAAATACTTTGTAATATAATTAAGTATGCATTTTGATAGACAATTTATTCATTTAGAAAGCAATAGTTTATTATGGATTACTTTGTAACATCAAAACCTCTGTCTGTCCTTATTATAGGCAAGCAACACTTTTTATTCCTCTTTTTTAAATAAAGAAATTCAGTAGCATTTCAATTCCAACAATGTTCTATCTATTAGTGATTTTTTTTTTAATATTTAATTCCTATTTTCACCCTGTCTTATGTACACTGTTATTTCTCTGGTGGGGGGGGGGGATTGAAATATTCACTAGAAACCGGAGCACCCGTTCAAAAAAGGTTGAAAACCTCTGCTCTAGATGGTTTCTAAAAAATCTAATCAGTTCTAGATTCATAAATGTTTTCAGACAGAAAAATAGTTGAAATACAGAATGGATATGGAAACACTATATCTGTTATTACCAGACTTATTTAATAATGAAAATTCACAATAACTCAATGATTACCATTGCAAAAAATAGCAAATTCAGAGGAGTTTGAATTGATGGATTTATGTATAAGATAATTAAAATGAAAATCCCTGATGATCTAATTAAGTTTAATTGTCATATCTACATGGCAGATAATTCATGGTAGGAGTTCAGTGTTTGCCCTCGAAACCAAGAAAAATTTATGTTGGAGTAGCTCAGCTTGGATTCCAAACTTGATCCCATTAGCTTAAACATTTGCATCAATGGCATTTCTAAATTTCCAAGAAATGGAAATGAGCTAATTTGATTATGGTAAAATAGCTCTGCACAGCCAGCATTTCTGAATATATTCTCACGTAGATAGAACTCAAGAAGACACAGGAAGCAGAGTAAAATCCATTCATTAGCTCCACTCTGAACTAGGAACACTGTGACCGAGAGATCCTCAGCTTTTATGCAAGGAGGGAAAGTTCCAGAATACCTTTCTGGAAACATTAAGAAGAGTCCGGAGCACTTATCTGGTCAATGAAAGAAAGGTCCAGAATCTCATGGAATATGAAATAAAGGAAAAACTGATTTCAAGTCTACTGGGTTTCAAATCCATGATCGCCTGACTATGAGTCCAGGGTCATAACCATTCAGCTATGCAGACCCAGCAATGTTCGTTTCAATGGGGCAATATCTCAGAAAAATCACTAAGCATCTTAAATTAATTGAAAAAAAAATGGATCATCCAGTGGAAAATTCCAGATTAATATCATCAAATGCCAAGCATTTCTCCTAGAAAAGAAACCTACCAACACCAAAATTGTTCCAGAAAGTGATACCATGAAATAATGATAATTTGTCTTAGCCCTTAACCTTTAAAAATATATCAACAAAATTTATTCTATCACAAAATCTAAACATTATAGGGGAATAAAAACTCTTAATTCATTAAATCATGACTTTTCATCATGCATGTATCGGTTATCTGGGTGATTGTTCTAAAAAGCACATCTCAACAATAGAAATATTCCAAAATGTGATGTTTTAATTAATTAGTAACATGCTGTGATTAGTCAGAAACAACATTTGTAAAGATCTCAGCTTGCTTGATTTCCCATAAAAAATTATTTGATGTATTGGACAACTTTTTTTATTCTTTGATGTATTGGATTGATATTGTGAAATCAAAATAAGCATTATCCTATTAATGAAACCGAACCATATGGCCATGTTTCCAAAAAGCATCAAGAGACCATGTCACCTCATCTATATTTAAAGTTAACCTTTGTTTTACCAAATCGACATTATGCTAAACAGATTTTGCTGAAATACAACTTTTGAAAAATTATATATTTAATGGTTCTTTTTCTCGTTCTTGAATTATATATAACTATTTTAGCATTCTATTTAATAAATACTTCACATTCATAATGGACAACTACTTATTAAGTCATCTTAATGCCATGTCAATATTCATATCACTTGTTATGTGTAAAGGTGACTTTCTGACCTCCTCCTCAATTAATAAACTCAAAAACAATCATTAATTTAAATTAGAAATTATAAGATCTGAAACATTCTGGGATATTTTTAGATGATTTAAAAAACTATAAGAATGGACTTGCTTATTTTAATATTTAAAATTGATAATTTTATAGCAAAAATGATAACAGTTTTATTTATGGATACTACAGATCTAAAATTTAAAAGATGTTTCTTCCTTAGCTAACCAGGTATTAAATAATATATGCAACTAATGTGTTATGCTACTAAGCCATTGTAATTTCATTACTCCTGCAATCCTAATTTAATACATTTTTATCTATCATGTATTTTAGATCACTCCCTTGTACATCCTAAATCATATGAAGGATACATTTTTTATTAAAGAGGAAACATAAAAATAATTTCCTGGGTGAACTAAACAGTCTATAGAAAATTTTTGTTAATGACTTTGAAAATAGAAGAAGCGCAGAAAGGAGGAAAAAAAAGACATCAAATATTTTTATCTAAACAATTATTTTTAAAAATGGAATTGAATACGACACAAAATAAGGAAATAAAATATTCTAATGTAACAAAAAATTTTAATCAATTCCATCTTATAACTCAGATTCAAAACTAAATTTATTACCCAGGTCACACAGCCTATTTCACAATATTGTTTGACATTATCTGATATTAATTAATATTCCACAGCATTATACAATATTGAGAATATTGGTCAATATCATACAATATTGTACAGTATTTGTGTGATACAAGGGTAACTACACCGTTGCTAAGTTTTGTATTCAATTTCCAATTCATTTTGGCATAGTCGTAATAAAAATTTCCCTTTGGGATGAAAACTCATTTATAGAAAAGACAATACTAACCCACAGTATCTGGTTTAGTACTCTGTATATGAAAATATCCACTTTCTTGTAGAATGTACTTCACTTTTTCTTTGAAAGGATAGAAAACTTTATATTCCTCTTCGGATATTAGAGAAGGGAAATAAGCAATCACAATGGCTTTCAAAAAATCCCACGTTTTAGGTCTGTTCGAGAACATGTTCAAATGCACTCCAATTATCCTAAAATTTTATGCATAGAAATACATGTTAAATCAATTTTCACGTTAAATACAATGATAGAACTTGATTTCAGATCCATATATAAATTGTTAATTCCGTTCTTTTTATCAAATATAATTTCACTTAAAATTTTCATGGTTTTCTTTTTGTAAATAATAACTTTTTGGAAAATCACAAATTTGAAAAATGCATTCGAAATAAATACTGTTACAATCTGGTAACTCTTTTATTTTGAATATCTTCAAAGAAGAAAAATGCAGCATTTTTAAACATGACTAATAGAACAGTTTTTCAATAGTACGAGTTCAAGATTGTTTCATCATTATATTATAAATACATATTATGATTATGAAGAAAGCCTTGCTTACTAAATTTGTTATAACAAAATAAGAATAGCAACAAATTAACCACTTAACAAATTAAACTGCCTCTATCATCTATTTAGATAATATCCCTGTACTTAGAAATATATTGTGATATTGAATTAATCACAAGTTTATAAAATACTTTAAATGCTTTTGAATTTATGTTAAATTACTATACTAATATTATAAATGTGAAAGTTTGTATGGATGGATGTTTATTACTCCATCACATCAGAACGGAATGGTATGAAATTTAGCACAAAAATAGATTAAAGTCAGAAATAGAACAGAGGTTTCTTTTTATTCCAGTTAATTAAGTGGTTCAACTGGTGTTGAAAGTTCGTGCATGATTGTTGACAACTGTGTTTTCATTTAAATTAAAAGTTAAAAAATTATGTGTATTATACTATTACAACTATTTCAACCTCGATCAATAAATAATATGGATTTGACCGGACTTGATTGTATATCCAAAATAAAACAACCAATGTAAATAAATTGTTTTTATATTAGTTGTGTTTTATTAAATTGTATTTACATTATATATTTTAAAATAGGGTTTTTTTTATTTGTCATTATTTGATAGTTTTCCATACATGTACATCAACATTTCTACGAGAGCAGAATCGTGGGTAAAAGCTAGAAATGAATATATTTAATTCCACTTTCTAAGCTGAAAAATAATATAAATCTATATGCACCCAAATCAATTCAATATTTAATTACTTTTTTTCATATTATGACAAGTATCATTATTTACAAACCAATTACTAAAAGGTAATGTTGCTTGTTTCATGAACATCACAAAAATTAAAGTCTGCTAAATGACTGTTTTTGATAATCAAAGTAGGATGCAATATAAAATAGAAAACAAGAGAAAAATGTACTTAAAACTTTCAGAAACACACAAATCACCAGAATATTTTAACACATTACAATTTCGATCAACTTGCCTCTCAGGATAGAACTTCCCTAAATGCTGTGAAACAAAAGATCCCCAGTCTCCTCCTTGGACATAGAAACGTTTATGCCCCAGCCTCTCCATTAGAGTAACAAAGATTCTTGCAGTAGCTCTTGCATTAAATCCTACATGAAAGAAAACATTTAATTTAAAACGAGTGTAATAAAATTAAAAATAACTTTATTGCAAATTTCATAATCTTCTGAAAAATGAGATGTTTATCATCTTCTAATTTCATTACTAACATATGACAAGTAATTTCAATAATACAGAATGGTAAGAAAAAAAATTGAAATTAAAATTTTCAAACTCAGAAATAAAAAAAAAAAAAGTATGATGTTTCAACTATAAATACATGTCTAGACAATAAATTTATTGTTAAAAAACATTATAAATTGAATTTTCATAGCACTAGTTTTTTGTATTATAATAAATAAGCAGTTGTGACATATTAATATAATAGTAATCATAACTTTATCTCAGATATAGTTACATTCACATACTAAAAAAGGAGCATGCAATGAAATGTGTTTGATACTTGTAAGAAAAATTACTTGTTAATGTTCAACTGTTATGTTCAAAGAAGCCTTAAGAATATTATATTAATATATAAGCATCACATCAGAAGCTCATATAACAGAATACAAAAAAAGTATAATGTGACAGTATATTCTTATATTGCTAATTTATTCAGAAGATTATTTAATGTAGAAAAAAAATGTTATTCTATTGAGCTATAGTCTCTTGCAATGAAAGAATGCAAAGATATGCAAGTCAATACATTTTACATGATCAACAGTCAAAGTAAAGGAAGTTGAAAATAATTTACATGGTATTTAGAGTCTTAAAATATTATATATAGTTATAATTATATTTTTTATAGCAAATGTAAACAGAGAATACACCTTTGGACACAAATATCAGATAAATAGTTTTCCTATGCCCAATACAAATATCAAACCGAATTCTGAAATGTTGAGAGCTATATAATATATATTAGCTATATAATTGAATATATATATATATATATATACTTTCCAAATTCAAATAAAACTACCTATACAGTTTGTAAAGAGATAACTGACAGCAAATGTTTTCTGTTTTGAAAAGTAGATATAGTATTAATTTGACAACATTTTAAGGAAATCAATAATTATTTATTCAGTATCCAAATTTAGTAAATTAAGAGTATTAAGATTTATAATTATTAATTTTACTTTCAAACTATTCTATATGAAGAGAAAACCCAAATATTCTGTACAAAAAAAAAATCAACAGACATCATCATGCAAACAAACCTATTTAAGAATAGTAAAATAAAAAAAATGGGAACAACACAGTTTAATTTTTTTTAAATGCACAGCATGCATTTAAAAAACTATCATTATCTAACTTGAAAAAAAAAATATTTTAGATTTATTTAACACATAATCATTAAGAATTTTCTTATGCTAATATTAGATATTGGAAGATGCATTAACACATATGGTGCTTGGCAATATAAAAATTTCTATATTGTTTTCTTCAAAAATCTAAACTGATTAAAGAATATATATATATATACCCTTTTGACAAGGGGATTCACTAAAACCATAACCAGGAATCGATGGGCAGACCACTTCAAAGACAAAGTCTTTATCATCATTGACAGTAGTAAGAAGTGGAATCAACTTGTGAAATTCATAAAAAGAGCCAGGCCAACCATGAGTAATCAGAATAGGAATAATTTGCAACTACAGAGAGAAAAAGAAAAAAAAAAATTATTTTCCATCCTTGTGAAAACCAGAAGCAAGAATAGAACTTTAATGTAAGAAAAACATTCCATTTCTATTTTATTTTATTAATGATTTGCACAAATTAAAACAATGAATTTCATAATGTATACTACACACAACTTGCACCTTCTTATAAGATTACATATTTTTGAAAGATAGTAGATTTTTAAAAAAGCAAAATGCCATAAAAGTATAAAACTATTCATTATTTAAAATTTAATGAACATTTAAAAATGAAAGATTTAAAAATAAAATTAAAGATTTTTAATTTAATTTAATTTTAGATATCGTTACCTTATCGATGTTAATAACCTTAAAAATGAAATTGCTCCTGCAGGAATGAGATGTTTACACACGTAGTAATTTATATTATCCAAAAATCTATGATGGTTATACAAATAATTATGCAGATTCTTAGTAGAAATAAAAGTTAAATCACTATTATGGCACCTGCTTTACTTAATTTGCTTATGTATTGACTTTAAAAAATTGGCTTTCACAATCACTTTTTATTCTCAATTTAGTCTTGCATATATTTTTTTAGACAAGCACTTTCCAATATTCAAGAAAATGAAAATTTCACGGACT
Source organism: Argiope trifasciata (assembly GCA_026543055.1). Classification (NCBI taxonomy): domain Eukaryota; kingdom Metazoa; phylum Arthropoda; class Arachnida; order Araneae; family Araneidae; genus Argiope; species Argiope trifasciata. The sequence continues at coordinate 19,732 of JAPMOQ010029844.1, forward strand.
TTTATTTAATCAATATAATCAGATTGCTATACCTGTCTTCCTTCAGGTGTGGCTGGTTTCACATGAACAAAATGGATGTTAATTCCTTCAATTAATGTTTTAAAATGTGGATATTTATTTAATTGCTCTTCTTGTTTCCTCCAATCAAATTCAGTTTTCCAATATTCAACAACAGACTGCAAATAGTTAGAATTGAAACCATATTCAAATTTAGCATCTTCTAAGGGTGGTTCAAAACGAGCTCTTTTTAAACGATTCTTCAGATCAACAAGAACTTCATCTGGTACATGGATTTTAAAGGGTTGAATTGAAGTATCAATTGAGTTTGCTGTAAAAATAAGGGGAAAAAATTAGAAATTTTTACATCACATTTGGAAATTACCAGTAACAAAATAATACATATAAGAAAATTTCAATTAAAAAATTGTTTAATATCTTTGCTTTTCTAAATATCTATTAAAAAAAACACTTTAAATTTAGTTAATATATAAAAACCTTCCATGAAATGAATAATACAAAATTTTAAAGAATTAAAAAGGTTCTAAAACAGCTTTCATGATTTAAATAATTTTCACGTACTTGTTCTTAAAGTCTTTCCAGAAAAGTTACCAAATTTATATTATTGCATTCATAATATTAAACATAGAGGCAATATACATAAAAACCCTAAAAAAATTTATAATTAAAGAAAGGCATTTTTAATGAACCTATCTATAATTGCTCAAAAATATAGATAAAAATGCTTTTCAAACTGTAGTCAAAATAATTCAAACATTTTTATTTTAAGCTTAACAACACATTAAAGGGGGGAGTCGTAGTGCTACGATTTGATACACATTACTCAGCATACTTTCGTCAAGATCCTCCACCTCTAATGTGAAATGTGATAATATGTGGCATATATGTTTTTAAAATACAAGACAAAAAAATTAGCATAAATTTACGAGATTTTACTCTTATAAAATAACTTACTATTATTTGGTCTAGGACCTCTGCCAAACCATCCTTCTTCATATCCAGACTGATTTATGATTATTTTCCCAAATAAAAGATTGTAGATAAACTTTACAATTTTATAGAGGACAAATGTCACTGCAGCAAATCCAAGGACCATTTTTATATCTTGAACAAGAACTTTACCTATAGAATAAAAATTAGATTGTTATTTCAAAAATGAAGAAGATAACCAAAAAAATATTCCTCTTCTAAACTCGATTAAAAAGTTTATTAATTTATACTAGAAGATAAATAATAATATTAAGATTATTAAATAGGTATATGTTATCTACAAAAAGGTTACTTAAATTTGTTTCCCTACCAATTTTATTTTCTTGTAAAAAATTTTTGTAACACCTTCCCCTGAAATAATATTACAGAAGTTATAATTAATGATAGCTAAAAAGAGATATTTTGGTTTAAATTAGTTATTAAGTAAATTTTAACACATGCTTACAGTCAAAGTGAATTTCTTAATTGCTTTTGTTTAGATGAACTAATAAAGTTGAAATTTAAACATACACTGTGATAAAAATTGACAACACAACTTCTGCTACAAAACTGAATAATACTATTATCCTCTTAAAATTAAAGAAGCTTTTATCTTTAAAAACCAATGTATACTCAAAAGAATATATTTAAATATGAGACATAACTTTAATAAAAACTTTAAAAAGTTATAAAATCTTTGATCAAATACAGATAGAATATACTATTTTTAAAATAGGCGACAGCATAATCATTAATATCTTAACTTCAATGGTGAGTTTGATTTAAGCAATTTATTACAGAATTTTTTTTTATATTAAAAGTGGTATAAAATTATTAGAAGTAATTCAGACAAAAGTCACTATCAAATTTTGAAGTACCTTTTAGGTTCTTTCATAAAACAAAATTAAATCATGTTCTTAATGTAGAACATAAAATCAAATATATTACTCAAGAGTTAACAGTAAGTAACACAATAGGGATTCTTACAATTCAACAAAAGAGAAATAACCAAGAAAATTAATCATGTCAAAGTAATTAATCATAATTTAGTTTGGTTAATTTATTTATTAATCTCTTTTTCTCCTACATTATTTATTTAGACTTAATGCAAGTCTTTACCCAAAATAACATCTTTAATTATATCTAGGGATCAGTTGTTAAAAAGCAATAGCTAATCAAATTATTTCTGATATTATTTAATATACTTAATAACTAGTCAGCAAATATTGACTTCTAAAGCACTTTTTTTTCCTGAAAGAAAATAAATCAATAAGTCTATTCAAGATTTAATTTCTGATCTTGTATTTTCTTTAATATTTACACATAATTAGAGATAAAAGATCAAAGGGAAAACTAAACATAATAAGGTAACAAATTTTACTATTTCTCTACAAATTCTATTAGAAATGTTAAAGAAGCCAATTAAAAGATAATATAAATATAATAGATAGGAAATAATTTTCATTTAAGTAGCATTATAAAGCATTTAATTATTCTCTACTTTAAAGCTGCAAATGTTTAATAATTTTTGATACACTCTATTCTTTGAGCATGCAATTCTTAATACACTATGCAATAATAATTTTACCATGCCACAAAATTTACAATGATTATAAATAAATTTTTATGGCTTTTATCTATTTTTTCATACTAGTTTCTAAAGAATTATTTCAACAAATATAATACTCCCAATTTGGGGATTAATCTAATAAAACTATTAGGTTAAATTCAAATATTTTACAGATTAAAAATTTTGATTGCTTTCTATCAAGTACAAAAACTACGAAGTTTTTTTATTTATTTATTTTTTAGAGCTTTGTATGCATTTTTCAGTTTCAATTACTACAAACAGTTTATATAAAGGAAAACAATAAGGGAAAATATGCAGTATTTTTAAAAAAAGAGTTACTAAGCTTTAGGAAAGTACATAAACAAGAAACATGATAGTTCAAAGAATTAAAAAATAAATATGAATCTTGATCTAAAAAAGTTGAGATATATTTTGAGAACACAAAGTAATTTGCATAAAAATGTAGATCAATTTTAAATAATTAACAGCTAAAAGTAATTCTAACAACAATGTTATTTTTTTTTCCGGAGAAGTAACTATTATAAAATACATTTCATACTGTTTTGAAGTTCTAACGTTCATTTTTAAAATGTTTTTCATAAACAGAAAAGCTAATTAACAAAATTGACAACATATTGATGAAAATAAACAAGATCTGGAAAATTTCTAAAAGTAAATGCAAATGTTATTACATTTAATATTAAAATAAATGCTTTAATTTCATAAAATACGCAAATGCTTTCTTCACGACTTAAACAAAGCAAATACGCTTTCAATATTTCGAGGAAAATAAAGAAATGAAACGTGATGAAACACATACAATTCGTTTAGAAAATCCTTGAGTCGGATATTAATGAATATAACAATCAATAGATATCAAATGGGTGGTGTAGATTTTTTCTTTTATCTTACTTCTCCATTTTGAATTTCCTACTTGCTTCACTCAAACCGAAACAATATAAATGCTTCTCACTGGCCTCTAGGGACAGCAAACAAATTCTGCTCTTTGGGGAAAATGAAGGGATTTACTGATGTTTAGGGAAAATAAAGGCAGTTCTTTCAACCCTCGTGACTCAGAGGAAGGATCTTTTTATCTGTGGCGCGTGATTTGTCCGTCAGATTCCTGAGCTAAATATCTAGTTCTGTTTGTACAAAAATGATTTGAAATCTGTGTTTGGAATTTTTGAAATATAGATGCCTTGGATTTTAGAATAGTGTTATATAACTAAATATAAAAATGGTCTTTAAAATAGAAGTTATGATATGATATAAAAAGATGCTGCACACACACAAAAAAAATGTTCAAATAAAGAATACGTTATAGATTTCTAACCACGTAAACCAAAATTATTGATTCATTTTTTCTATTATTATTATTTAACTAGTCACTTTGATTAATTTGAAAGTTTCTCTGTTTACTTACAAATGTATTTCGGAATAAAACCACGATGTCATACAATTTGTTTATATGGAGTTTTTGTGACAACATACAAGTATTTTATTTTTATTTGATCAGTTAGTAACTATTGAAAGCTTTTGTATCTATTAGAGAAAATTTTGGTTTTATGAATTTAGTGTTATATAAGTTTCATCGCCAGTATGCATTCTTAATGAATGTTTTCAAACACATAATTAGGTTTGTATTAAATATATATAATCAGAAATTGTAGTTATGAATATACATATGAGTCTAATATTTCACTTCAAAGGAAAAATAAATTTACATATTAAAAGTGGATACATTTCAGTTTCAAAATTTAAGTGAATTTTATTAAACTCTACTGAAATGGCATTTAAATTTTAAAATTTATTTTTATTATTTTGCAAATAAACAGTAAAATCATATTGAAGTTTTGAGTACATGCATATTTAGCCTTGATATCTATGTCATTGAAGTATTTAATGTTTCATTTGACAGACAAATCAGTTAATATTAAACTGATGATCATGAAGTAGATAATTGCTCATACTGCTACGAGAATATATTTTAGTTTAAATGTAATCTGTTGGTCCTATTTATTTTTGATTAAAAGATTATTTAAAATGAGAGTCTTGTTCATGTCTCAATGAGAACAAAAGTTAAAAATTGCATTGTAATCTAAATTTGTGCTTCATTTAATTATTGGAAGTGTTATATATGTAATAACATATTGAAAATGTTAAATGTACCTATATTAAAAAAAAAAAAGACTGAAAAACTAACAATTTGAAATGGGAACATTTATTATTCATAATTAAAAATTCATCATTTTTTCTTTAATAATATTTTACTAAATTCTTATTATTGTTAGCTCCCTGACTTTTGAGGGGAGGGGGTGTTGACATTTATATTTATTATTGAAATATAAATTTTTACTGACATATATCTACAACTTTTATGATTTGAAATGTTATTTTTTAATATATTTATTTTCTAACAATATTTAAAAATTGCTTAACCTTAGGATGGTGTTTTAAAGTTCTAAAATCTTATGATATTATTAGAATTTTAATGTAAAATCAAATGCATCTAAATAACCAGTGTTAGTAGAAGATAAAATATAAAGGCTCAAAGCTGTGATTTTATTGATCAAAGTTTTATATATAAATATAACCAATAAAAGAATTATATAATAACATAATATTTATACTTAATATCCTTGACAAAATATTTTTAAGTATCTTATTATCAAAGTTATGGTACTTTTATTAATCTTACATCTCTATCACATATCTTGTCCTTCAAAATAAGTGCATGAATTGCAAAAAATATAACAACAGCCTGGATGGCCAAAATATATAATTTTTTGTAACTATAATTTTAAAAATACATATTTAGTCTTTCACAAATTTATTTTTAAAAAAAAACTGCTAGGCATCAAAAATATATAATGATTTTTTTTTAAGGCTGAGAAATATATGAAACAAGTTTGAGGATTTAAATTCTTGTATGTTCAGTTTTATTGATTGATCCCAATTTTCTCCATTATTATACTATTGGTACTTAACCCTCTGTAATATATCAATGCTATTCTGTTTATTTTTTAAGTAAAATTCAATTAAGCTGAAAAGCTAAAATTTTATATCTCTCAGATATTTATGAAATTATTTCCATATTTGGAAATACTTATAAGTTTGAATAGTTATTTTTGCTTATGACATGAAATATGTTTTATGTTAGGTCTAGAATTACTGATATTCACTTTGTATCATGTTGAAATTAATTCGGTAGACAAAACATATTGCTTGAGATAAGCATTATGATAAGATTCCACATGCAAGAAAGGCAGACTGATATTACTTTTGTCTTGAGTATGTTTTTTTAATGACATTTTAAAAATAGATTAACATTTTGTTGAATATATATATTCTCTTCCACATAAACTCAACCCTATTTATTTTGTTTAAGTTAACATTTGAGTTTGATATCTTTACTATAAAAAGGAAGGAGTTAATGCAAAAAAATTTATTATTTTAAAATACAATACAAGCAAGATTTTATTTTTGAAATTATTTTAAACATATTGTTAAATCCATGCGTTAAGTATCTTTTTAATTAAATAACTGTTGGTTTGATACCTAAAATTATTTTAAGTTTTAATTTGTTATCAACTAATTTCATTATTTTTTAATGATCCCTAAGGATTATTTTAAAATAAGTGTAAGTGAAATTGATTGCACACAATATCACTATAGAAAGTATATAGTTCAATAAATTCAACTCTGCGCCTGATTCTTGAAGGCAGTCAAAATTTTAGTATTTATAGCATAGTTAGTTCTGAGAGTTCAGCTACAGAATTGTATTTAAACATTTTATGTGTAAGCATGTGCATGCACATTACATTAGGAATTGCATTATTATAGAAATGTTTAACTGGTTGTTTTAATAATTTCAAATATTTGAATAGCTGGTATTTGAGTTCAAAATCAAATCAATCACACATAAAAAAAATGAAGTGGAATTTTGTTATTGGAAAATGATTGACTATGCATATATACAAATAAGTTCTTCATGATATGAAACAATGATAGTATTTTAAAAGGCATCAAATATGGAGTTTAAAGTTGAGATATAATTATTTCCCCATTTTGGAGCACTTACAGATATGAGAGATCATGCTCACTTGACATGAAATATCTTCTCTGTCAGATCCCAAATTATTGATATTAATCTTGAAATCAATGAGTACTGATAACTTATTACCGTAAATAGGAATGAAGGTAGTTGAAGATGCCTCAAACAAGGAAGGAAACATTGATACCAGTATGTTTTGATTCTTTTTTAATTTGCATTTTTAAAATAGACCAACAATTTAAAAAAGAATCACTCCCATATAAACCTCCCTCTCCAACCTTTTTTTCTCCCATATAAACCTTGTTAATTTTTTCAAGGCTAACATATAACATCTTTGCTATAAAGAATAGGAATTTGTGAAAAATTAAATTTTAAAGTGTTTAACTTGGAACAAGATTTTGTGTAAATATTTAAAACAAATGATTGAATCTATGAGTCGAGAATCTTTTTAATTAAATAAATGTTGATTAGCTGATATCTATAATTTGATGTCAGCTAATTATGTGTTTCATTATTTATTTATTATGAGCAAGTTAAACTTTTTGATTCCAAAGATATTTAAAACAGATTATAAAAGAAGCTGATAATATAAAATATCAAATACCTATGTATATACATAGTACAAAATGAAGTCTCCTGAAAATGTCTGTTTATTTGAACCCCAAAAACTCGAGAAATAATGGATACTGAAGATATTTATACCATTTTATAGAGCATTTATTGGGTAAGGTGTATAAGGTATTTATTGGGTACATTAAAGTCATGTCAAAATAATAAAGGGAGTTTTATATTTAAGATTTTAATTGTTCTGTGCATGCACAAACAGTAAGAGCTGTGGTATACATATGTGATACTTTTCTTTGTTTACATCTGATTTTAAACAGTGATTCAAATCTCGTTATGCCAAAAAGAAGGAAATCTAATCTTGGTCAGAACACATGAAATATCAAAATGTTTTGTTCTATAAAAATTTGTTTTGTAGCTATTTTTGATAATTTCTAAATATTTTCTGTTTATTTGATTTTGTCAAACATGCCCATGCTATATCGGGTAGAGGTTAGAAAGTTTAAAACTAATTTTTCTTCTTGGATGCTATATAATGGGCAGTACCATGCAGTTACTGCTAATATAGATATATATATTAAAAGTAAAATATAAACATGTAATTTAACCACAGCAAATATTTAAATAAATCCAACACTGAAGTCATTTATGACTCGAATAGTATAAAAGGATTAAGCTACAGAATTCTGTCAAAATGCCTTTTTTATGCACAGTAAATTTTCCTATGTATAAAATCTACAATAAATAAAAAATTTCAAAAAGAAAAAAAATATTTAAGATTTTTAAAGTGAGGATAAGCAATGAAAAACATAAATTACATTAATGAATAAAAATAATTATGACTAAGCATGTCATATATTACTATAACTTATACTTTGTAAATTCATATATAAAAAAATTTATTCAGAAGATAGATTACAACAATATGTTACAGAAATTCTTTTTCTAAATACTAAAATTAAGTCACTGAAAAGATCTAAAATAATTTAGAAAATTTATGTGATATAAAATGCTTATTTTAAAGAATTACAGCATTTTTGACTAATTTACTCATACCAGAAGTTTGATTACTTGATTAAAAGTGATACTATATAATAGTTTCACATTTTTCCATTATATTACTCATAAATTTCTGAAATAAAATAGTGGACCTCTGAAAATTTTTTGAATTGAGATGGTGTATATATATAATACAATCAGTGTAATGCTATAATAAAAAGAATTGAAAATCAGAAGAATTTGTCAACATTCATTCACCTAGAATCTATATTAGGGATATTTAACTGACCTTCTTTTTATACATAATTTCATTACAAAAAAAGTTGCTGGTTTTTGAATTAAATCGATCACACACAAAAAGATATGAAATCAAATTTTAATAGTAGAACATGATTTATTACACACAAAAAATTTTCATTGCACAATATGATGAAAATCTTAAACAATCCTTAAATATAATGCTTTCAAAAATGAAGTAAGATTTATCTCAAAAATTTTCAGATAAAATGAAATATACAAAGTGTAATATAAATATTTTCTTTCAGAATACATAAAAATATTGGCAGAGCTCTTATTTTCAGCATATTATGAAGTCATAATCATTACAGAATAAAAAGATCCATAATTTTAAATATACATTCCCACTGAATATAAAGCATTTATTTTCTTTAAAAATTTTACATGGGAAAAATCCTGTAATAAAAAGCCTTTTTATTGCGCTTCAGAAAAATTAAAACCTGGAATAACTTTTATAATATTTCATAAATATAAATTTTAAAATCTTAAGAAATCAAATTCAAGATTTTTATCAAGCTAAATACAAGACATTAATTTAATCCCCAGTTTGATGTGCAATTTATTTATACAACTGAGGATAATCTTTTGAGCATCTTTACATCAATTGCCAATGAAATGCTTTTTTAAAAAAAATTATTTAAATAGTTGTGCGTGGACTCTATCCCAGTATACGGTACGCTCTAATTTGGCGATTTTTTGGCGCCATTTCTTGGGCGATAATTATTTCCTCCTTGGCAACTTCACCCTTTCTCTCCCTTTAAAATATGGTAACCTCGTAATTTGCGACGTGATATCATGATGATGTAATTCTTGTTTCATCCAATTATATTCAAAGTTGTAGGAAGTAAGTTTGAATTTTAAAACTTTTTGCCGTTGATCTGCTTCAATCTGTGGTGTGGTACAGTTCTGCATTCTCTTCAATTGTATTTATTTCAAAATTTTCATTTGTTTAATTTTATAGTATTTAATTTCATTTGCTTAATTTTATAGTATTTAAATTTTTGTAATTTCTGTTTGGCTTTAAGTTTTAATTTCTGGTTTTTATAAGTATAATGGCTTCTTTGTCTGGATCGAAACAAGACCGAGTGAATTTGAGGGGTTTTTTTTTGAATTGGAAAAGAAAGGTAAGTTGGATGTTGTTAATTATTGTATGAATGTAGGATTGATTGCTAGTCATTATACTTGTCCTAATTGTAATGAAAATATGAAATTGGTTGAAAGGAAAGATTTGGATGCCTTTGTTGATTTTATGAAAGTGCTTTTTGTCTTTCTAAAATTTTTGTAATTAATTGTTGTTTTGTGATATTTTCTTGTTTTTGGTGACTATTTTCGGAGCACGACTCCATATAATTCACGCTCAGTTTCTAGGTCTAACACGAAGATACATTGACCGCTCGCCATCGGAACATCGTCGGCGTCACGTTTTCCGATGTTGCGATGGCAAACGGTCGGTGTCCACCGTTAACGGTCTGCGTGTTAGGCTTAGGTACTTGGCGTGTGCTTCGCGGAGTCGTTTTTCGCCAATAGTCGCCAAAAACAAGATGGCGGACAAGGAGCGTACCGTATATTGGGAATTAACCAAATTATTTAAATAGTTGTGCGTATTAGATTTATTGTCAAAATGGGTACACTTAGTAAAAATATATAGGCAATATATTTCCGTTAAATAAAGTAAGACTATCTAAATGTAACTTACATGCTTGATAATCTGAAAAAAAATACATTTTCATAAAAAGTTATTTTCTTAACAAAAATAAATATCTAGAATTAACATCTAATCCTATAACTTCTTAAATGATATAAACAGGTTCACAAACAGAAAAGTATGATGAGCTGTACAGGATTCAAAATATTTGTATCCTGTGCAGCTTGCAATTCTTACAAACATATTAAACAATATTTCATAAAATAATTACATTCGTAAATGATTGAAAGATACTTTTTATATGCACGCTATAATTGCATTTATTAATAAATAAATTTGAAATGCGTTAAAAACAATCTTTCAGCTCCCAAAAAACATACACAACCATTTCGACCATTGAGGATAGGCGTAATGAGCATATAATATAATCGGAATATTTTCCCCGCTCAAAATTTCCCCTCTTTTTCCCTCGAAGCAAAATTTTTTTCCAGCCCCTAGACGCTTCTATGCTACTCTTTCAACAGAGATTCCTACTGCTTTTGCCACAAATATCTAACAAAACTTATAGATTAAAAACACTCAATTACTCAGAACTCTCATCTGGCTCCTTTAAAATTAAATTAAATTAATAATAATGGATAAATAAATCTGTGTATGTTTTTTACATTAAAACCTGGTTGTCTTATTAGTACCTTTAAAAATGATTCACTTATTTATATCAAATTTATCCACAAAAACAACGCAAGGACTTTTATTACAACAACGTACAATAAATTAGTTTGCTACTGACTCAACATTTCTCTTATATCCTAAATTATACAAAGAGTAAAGAGCATTCCCTGCTATTCTAAAATAAAGAATGAAAAAAATTAACAATTCAGAAGCTTTATTAGTGTTGTGGTGACAAGAATCCCTTCTTAATCTCAGAGCAAGAGACTCACATTGTGTTTTAGAGATGCCTGTGTATTTAAGAAATCATGCCATAATCTAAAGCAACATTGCATTAAAATTATTAGGCATCCATAAAATGTCTGATCCAATTTTAATGTAAATAAAGTGTGGTTAAAAATCGGAATGAAACGCTTCCTGCACTTTTCATTAGGAAATGGTACAGCAAGCTAAAAAACTGAATAACGATATTTCCAATATTGTCGTCTTTTAAAGCAATAACTGGCTGCAGGCTCAAAAGAAAATTAACTCATTCCCATAACAATGTATGGTGACATCTTAATAAGCCAATAACTGCCACTAAACATCATCGGGAGCCAGTTGTGTATAATGGATAAGTTACTGGGCTTCAAACCCAAAGATCTCAGGTTCGATCCTTGGCGGAATTCACCCTACACATTGGCACAATTCCGCCAACACCTACGCCAAAATTGTCTCAGACGAAATGGACTGACTTGCATTACGGATGTAGATCTCAACTTCTTCAAAAGTTAGTGGACTTTGCAGACACACATTATATTTCAAGTGCCTCTGTAGTGGAAACTTTATAAACCAGATAACATCTTCAAGATTGAGTGATCACTTTTAGTCTTGCGGTCATGTTATCTGGCTACGAACCATAAGATAGCGAGTTCGGTCCTTGGTGGAATTCAACCTCTACCTGGCACAATTCTAGCCAACTTATCGCCAAATCTCAATAGAAAAAAATCCCATAAAGATTAAAATATAGTTCAGTGGAAAATGAATTCCTGCTTGTTTTCGTATGCTTGATATTGTAGTTCAATATCATGATCACCGAAGTGCTCATTTAGAAAAAGAAAATGTCGTGGACATACGATGCGACGTGGTCCATTTTATACAAGAAGCTATGCTTGAATGAGGTCTTCAAAGACATTTTCTTTAACTATGTTGCGATTGAGGATAGCTGATCGAACTCGCGTTCTTGTGGTTCTTGGTCAGATAACGTAACCACAAGACTAAAAGCTATCGCTCACTCTTGAGATAATCTGGCTTATAAAGCTTCCACTACAATGCTTCCCTCTCCAGTCAGAGGTGAGACGAACAATATTTCTTTGCTGTTTAGTGGTGATCTTATTGGCTTTTTAATTTTTAATGCGTTTTTTACCCATTTTTTTTGTTTAACTGATTATTTATCAGCTTACTTTTTTTTATGGTTGATTATTTATCACCATTTTTAATTGACTGATAATAACGTCCGGGTCACCAATGTTGCGAGTGGTGATAGCTAGGTTCGCACACGCGATCTTACGGTTCTTTATCGTAGCCAGATGACCTGACCACAAGGCTAAAAGTGATCACTCCATCTTGAGGATGTTATCTGGCTTATAAAACTTCCACTACAACTATAAATTCGTGCAGAATGTAAATATATCGAACCACAATTAAAGTTTCATATAGAGAAATTGGCCAATGATCCTTCTCTGAAGGCCCATATTGAGACTTCTGTCTTACGCAGATCCAAAATGAAGGGATTTTCCATTCCATAAAATCTCCAGTTTTGTTTATTTACAAAGCTGTTAACGTAAAAATGAGCTTCATCTGAAATATAAATAGATTCTACATCTATCTGCTATTGATGTTTAGAAACAAATATTTTGAGAATATCTTTTCTCGATCGGGGGGGGGGTGCAAACAATGGAAAGTTAATAAACATATATTTTGTGTGAAAACAGTTGTAAGTTTTTTAATAATGTTTGTCATCTAATGGTTCTAGGGGCTTTGTAGTTCATGCACAACAGCAAAATTTCGATTAGACAACAGATGGGACACCACTCGAATGTTCTATTGGACGACGGACACAGTGAACTCCCTCCGGAAAATTCGACTTCACATTCTTTGCTCTGTTAGAACAGCAATGGCGCAGTATTCAATAACAACGACTTGATTTATAATATTACCGCATTGAAACAAAACACTGCCGAGTCTGCATAGCCGAGTGGTTATGACGCTGGACTTGCAGTTAGTAGATCCTGTGTTCGATTCCCAGTAGACTTGAAATTTGTTTTTCCTTCATTTCGTGTTCCAGAAGATTTTGGATCTTTCTTCAATTTACCAGATAAGTGCTCTGGACTGTCTCCAGAAAGGTATTCTGAAATTTTTCGTGCTTGTATAAAAGCTGAAAATCCCTCAGTCGCAGTGTTCAGAGTGGAGCTAATAAATGGATTTCACTCTACTTCCCGTGTCTTCTTGAGCTCTATCTACGTGGCGATATAATTAAATATGGCAAAGAAGGGCACTAACTTATTGCTCTACAGCAAACACGATTTTCTCGACAAAACGCTGCTAAATAATAACTTTAAAAAATGATTTTCTTATTTTTATGGAAATCCTCTGCACTATTTGTAACTAATTTGAACTCCATGTATTTTTTTATTGCTGTTCCAATAAAATAAAACGGACACCGCAGTCCACATTTTAAATAGTCCACATTAAAAATAAACCAAACATTTTTGGGATCTTGAAATAACACAAGATTACATTGATATTGTTGTATTGATCCTGACAACAGCATACTGACTTGAAATTACATAATTATCATAAAGGAATCTTAAATTAATGATAAGTTTCTTGATAAAACTGGACTTTAGTTTTTGCTACAATGATAAGTAAAAGAAAGTGCGTAATACAAAAATATTAAAGGAATTAATACTATGAGTTTCCATTCAGCACTTTAAGGTATCCGACTACGTTCGGAGGAAAAATTTTGAAAAATTGGATGTTTTAAAAACTATTTATGGTTTTCAGTTTTATTGCCAGTAAAAAATACTGTACATACAACATACTATAAAAATTTAAAGCTATTATTTGAAAATATAATATATTTTTAGAAATGAGAAAACTACCCTACATAAAATTATAAAGCAGCCATCCTATTTCTCTTTATACGCAGGTTATACAATATAATGATGAATGAAAGGATCCAAAACATAAGAAACATTTTGAGATGCAAAGAAGTTACGGGTAAAAATAAAAGTATTTATGCATTTTTTTCCATAAATTCACAGCTTAATTTCTTCTAAAACAATCTATAAATGAAAAAGTATTTCACCAACCATAAAACTTTTGTTCATTTTATTGCCCATACTATTTAAAACACACGCTGAGCTTTTTATGTAAATGCCTCTATTAGTTTTTAAGATATCATGTGGAGCGTTTTTATGAAAACGAATGTTCTGAGAAAACTGAAGTGAAAGACACATTTTAGCTGAAAAATATTCCACCCAGGATGATAGGTCAGGCCTTCCTTTTCCTGGAAGAGGTAAATTATTTTGGGAAGAGACAAGTCTAAACTACAAGAAGTAATAATAATAATAAATCACTAGTATGGTCGACGAACAATGTTTTGAACGTAGTCGGATACCTTAAGATTCCATATTCCTATATAATCCATTACAATAAAATTACTCTATTTTGGTATTTGGCTATTAATCCACATCTGCAATAGTTTTCACTGCAATATTAGAACTCAGCTTCTGAAATAAAACCACTTGCATTGCAATACAGGATTTACTGTTAATATTTGGAAACAGTTATTTTACAATATTTATGCTCTGTCCGAAATCTAGATTAACGAATCAAATGGTCTAATTTAAGGTATGTGACTATATTTGGTTGAATTACTAAGACTAATATTTTTTGAATTTTTGTTAAAACAGATTGAAGAACCATCAGGAATCAAAATATTTCATTTAAATGTCAAACGGTTAAGAGTTTAAGAGCCGCGGTCGCCTGGTTGGTAGAGCATCAGTCTCGCAACCGAAAGGTGGCGAGTCCTGTCCTCTTCTCGGCCAAAGACCACCGTGTTGGCTGATGGCAGAGGGGGCACGTTCCATAGGTCCTCCAAGGTCCCATCTCAAGTGATACCTCTGGGGGTACGGAGTCGATCTCCGTTTTGGATCTCAATTCTGACTTGCGGATGGACGAAGGAGTGTATGAAGGAGTTTGACCACCCCCTGAAAAGGATTGTGTGTTCAAGAAAAACCTTACTTTCACCTTAACGGTGCTCGTTATCGAAAAAGCTCCGCTCATTCGTGCTTGGTATGACCAAGTAGCATTAGACCCACCAATGTTTTTTTTTAAATTATGAAAACGCAAATTTTTTTTTATTAACTAAAAACTGGTATAACGCAAAAATCTTTTATGATCAGTTCAAAATTTTCAGAAAACTTAAGAAATATATTTCTAAATTAAAAAAGAAGCTCCTCTCTTGAAGCTACGCACAATGGGGTTCAAATGTTCAATACTATGAACTTTTCAATGACTTTTACCATTGTAAAATATTAAAACAACCAAATATTTTTGAAAGAACAGATTACTTATTTTCCAGTTCAGGAAATGTAAAGAAAATTATGAGATTATTGGAACAAATTTCAATATAAAAAATAGATCAGATTTTAATTTGCGAAGTTTTCCGTAAGAAAATTCTTGAAAAATTTGAAATTCGAGAAAAAGGCATTTAAAGAAAAAGGCATTTATTAAAACATGTTATGCAAATATAAAAATAAATGCAAAATATATAAGGAATAAGTTTCGAAACATATTTCAAATGGTTTTATTATGAAAATTATTCTAAAATTAAGAATCTTGAACACGCACACACATATATATACAGACAATTGAATTTTCAATATAGTCGCCTATCATAATTAAAGTAGATAAAATAGTGAAATGATGTTTAATACCTAAATTCCACTTCCTCAAAATATTTGAAAATTCAAGCTAAATTTCGTCCTTTTTAATTACATCAAATTTAATTATATGTATAAAGCACAATAATTTTCCACAATACAAAAATCAACGATAACATAAACGCAAATAAAAAAAATCAAGCTTTAGAATTATACTAAAAAAAACAATTTTTAACCATATACGACTTTTATGATAGAAATTCAACCAAAAGAATTTTTTTTTAATGAAAAATTAAAAGCCATTCATTGTTCTAAGAGAGAAAAGAAAGATAACACTTCTTATCTCGACTAATACTGCAGATAATGAAGATTGCTTGACAGCAATCGAGGCCTCTCTTCAGTCACATTAAAAATTCACAATGGAACGCTGGAACGGTCGCGTTGCTCTTGTGACAGGGGCGTCGGCCGGCATAGGGGCGGCTCTATGCAGGGCGCTGGTTCAGCACGGCGTAGTAGTGGTGGGATGCGCCAGGAACGTGGACAAGATCAAGGCGATCGCAGAAGAGTGTGCCGTTAAGGCTTCGCCGGGAAGGCTGGTAGCCATCAAGTAAGACCAATCAAATATTTACTAACAAGCAATTTCAAGTTAAATTTGTTAATAAGTGAACATTTCTGTCTTTCAAGAGGGAGAGGTAAACATTCTTCCTTCACATATTAGTTCTGTAGAAACAGTTAATCCAGCTTTTTCACATTAAAGTAGAGCTTAAAATTTATATAAAATTTCTGCACTTTCATTGAATTCCTAAATTGTGGCATTTCTTTTCAGTCCATATATTCATTATACGATGAATCTATGTATATGTGATTGTGTATACATGTGCGTGCATATACACTGAAGTGACAAAAGTCATGGGATAGCAATATGCAAATATACAGATGGCAGTAGTATCGCAGCGAAAAAGTATAAATGCGCAGTTCGTTTTCCAGAGCTTTCATTTGTGTTCAAGTTATTCATGTGAACAGGTTTTTCGTGATTTATGGCGGCACGACGAGAATTAACAGACTTTGAACGTGGAATGTTAGTTGGAGCTAGACGCATGGGTCATTCCATCGCGGATATCGTTAGTGAATTGAACATTCCGAGATCCACAGTATCAAGAGTGTGCCGAGAGTATGAAATTTCAGGCATCACATCCCATCATGGACAGCGCAGTGGGCGACCACCTGCACTTAACGACCGAGACTGCCGACGTCTGTGTAGAATGGTCAATGTTAATAGAGACGCAACACTTCGTCAAATAACTGCAGGAATCAATGTGGGACGTACGAGGGACGTGTCCGATAGGACTGTGCGGAGAAATTTGTCTTCCATGGGCTATGACAGCAGAAGACCGACTCGAGTGTCTTTACTGACAGCACGACATCGCCTGCAGCGACTCTCCTGGGCTCGTGAGCATATCGACTGGTCCCTAGACCAGTGGAAAACCGTGGCGTGGTCAGATAAGTCACGATTTCAGTTGTTACGAGCTGATGGTAGAGTTCGAGTGTGGCGCAGACCCCACGAAGCCATGGACCCAAACTGTCAGCAAGGCACTGTTCAAGCTGGTGGTGACTGCATAATGGTGTGGACTGTTTTTACATGGCATGGACTCGGTCCTCTGGTGCAACTGAACCAATCATTGACTGGAAATGGTTATGTTCAGCTGCTTGCAGATCACTTGCAGCCATTCATGGACCTCACGTACCCACACAACGATGGGATTTTTATGGATGACAATGCGCCATGTCACCGGGCCAGAACTGTTCGCGATTGGTTTGAAGAACATTCCGGACAATTCCAGCGCATGATCTGGCCACCTAGATCACCCGATATGAATCCCATCGAGCATTTATGGGACATCATCGAAAGGTCCGTTCGTGCCCAAACTCCTGCACCATCCACACTTTCACAATTATGGACGTCTATACAGACAGCATGGCTCAATATTCCTGCAGAGGACTTCCAACGACTTGTGGACTCCATGACACGTCGAGTTGTTGCACTTCGCCGGGCAAAAGGAGGACTGACACGATATTAACAGTCATCCCATGACTTTTGTCACTTCAGTGTATATATATTCATACAATATATATATATATATATATATATATTCATACAATATATATAGTATATATATTCATACAATATATATATATATATTCATACAATATATATATATATATTCATACAATCATAAAATTATTAAAACAATCATAACCCATTTCTTGGTCAACAAAAATTAAAACGAAACCAACTAGGTCGAAATCGAAATTAAAACTCAATTCAGAATTACGCCCTAAAAGTTCACAAATTGAAAGGTAAATGAAGAAGAACCAATGAATGAAACAAATCCAAAATACTATAATCAAAGAATTATTTAAACGAAACAGAAACAGAATTAACCACGGAAACGAAACCAGAACCGGAATCGATACTAAAAATTATTACTGATTCAAACAAGTTTAAGAATTAAAAAAGTTTTTAAATCAATCATTGTATTTGGAGAGCGCAAATGCAGCTACAACTAAAATAGAAATGAATCTAAATTAATTAACAAAATAAGTTCAGAAAAAGTAACACAACCGAATCAAAACAATAAGCAATAGAAAAAGAATCCGGCCTGAAAACTTCGTCAAGGGCCACTTTCAAGCAAGGATTCCAGATTATATATATATATATAACCATAAGATCACGAATTTGATCCTACCTATCGCCAATAGCTATATATATATAAGTTAGATTAATAATATAATAATAATAAGTCAGATTATAATAATAATAGATTATAACAAAATAATCACAATGGCTGCACGTGCCTTACCCTATACAATTCTAGATTTTATTCAGTGATTTTATTCAGATTTTATTTCACATATTTTAGTTTCGAATGCGTGTTTTCCAGATGCGATGTGACCCAAGAGGCCGAGATCCTGTCGATGTTCGACCAGATCCGCAGGACGTTCGGACGCCTGGACATCTGCATCAACAATGCGGGGCTGAGCCACGACACACCGCTACTCACAGGAGCCACTGAAGAGTGGAGGGAAATGCTCGACGTGAGTGTACAAATATTGTCAGATGAAAATATGAAATGAAATGAAAAAAAACAATTGTTTCGATAACAAACTATTTTCGATCACTATCATCAGCAAAATACTTTCAGAATTAAAATTAGTAAAACTAAATAAGAATCGAGTCCGTATGTTGAAAATAAATCGGGGGAAGACAGTTGAATATTCGATTGGTTGACAATATGCAAAGCAGTTTTGTGCTTTTCTAAAGATTTAATTCAAAGGTTGGCTGGTGAACTTAATTTGAATGGCGCACGAGCCAAAAGTAGGCTGTACTGCGCCAATCGTATGGTTTGAGATGACACCACGTGGGCAATTAAAATAGCTAAAATGCATTAAAAATGAAGTCGGTGAAACAGCAGCATTAAAAAAACGAGCGATTAGTCAGGTAAAACAAGTCCATTGTTGACGAACAGCTGTATAAAATGATAAAATCCAATAGCCTTTAAAAAGTTTAGAATATACTGATGGGATATTCTCTCATCAGAATATTATTTAGTATAGTTGATTTAAATACACTGATGGAAAAAATATCCCAACACCAAGAAAAAATTATTGTAGAGTAATGAAATTTTAGGAATACATTTGTCTAGGTAACATTAAAGTTTCAAGGTCACAGGTAGAGCCATTGGCGAGAAGAGCCATTTCAAATGTGAAATGTTGGTACGTTAGTAACTGGTGTAACCGCCAGAATTTTGAATGCAAGCATGCAAACGTGCATGCATTGTGTCGTACAGGTGTCGGATATCAGTTTGCGGGATGGAGTTCCATGCCTGTTGCACTTGGGCGGTCAATGCAGGGACGGTTAATGCTGGTTGTGGATGACGCTGGAGTTGTCGTCCAATGATGTCCCATACGTGCTCGATTGGAGAAAGATCTGGTGATCTAGCAGGCCAAGGCAACATGTCGACACTCTGTAGAGCATGTTGAGTTACAACAGCGGTATGAGGGCGAGCGTTATCCTATTGGAAAACACCCCCTTGAATGCTGTTCATGAATGGCAGCACAACAGGTTGTATCACTAGACTGACGTACAAATTTGCAGTCAGGGTGCGTGGGATAACCACGAGAGTGCTCCTGCTGTCATACGAAATTGCTCACCAAACTATAACTCCAGGAGTAGGCCCTGTGTCTCTAGGCCGCCGACAGGTCACTAGCAGGCGTTCACCTGGCCTCCTTCTAACCAACAAACGGCTATCACTGCGACCAAGACAGAACCGACTTTCATCAGAAAACACAACAGATCTCCACTCCGTCCTCCAATGAGCTCTAGCTTGACACCACTCACGTCGCAAACGGCAGTGGTTTAGAGTCAGTGGAATGCACTGTACAGGGCATCTGGCTCGGAGCTGTCCTTGAAGTAACTGATTTGTAACAGTTCGTTGTGTCACCGTGGTGCCAACTGCAGCTCGAATTTCAGCTGCAGACGCAGTACGATTAGCCACAGCCATACGCCAAATACAACGTTCTTCCCTCTCAGTAGTACCACGTGGCGGCCCGGAACCTGGTCTTCTTGAGGCAGTACCTTCCCTTGACCACTGCCGCCAATACTCATGCACAGTGGATACATTCCTACCAAGTCTTTCAGCAATATCGCGGAAAGAAAAGCCACCTTCTCGTAGCCCTACAACACGACCACGTTCAAACTCAGTGAGCTGTTGATAATGGCTTCTTCGTCTTCTCAGAGGCATCCTTGATTAACATTAACCCACTACGTCAAATCTCAACTGTAAATAACGATCACGAACCTTACAGCGTTTATTTAAAGCAAATCTCATTTGCATGTTCATAATATCGCTACTAGCGCCACACTTACGCACGTAGCTCGAAAGTTGAATCGACGTCATCTTTCAGATGTATAAACACGCCTACCAAATTTCGTTTATCTAGCACAGCTCCTTCCTAGTGTTGGGATTTTTTTTCCCCATCAGTGTTTGTCATGCGATGAGAATTAAAGTTGGGGCACTCAGCTAGGATATGTGCAACAGTAAAATCACCAATACATGCAGGGCATCTAGGTGCTCTCCCACCGAATAATAGGTGTTTGTGAGTAAAACAGGTACAGCCGATGCGGAGACGAGTCAGTTTCACATCGGCACTTCTTATGGAAACAATGGGCCATGAATGAATGCGCTGTTTAATGAAATGTCACTTATTATGAGTCTCCAGATCCCACGATTCCTTCCAAAGTGAATGGATGTAATGAGTGACTCTGTTTTGTATCTCGGTATGGAATGGATGTCTGCCATACACTAGAAGCTGCTTTGGCACACAATGCATCAGCGTCTTCATTGATTAAACTTTCAACGTGATTAGGAACCCAGCAGAATAAAACTAAAAAAAAAAACCCTTTGGACTGTACTGTTCGCAAGCAGTATTAAATATCTACTGCCACAGGATGCATCCATTTACCAGGGTGGAATAATATTGCCAAAGCATTCGTGCTTTCTGTATATAAAATAAATTTACACCAATCAGAAACTGCAATTTTCTGAAGAACTCAAAAAACTGCTACAAGTTCTACAGTCAAAACCGAGCAAAAATTGTGCAAACGGTAGCTGTAGATTTTTTTTGTAAACAATTGAATTCCGCAGCCAATATAACTCTCCGATTTTGAGCCACCAGTAAAAATAGGCTCGTATGATGAAAACTGGTTCCAGTGAGAGGCAAAGAATTTTTTAAAAATGACGAGTGTTGTGGAGAACTAATCGAATGTATAAAAGGGGTTGATATATGAAAACACAAGAACATCTCAAGGTGGAAATACATAAAATTAAGCCTGTTTAATTTGTACGTCACTAAGACCTGCATCAACAATTATCATTTGAATTCTCGCACAAAAAGGGAGAATATTGAAGGGACGAGCAATTGAATATCCGATGCTTCAAACGTGCATTTAAAGGTAATGACGGCTTTTTATCTCCAAAAATTAATATCCGCATTGATTTAAAGATATTTCGATTTCCATATTCATTTTTTTCGAGGTAAATCTATCATTTTTTTTTTATGGTATCTTAGTAAATGCTTAAAATTCTTGCAGGTGAATGTAATGGCTCTGTGCATCTGCACGCAGGAGGCCGTGAAACTGATGCGTGAAATCGGCATAAATGATGGGCAGATCATCCATATCAGCAGGTATTAATCATAAAATTTTTCGAAAAGATATAAAAATGCACTTGCTTCTCTGTGCCGATCTGAAGTGTGAGTATCTTTTTCTTTAAAGTATCGGAGGACACCGACAAACGTCTCAGGGAATGCCGGGTCTCCACTTCTACTGTGGGACGAAATTCATGGTGAGAGCGCTCACGGAAGGACTCCGGAGAGAGCTCAAAGCCCTCAACACTCACATCAGAATAGCAGTAAGTTTGGTACAAACATATTTCTTTTATTCTTTAACTGGAGAGATGAACTTTTAGGACTTAACTAGGGTGGTGAACTTTTAGCGGGGAGGTGAACTTTTACGACTTAAGTGTGGAGGTGAACTTTCGGGACTTAACTGGGGAGGTGCGGTCTACGAAATTTCGTTTATACTCAAATTAATTTTCCTAATGAATGTATTAGTATGAAAAACCACAAATATATTTCGCAGATGTTTTTTTTATGTATAGCTGTGCTTAAAAATTTTTTCAAAATATATTATCATTGAAAAAGAGGAGATGCGTTGGAACACACATTTTCGTCTCAAATAACATGTTACAGCAAATAATATTCTTGAAAAAAACATATTATTTTACACTTTTTAAAATATTTATTTTTCCAGTATATAAACGTACATAGAAAATAATATAATGTAAAATTCAACAATTATAAGAAGAAAAAAATTGACAGTGGGTAAAATGGGTCTTTTTCTTATCGGCTTGTGTGACTTTCATTGCAAGGTTATCAAGGGCATTTTATACATACAGGATAAGAACTAGTATAAAAATCAATATTGTATATATATAAAATTTGGGAAGGAAATTGCAGTTCGACGACATTGGAAATACTTGATTTTGTTACGCCATTTTATTTCATCACAGAGAAGCAGGCATGTCTATGTACAGCAGGATCGACGACACACACATAACACAGAGCTAAAGACTGAGTCATGAGGGAAAGCTCTCGAACAACATATCCCGGATCTTAAATAGCTTCATTTGATAGGGAGAACTTTGTTTACAGTGCTTATAGACTATCAGGTTTTAATAGAGATTTCTGAGTATGCGACTTTCAAAACAGGCGAAACACAGGGATCTTTTTATGAAACTATTTGTTTAGGCCAGCCACTTTTATCAATTGCCTGCGTCCTGCCTTAAGGGTCTCTTTCTAGTGTTCTGGAGGTCCCGGTTCGGGCATGGCTGTTATTTTATCTGTGAGTAGTGTGAATGTTGGGGTTGTGCAAGAGAATGTGAAGTATGAAGTAGCTCAGTCGTACCCTTGGCCCTAGTTGGCGCTACTGAGAAAACAAGGGAAGTTAGTTCAAGCTTAAAATCACTAACAGCTATCAGCGGGAGTTAATGACAAGTGCCATTGTAAATAACAACAACTTTTATCAATCACTCTCACCGTGGGATTCGGTGACTAAACATTTTGCAAAGAATTTCTTGAATTAATTAAGTAGATAACGTGGAATCGGATCTGGAAATAAGAGAATGTTTTTAGAATGAAGTTAATATGGGCCAACTTGATCTAAAAATTAGGAAATTAATTCAGTTTAAGTTAACTTTAATATATTATGTAATTTTTTCAAAATACATTGTCACTGGAAAAAATAAGTATGTTTGAACATAGAAATCAGAATCAGTTGAATGCAAGCTTTCATCCAAAAACTCTTCAGTACATTTATCCTCATTACAAAAGTCACTTTCCGCTTCATTCGAAAGTGTCTGGAGCACAGCTTCATAATAGGATAAGTAAACTTAATGCTATTTCGGGACCCAAGTTTTAGCGCCTTCCACTAAACCTTGTTTATCACTAGCAGGGAGATGTGGTCTATGAGATCACATTCAAAGAAAGAAATGAATTATTTTAAAAAGCATCCGCTGAAATCGGTTGAAAACGTGCACGCGTATTGAAGGTCACACAACAGGAAGCTACGATGTCAATTGAGCTAAAAACAGAGTAGGGGTGAACGAAAAGACCATTGCTAGAGATCTCACAGATAGCACGTCCCCAGTTAAGGATTAATACCATTTTCTGAATTCATCACTTTGCAAATCAATTAGCTTCTAAAATATGCAGAAAAAGAGCAAATATATCTAACCAATTTCAAACAACTTTTTTCATTTATCTTTAAATCAGATGCACATTTATTTATCATCTGAAGCAGAACCGGCCTTCTCTTTGAAGGAGCCCGGGGGGAAGAAACCCTTCGGTTTCCTAAATTTTTAACAAAGTAAAAAAGAAAAAAAGCCAAACATTTTTATTATTATTTAATAACGCGTCATCTTAACGCGAACATTATTTAAAGATGCATGATTTTATTTTTGCTATTAATGACTCCAGGAAAATGACAATTTTTCCAATTTCTTTTTTTGATAGAACAGCAAAAGAATTTAAGCATTATACCCGTATACGTTGAAGTAATTTCGGGCATTGATTGACCTGAAATTAATATTTTCTTTAACATGATGGACTGAAAGTTCTAAAAGAACGTGTTTTCCAAATAATATTCTTACATTTTATAAATCAGTCAGTTTTAATGATTGATTTATAAGACTGATTGATGTAACAACTTTTATTTAAAATTTTAATAAAAATATTTTGCAAAATATGGCTCACAGAGCAAAGTATGAAGAAATCTAAAACTCATTATTCATAAATCCATTGTTTGACTCAAGCTACATAAAATGTAATCATTTACTGCATTTAGATCAAATTAATAGTATTAAACAATATATATGCCTATTGATAATATTTTACAAATTGGACCGGAATTTGAATGTATATCCTGTATAAATTCAATCATGTCTACCGTAAATAAAGATGATTTATTGAATTAATGGTACATATATTACAAACGATCATAGAATACTTTGCCTTGCATATTTTAAAGAAACTATCACATTTTATATTTATTTTATTTTATCCAGTCACGTGCTGAAAGTTGAATTTCTTTAGAATTTGGAGTAATAGTTGATTTTTTAAAAATTTGATCTTCCGTCAAAATGATGGCAATATGGTGGTAAAACCTAATTTTTTTCCCTTTGACGTGCTCTTGCAGATTAAATTTTATTGCTTTATCCGAAATATATTGTTGAAAATATGGTTAAAAGATTTCTTTAACAATTCGTTTAAAATAGAAGTTTCAGTTACATGTTAAAACACTGATACCATTAGAAAGCTAGTTTTTTTAATCTTTAACTTGAAGGAAAAATCATGTTTGTTCAATAATAGTTTCTGAAGTTATAGCGGAAAAATGTTGAAATTTCGCTTCATTTTTAATTAATTCAAATTGTAATTAAAAATTCGAAAAAAGGGCTCCGAGGTGCACATTCCCCACCCATAAAGTATACATGTACCAAATTTGGTACCTGCAGGTCCAACGGTCTGGCCTGTAGAACGCCAACACACACACATACACTTTGAGCTTTATTATAAGTATAGATATAGATATAGATGAACATTTCACAACTTTTTATAGATATCACTGAGTTGTTTGCCTCATAAGAGCGTGAGTCGATGTTCAACCAGCTGTATGGAGACAAGTTTGTAGACTTTTAGTATGTGTAACATTATTATTATTCGGAACACTGTTCTAATTTTTAATCACGGTGAGAGGTCCACGGAGCCCTGGTGCATAGCAACCACCGCACCCACCAAATTGGAAGACGACCTTGATTTGAAGACGCAATATTTATGAGATAAATAACAAATGTTTACAACAAACATACGAAATGTGTTCTCCGTTGCAGAGCCTGAGTCCTGGGCTGGTGGAAACCGAGTTCTTCGAGCGCTATCTCAAGAACGATCCGACTCGCCAGGCGTCGGACGTCTTCCGATCCATGAAGGCCCTGGAGGCGAAGGACATAGCGGACAACGTCCTCTACATTCTGATGACATCCCCGC
The DNA here is from genome assembly GCA_026543055.1 of Argiope trifasciata. Classification (NCBI taxonomy): domain Eukaryota; kingdom Metazoa; phylum Arthropoda; class Arachnida; order Araneae; family Araneidae; genus Argiope; species Argiope trifasciata. The sequence continues at coordinate 45,603 of JAPMOQ010029844.1, forward strand.
ACGTAGAGGTGCACGACATCATCGTGAGACCTTACGATCAAGCTGTGTGAAAAATGCTGAATAAAAATTCGAAAATTGTGTCTTGAAATAAAATGAAACATTTTCATTCTTGGAGAAATCTGTTGCTGTTCTTTTATTGATATAAATGGTTTGATTTTATTTAATGACGCAAAAGCCATATTTGGCCATGCTACGTCAAATGCATGACTTAATATACAATTGCATGTAAAAGTTCCATGTAAAAGCTTAGGAAAAAAAATTAAGAGCTAAGAAAACACACTCAAAGAAGCTTATCAATTCCAATGTCGCGTAAAAATAAAAACAGATTAGAGTGGGAATTATGTCCTTTTAATTCAATACTATTCTTACCAAAATAGTTGCATCTAAATGTACTAAAGCGTGGGCATTGCACCAGTATATGCTTAGTGGTTAAAAGACAATGACAGGAGGAGCATGTAGGTGCTGCTTCTGAATTAAGATGTTTGTGTGTTCGTCTGGTGTGCCCGGTTTTAAGACTATTTAACAGAAATGATTGTCTTCGGCTTAAATGACTATTTTTTGTAGATCGTAACAAGGGCTGAACTTTGTGTAGCTTATTTTTATGTTGCTGGCCCCAAATACTTTGCCCTTTTTCGTCAAGCTGATTTTTGATAGCTCGCAAAGCATCATTTAAGGGGACAAAATTTCACTGACAGCTGTACAACTTCTTGCAGCCTTATCAACTTTTTCATTTCCCTGAATTCCTAAGTATTCATATAAATGAGAATCACTGTGCTAATCCACTGATTCAATCGAAAGACATTATCGTTACTTTTAAGATTCCAATTCGAGTCATCATCTAATGACACTTGGTCATACAAAGCCCGAATGAGCAGAGCTCTTTCGAATGGAGGCAAAAGTGTGCGCCTTGCGTTGTGAACGAGCACCGTTCAGGTGAACACACACGACGCAACCCTTCTTAGGGGGCGGTCGAACTCATTCATCCACCCGCAAGTCAAAATTGATACCCCAATCAGATACCGACTCGGTACCCCCAGAGATATCATTTGTGATGGGAACTTGGAGGGCTTTGCAGTCACGACCTATTGAACGCGTCCCAACTGCCATGAGCCCTATTTGGCCGAGACGAGGACAGAACTCGCTACTTTTATGTTGCTCTGCCAACCAGGCTACCGTGGCCCTGAATGTTAGTCTGCATGCCTCTTATGCACTGCCGTACCGCTCATCTGATTGCGATGAAACTTTGAATACTTATTACTTACGGGATGGTTGTAGGTATAACACTGTCATCTGATACAGAGACAGAGTAAGATTATCCAATATAAAAATTCGACAGCGTATTGCTTGTACTTACGCGAAGGTTATAGGAATAACACAATCCTCTAAAGCATAGGTTCCCAACGTGGGCGTTTGAAGCTTTCGGGGTGGTGGTAAAAGACCCAGAGAAAATGAGGGGGCGTTAATATGGCAAAAGGGGCGTTAGAATATTTACCAAATGCAGTGTACCATAACTTCAAGGAAAGATTCCAGGATAATTTAAACATGGACATACCAAACTGAGTTTTGGACCTTTTTTCCAATATCAACACAGCAGGATCACCTCAGTTAGAAGAACTAACACAACTGACTACAAATGAGGATCTAAAAATTAAAATCAAGAACGGCTACCGAGATTTTTCGCTGCAGAAGTCTATTTCGCAACTGCATTCAGGATTACGGTCGATTGTTCAACGACTTCTGATAGCATTCCCTTCTTCATATTTAGCAGAACGTGGATTGAGTGCTGAGGCAACATTGGTAATGAAAAAGAGAAATCGGCTCCATATTACTGAACGTGGAAACTTACGATTGTTTTTAAGGGAAATCGAGCCTGATATTAATAAGCTCCTTAAAATGCATCAAATTCAGCCTTCTCATTAGTTAAGTTAGAAATTCGATGTCTTTATAAAATGTCTTCTTTATTCGACATCTTTATTTTTATAAAAATACTTTTTAATATAATTAAACATGCGTTTTGATGGGTCCCTGTGTCAATTTGTTTATTTAGAAAGCAATAGTTTATTACGGATTAATTCGTATCGTCAAAATCCCTTCCTGCCCTTATAACAAGTGAGCTAAAATTTTTATTCCTCTTTTTTTAAAATAAAAAGAAATTTAGTAGCGTTTCAATTCCAACAGTATTCTATCCATTAGAAGTTTTCTTAATTCTTGTTTCCACCATGCATTATGTTCGCTCTTATTTATCTGGAGTGGGAGGGGGGTGATACTGAAATATTCACTAGAAAAGGGTTCAAAAAAGGTTGGGAACCTCTGCTCTAAAGTATAAAAAATATAAGCACATTCCTAGAGTTTTGAATAATACTAAACACTCTAGCACATCAGGAAAAGAATGAAAAACCAGCAATCTAAATCTTAATTCATGCGAAACGAGTCGAATGAGATAAAATTTCTTTCAAAAAATGGTAAAAGAATAAACAAAAAAAAATGTTAATTTTATCTTAAATCTAATCGGAAGTGCAAAACTCATTTCCCTCGAAATCTAACAATCAGCTGACCTTGATGAGCGACCAAGTTCGTGTAAGTGTAGACCGATTTCGCATCCATCGTTTCGCCCCACACGATTCGACATTTTCAATTGACCTGCTAATCATTGTAGCACGGATGGAGAGAGGAACAATTAACTGCACTTGTTAGTCACCGTCTAAAGTCCACGATAAGCAACCTCCGTAATCAATAGTTGAATCATTCCTAACACACTTGTATAGAGTTATTTATCTTTCAACTTAAGGTTCTCCTGTTCGGATTTAGTAAGTTCGGATTTTTTTTATTTTTTAAATATCTTGTATACTTTCCGCCATTATACTTTTCTTTTCACTTTCAGAATTCATTTTTTGCTTTTATGTTGGTACAAATTCGTTCACTTTGTTGTTTTGCTTTTCACATTTCGCATGCAAAACAGCAAAATGAGCGTCGTCTATTCAGTGCCTTTTATCTGTTTCATGCTACCTCGTTTGATAATCCAGTTTGCATCTTGTTTTTCTAAATATCAGATCGTTAAAACAGTTGTTTTTAATAACTAACTAAATTGTTCATAGTCAGAGCCGGCCTTCTTTATGAAGGGTGCAAGAAGCCAATTGGGTGTCCCTAATTATTTGTGAATTAAAAAAAAAAAACACGAACACATGTTATTTAAGCATGATTTTGTTTCTGCTAAATAATTGTAATCTTTCTGAAGCAATTGAATTACTTCAGAAAAATTACAATTATTATTATTATTTTTTTTGCAATTTCTTTTTTGATGCTAAATACAACAAGTGCATTTAAGCGTTCTGACCACGTGCTTGATTGAAGATAATTCTTAATTTTAGTTTACTGACAGAGCGCTCAACACTCTGTAGTAACTGGCATTGTAAAGAAAAATTTTTTCGCAGTAGGTACGTTTAGAAATAACTCATTAAAATTATTATTTAGTATTTTCTTTTTTACACCCTGAAGGATATTCCCTTGTCGTGAACATGGTTGTATCTAACAGTATTAAACAGTTTATAGAATGAATTATCAAATTATTCTTTGCTATACGATAAGTTTTTACCTAATAGGTGAGATAAGTGATTGTAAATCTACGTACATTTTTTACATACCTGCCCAAGATTGTAATATATATTACTAGCCGCCTTTGGCGACCAGCTGGTTCGCCATGAGTAATGCGTTCTAAAATTTTCAATTAAATCACATATTCATTAGCCTTGAAGTAACTCCGGGCATTGATTGGCCTGAAATTAATCTTTTCTTTAACATGATGGACTGAAAGTTCTAAAAGAACGCGTTTTCCAAATAATATTCTTACATTTTATACATCAGTCAGTTTTAATGATTGATTTATAAGACTGATTGATGTAGAAACTTTTATTTAAAATATTAATAAAAATATATTGTAAAATATGGCTCACAGAGCAAAGTATGAAGAAATCTAAAACTCATTATTCATAAATGCATTGTTTGACTCAAGCTACATGTAATGTAATTATTTACTTAATTTAGATCAAATTATAGTATTAAACAATATATATGCCTATTGATAATATTTTACAAATTGGCCATTGGACCGGAATTTGAATGTATATCCTGTATAAATTCAATCCTGTATAAATAAAGATAATTTATTCAATTAATGATTTAAATATTGCAAACGATCATAGAATCCTTTGCCTTGCATTTTTTAAAGAAAATATCACATTTTATATTTATTTTATTTTATCCAGTCACGTGTCGAAAGTTGCATTTCTTCAGATTTAATTTGCGATGATAGTTTTTTTTTTAATTTGAGCTTCCGTTACAATGATGGCAACACGGTGATAAAACCTAATTTTTTCCCTTTGACGTGCTATTGCAGATTTTATAGAAACCTTGGCTTTGCATTTATTTTTTCAGAAACTATCACATTTTATAATGAAAAAAAATATTGAATTAATGATACAGATATTGCAAACGATAGTAGAAATATGCCATTAAGACGGGATTCCAATGCATATCCTGTCTAAATTCGATCTGGTTTACCGTAAAGAAGCTTTATTATTTAGATGTTGCAAACGATCCAAGAATCTTTTACTTTGCATTTATTTTTTTAAGAAAATATCACATTTTATATTCATTTTATTTTATCCAGTCACGTGCAAAAAGTTGCATTTCTTTAGATTCATTTTGCGATGATAGTTTTTTTTTTTTATTTGAGCTTTCGGCATTGTTTTCTTTTATTTTATCTAGTCACGTGCTCAAAAAAAACATGGTAAAATATTTCTTTAGCAATTCATTAAAAATAGAAGCTCAAGTTATAAATTAAAACACTGATACCATTAGAAACCTAATTTTTTTAAATCTTTAAATGGATATAAAAATCATGTTTGTGCAATAATATTTTCGGAAGTTATAGTGGAAAAACGACGAAATTTCGCTTAAATTTTAATGAATTGAAATTCTAATTAAAAATTCGAAAAAAGGGCTCCGAGGTGCACATTCCCGACCTCCAAGGTATACATGTACCAAATTCGGTAGCTGCAGGTTCAACGGTCTGGCCTGTAGAGCGCCAACACACACACATTGAGCTTTATTATAAGTATAGATGAACTTCCAAGTCCGCCGACTGCTAAAGTAAAACTTCTTCCTTGGTTCTTTTCATTCCGGTCATAGCCGGAGAAGCGGTAATGCAATGTGCATTGCTATGTGAAAGCTAATTTTACTTTTTGTTTGAGCAACTCAATATAAACAAATATACATGGATGCAAGCATAAAAAATAGTACACTAGATCCAGAAAAAAAGTATATAGCTGATGATTTACGTGCCCATTTGAGCCCAGAAGTCGCGGCGTCCTGTCTGAACATGTCTAAAGGGGATTTCTTTATCCTTAAATCAACACCTCCCCCCGCCCTCCTTTTGTTGGTATCACCACGATTATTGCCCAATAACGGCATCAGTTGACTCTCAGCCAATCACATGGAATCACGTTTGCATACTTGTCAGTAAGAGTAAAAACTATTATTGTCCAGAGCACTATTTTAATTCCGAATGACGTTGCTCCCCCCCCCCCTCAGTCGTGGAGCACGGGTTCATAGCACTCGCCGCATCCCCCAGAGTGGTATAGTACAACTTTAAAAATTGTCGAATCTCCAATTCATAATGGTAATTTCAGCAGCCCATGCTCATTAGTTTTAAAAGTGGTTGCATTGCCAAAGCTAAATAATAAGAATGCCTTTAAACAAGTGCACAATTAACGCATTTATAAAGCACTTATTTAAATGCATCAAAAAAGTATTGATGCTGTTATATGGATAATCTTAAAAAGAATTTTCAAGAATATGTAAAGTATTACCAGAGAAAAACTAAAATGGAGCTATAAAAAATGGTATCTATTATTTTTCAACAAACATAAGAAATAATTTGAATAAATAGAATTTATGAAAGAGGAAATGCATAGTAATGGAATAGTGTCTTTTTCAGCTACCGTGTTAAAAAAAAATCCTTCTTGCCAGTAAAGCAACGTTTTCAGAAGCGATCAATAAAACATCGAATAAGTCATACATTTTAAAAAAAATCATTTAAGCTTGTTTTTCTTGTAATGTTTACCAACCAATGACATTTATCTAAGAATAAGAAAATATCCTCTGCAGTTAAGAAATCGAACCTTAAAACAATAGATCAGATTAAAATAAATTTTAAAAACAAGCCAAAAGAAGAATGATTGTAGAATGTGAATCCCTAAAAGTTCTGATCAAAGAAATGAAATGTAAAATTATCAGTCAGTTAACCAACTAAGAAAAGGCAAAGACATCATCGGTGATATTAATCTAACAAAAGAGCATATATGGGAAGATTAGTTAAGAAAAATCATTTATCATCTGATGAAACAAAAGCCGTCACAATGTTATTGAGTTAACCCATTAAAGGCGGGGGATCTTGACGAAAGTATGCTAGGTAACGCGAATCAAATCGTAGTTCTACGACTCCCGCCTTTCATGTGTTAATTATTAAAAGTCGTTGAAAATATTCTTGCAACTTGTTTTACAGTTCTCCCGAAAAAGATATAGACATTAATTTGAGTGAGCTCAAAAATTGTAGAAGTTTCCACGGGATAAAGTTCTTACAGCAAATGATTTCAGTTCAAAATGTGCAGCCTGGGAAGTAAAACTGAGGATGTCAGAGGTTTTAGTGCGGTTACATTAACGTCCCGTTGTAAAGTATCCCGTTTGGTTATATTAACGTCCCTTGGGTTATTTTGGGACGGACTTCGTTATGTTGAACCACTGTCAGATGACACCTGAGTTGGCACCCCCTTTTCCACACCACACCAGTGGGAGGACGTTTGGCCTGACACATTTAAAGTGTAATAGACTCGTCACACGACGGTTCTTCGGTGGAATCGAGTTTTGAATCTGAAACCTTTCGGTTTTGAAGCCGAGATCTTACCACCAGGTCATCGAGGGCCTTTGTTGGTTGGTTGTATTGATTTTTTCTGGCGCAAAAGCCATGTTTGGCCAGGCTAACGGTACAGAAATAAGGCAGACCATAAAATCGCACCAAATAAAAACATGAAAGCGGAAGGTGCCAACGTAAAAATGCAGGAAATTAATGTACAATTATGTTAAAAATTAAATAAAGCCCTCTTGTGATAAAAGCATTACAATAAAGCCATATAAAATATATAACCAATGAAATATATGGCCTTGAGGATGTCAGAGGACAAAATGTTTTACTATTCACACTTTCTCAATCCCGCTGGTGTGGTGTGGAGAGGGGGGTGCCAGCTCAGATGTCGTCCTCCTCATCTAACTGCTGTTCAAAAGGACGAGTTCCGTCCCAAAATAGCTTTAGCGTCGCTTTACAATGGGACATTAATATAATTAAAATAAACTGAACCCTTTCTAAACGCTTAGCTGTTGTTAGTGATGGAAACACCATTGCAATTTTAGAAGGTGCTCAAGGTAAATCTTGGATTAATCACACAATTTTATTAAGCAAATATTTTAATAGAAAGTAGCCTTTGAACTTATCTGTAGTGATCATAATAGCATCTGTTTTTCTATATATATACAGGTAGTATTACATTAAAAACCCCACAAAGATAAAGAATACTTATATCATGAAATTTAGAAAAATTATTACTCAAGAAATAGAAACACAGGATTTTGGATCAGAATGATGATAATGATCCAGTAATAGAAGTTTCAACAAGGAATTTTTTTTACTCTTGTAATAATGCAAGCATTTGCATTGTTCCAAAAGTAATAAAAAAAATAAATTCGGCAGGGTAACCACAGATAGGCTGCTACGACCAGCCAGAAGGCACCCGGGAAAACTGGAGGGAACTGTGGTTGAGTCTTATGGGCCATCACCGTTCACAGTACAACCCTTGCACTAGGAAGTATATCCCGTCATCATTGAGGTTAGTCAGACCCCTACCTTTCCGTATACCTACAAGAGGAGAGAGAACCAATCCCCATGCCGGAAGCTAATCCACAGTTACGAGATTACAACCCTCCCCATGGCACAGTATAACAGGACAAAATTTTAGTCTTAAAAGTCAAGTTGTTTAGTTATATTAACGTCCCGTTTGAAAGCAAAACTAGGGCTATTTGGGGACGCCCCTCGTCCTTTTGAACCACCGTCAGGTGACGAGGACGATACCTGGCCTCTCTACATCACACTACACCCCCACAAGAGACCCCCTCACACGACGGTTCTTCAATGGAGTTGGCCTCGAACCAGAAACCCTCCGGTTCCGAAGCCAAGACCTTACCACCTGGTTACCGCAGCCCTAAAAGTCACGTAAAAAAGGTCAAAATGAAAATGTATCTATGGTGTGAATTAAAATATAAAAATAATCTCAGAATACAATTCCAAAAATTAGAAGCTGAATATAAATTTAAATTAAATGTTGCAAAAAAAAAAGCGACGGTATTTTAAATGTGTTTTAAATGTGATAAGGTCATAAATTGCAACTAAGCTTTTTGGGGTTCATTTTAATGTTGCAAAATAACCTGGTAGAACCGTTTAACTCAGTTAAATTTTTAAAAAAGAGATGGCACGCTTACTAAAACAAATGGACGAGTCTCACAGAAACTTCAGAAATTTCTTTTTTTCTGTTGACGAAAAAATAACTTCCACAATATTTCACTTCCATGCTCTACATTTTTTTATCACATAACTTTCAAATATCCCCAACCTGTGAATATCTTGTGGTTTCATCTTAATAAGCCACCAACAGCCACTAGACATCAGCGATCGCTTTTGTCGAATGGTTAAGTGACAGGACTTCAAACCCAAACGTTGCAGGTTCGATTCTTGGCGGAATTCAAGCTACACATTGGCACGATTCCAGCCAAACACCATCGCCACATTGGTGACCTCGAATCTGATTTGAACAATCAAACTTCTTATCTGGAGTCAGATCAAACAGCTATCGTGACGCCACCTACACGCGGCAAACGCAAAAACAAAGTCGTCAGATTCACTTGACGCAGCTGCAAATTTCTTCGTTCGCCACAACACTTGGCGCTATAAAAATCGTTCGTCTCTACAGAGTCACTGGTAGAGGAGTGGTGGCATTTTAATGAGCCAGCAATAGTCGCCAGACATCATCTCTTGCTGTTGTCGAATGGATAAGTTACTGGACTTCAAACACAAACATCGCTCAAACAAAGCCCAAGGTTCGAACCTTGGCGGAATTCAACCTCAACATTGGCACAATCCCGCCAATTACCTCTGCTACAATCTTATCCTGCCCCCCCCCATAAAAAATCTCAAGTATTGAAATGTTTTAAACATTCATTTGTTCATTTTGTCACAGTTGCAATGGAGCGTTGGCGTGGGCGTGTCGCTCTGGTGACCGGGGCATCTGCTGGAATCGGAGCCGCTTTATGTCGTGAGTTATGCCGACAAGGAATGCGCGTCGTGGGGTGCGCACGAAACGACCAAAAGATTCGAGAGATAGCTGAAGAGGAAACGAAACGTGGAAGTCCTGGATCTATTCATGCTATCAAGTGAGAAAATGATTCGTTACAAATCAAACAGTATTATCACTCATCGTATTCACTCATTCAATCACTAATTTAAAAAAAATTGTTAATATAAAAATAAATTTTTAAATGGTTAACGAGTGGAAATAATTTGATAACATTGCAAAACAGATCATTACAGATTTCTCAAAATGTCACTTGTGATAAGTAGTTCACTATGACAAGTGCAGTGCCTATTATTTTCCTTGCCGCAAGTATTTATCGCCGAGGAAATATTTAGAAAGATTGAAAATAATTTACTAAATTAATAATTATTATGAATTATAAGTCCTGTAATTGTCCTATATTAAGTCCTATATAGGATAAGTCTAGTATTTTAGTAAAATCTTGATACATAACAGCTTCAATATTATTAGCCTTAAGATATTTATTATCCAAGATACGAATGCACGTTGTTTTTCTACAATTCATTTGAAACTTAAGAGACAGTTTGGCGACACTTTGAAAATATTTACATTACAATTGTAGAATTACCTAAAAAAACAAATAAAATAAGGTATTTCTAAAAATTTATGGTCAATGAAAAGATTATCCCTTTTTAATCATAATATTAAAAAAAAACCTGGATATTCGATACTCTGTACTTATGACGAAATATAAAATGATTTTTTCGTTCTTCAAATAGCGAAGTTGGAAAATGCTCACCAGATTCAATTCTCTGCATCTGATATAAATAAAATTTGATGTTTAAAGATTCAAAACGTTAAGGCTTCTGACACTGTTAAATAAATAAAACTTAATAGATCTAATATTTATGAAAATTCCATCATAAGGCGCTTATACAAATCCCAAAAATATCCAAATCAACCAAGTAAGGCATTTCAGTGACAATATAAAAATATTTTGCACCCGAAGAAATTCGTTCGGGAAATTCTGAAAAATTCAGAGCTTCCTATTTCGAGATCTATTGTCCACTGTAATGTACAGGCAAGCGCATTTCATAAATATCACGAAATGAGTCGGACACCTATGTTAAAATTGTGCCATAGAAAAACTGCGGGTAAGAGTGAAGAACAGTCTTGCTGCGCCAAGGATTCCAAATCGCCAATAAAGATGGCGGACGGTACTCCCCGAAAATCTTCCGAATTGAAACATCTTAAAAAAGAAAGCTCCGGTTGGCAATAACTGCGCTTCTAATTTGAGAACAGTTTGGTTTAGACGGCATCAAATGAATGTTACGGACTGGCAGACATCAGACCTGATCTGAAGCCAAATAAAAACCTTTTGGGAGTACTCGAGCTATAGGTGCATGCACATGGTAATTAGTTTTCGGCAACTTAAGAATGAAAGTAACAAATAAAGCAGATACAATTTACACATTCTCTAAACACTCATTCGAATCATATCTGATAGGATGTTTAAAGATAATTCAGAAGAATAGATACAAACTACTGAAGAAGTCGAAACAGTTTGAGGACAGAATGTTTCTTTTTTAACATAAATTTTGCAAAACTCATTCTGTATTTCTTAATGGTTATACACTTATCTTTTTATTCCATATGTTGTTGTTTTTTCATGCTTATTGGATAATTTTTCGAACACTTGTTTGAAAAATTCGCTTATCTACATAATTTGAGACGCATTGCATAACAAACTTCTTTTTCTTAATTGTCATGGTTTTGATATTGTTACTGATTTCCCATCCTAATCCGTTGGGTTCGTTCACCTGTATAGTGGGTGTGAGAAGAGATTATGGCACACAAACAATGATAAGCCCTTTAGTAGGAGACACAACACAGACGACGTTCGTTTTCCGGTCGATGCACAAATATGATTAGATATTAACAACACAGTGGCGACATTTATTTAGAGCTGAGACGAACACACAGCAGCACACAATAACGACAGTAGCTCACAAGTAGTAACAATATCCGCAGCAATGGCTCGACGCTGCTTCCTCAACAGACTACGAGGGACACAGCTCAGTTCAGCACTTGCTCGGCTGCTTCTCTATCCTCTGGAGGACTCGTCATCTATCGTCGATTTCGACTACTTAAAACTACCGTCCTTATATAGTTCTCATTAGGGGAGGATAGAAACGTCTGGATCAATCAGGGCGTATCTGGACGTATCTGGGTTCCTAATGGACGAATCGGGAAAATTCTCAAAGTTTCGAGAATTATCCATCTTGTTGCCAAAGTCGTCGCCAAGATCTGGGATCATTTCTAAGAGTATCCAGTATAGAATACTGTAAATCATTCTTTCCGGTGAAGGGACCCATCATGCTGGGAAGCAGCATCACAGACTCGTAACAATATACATGCTATTACTATATTTTTCAATAAAGTACTGAATTGAAAATGGGTTTTGTAGTATGCCATTAAAACAACATTAGATTTTAATTTGAATCAACAGAGTTTGAAATAATAGTTATTTTCTATTTGGGAATAACTTGTACAATTTTTAAAAATTTCAGGTGCGATCTGACCCAGGAATCCGACATTTTGTCTCTGTTTGATGAGATCCGCCGAACATTTGGCAAGTTGGACATCTGCATCAACAACGCCGGATTGAGTCACGATGCCTCTTTACTCGAGGGTGCAACATCGAAATGGAAAAATATGATAGATGTAAGAAATTCTTGTTCCCTCTGCAGTCTTTACAAGAGTTATATATTAAATGAAATAACTTTTTATGTAATACAGGGTGTGCCAAAGAAACTTATTTGAAAAAAATTCCGAGCTGTGAGTTGGGTGGGTAGAGGGGGGGGTGCTACTGGAGGGGAAAGTCCCCACGTTTGTTTCTCCCTCCAGTGAGTTGCCATCATGCTCTGGTCTAGAGAACAGCGTCCCTTTGCCTTGGTGAGCTTCTTTTCTAACAGTCGCTCACTTGTTGCTGCGCAACGTGCCTTCCACTCTCGCTTTGAAATTCCTCCTCACAGACCCATTCCTGGCCATAATTTGATTCTGCCGTGAGTTAACTCATTTCAGGAGTGTCGCTAAACTCAGAAATGGACATCAACAGACCACCAGAACTCCGGAAAATGTCAAATGAGTGAGGCAGTCAGTTCTGCGTTCTCCCCGGCTTTCGACTCGCCAACACGCAGCTGCTCTGGTAATTTCTGACACCCCTCTTCGACGAATTCTCCGTCGAGACCTTCTATTTCATCCCTATAAATTGGCTGTTGTGCAAGAATGAACTGAACGCGATTTTGTTGCCCATCAAAATGCGTGTGAAATGCTGCTTGGCAACCTGCCTAAAGACGCGGTTGTTCTTTTTTCAGAGAGACTTACTTTGAAATCCCTTTATTTGGTTTATGTCGATCGACCGCAGACCATAGCTCACCTCAAGAACAGCATTCGCGAAGCTATTGCCAACATACCAATTGATATGCTGCGAAGAGTGGACACGAACTTCAAAAATCGACTTACTCAGTGTTTGCGCAATGGGGGTCGCGGTTTAACCGAAGACATTTTTAAAACTGTATGGAAAAAATGAGGATATTGCATTTTCAAATAAAAAAAGAATTAAAACAATAAATAAAGTACTTTTGTTTTTATTGACCTTTCAAATAAGTAAGTTTCCCTGGCGCAGTCTGTAGTTTTGCGTTTTAAAAACTTGTAATTCGTTTCTTATACCAAATATTCCTAATGACTTTTTATGATCATCTTAAACTATCAGACTACGTTCGAAAGAAAATTTTTGAAAAATCGGATTTTTTAAAAACTATTTAAAACTATGCTTAGATATATTATCAATTATAATATAAAATACTATAAATACAAAAAATATTGGAAGATATAATATATTTTGAGAAATAGAAAAATTGGTTTTAAATTTTAATGAAATTTAAACAAAAATGGTTAACACTGTACACGAAATGGTAATGCATCAATCCTATTTTTCTTTGTAACAAGTTATAGAATATAATGAATGAAATGAACCAAAATCTAAGAAAAAGTTTGAGATGCAATGAAGTTATGGATAAAAATATGTGCATATTTTTATTTTTTTTCCCATAAATTCAAACCTTTATTTTTTTAAAACACCTATAAGTAAAAAAATATTTCCCCAACAATCAAATTTTTGGTTCATTTCATTGCCCATATTAATTAAAATGCGCGCTGAATTTTTTTATGTAAATACCCCTATTCGTTTTTGAGATATCATGTGAACGGTGGAGAATTTTTATGAACATTAAAGGTTTGAGAAAAATGAAGTGAAAGACACATTTTAGATGAAAAATAGGTGACCCTCTATGATAGGTCTGGCCTTCCTTTTCCTAGAAAAGAGAAACCGTTTTGGAAGGGAGGAAGTCTGAACTACAAGAAATAACAATAAAAAAAAACGTTTACCAATGGGGTCGATAACCAGCATTTTTAACGTAGTCGGTACCTTAACTTTATATATTACACGTCACTTTTTTTTTTGTACAAAGCGATTTTAATTTGAAGGCTACTTTAGAAATAGAAATTGCGCGTGTTAAAAGGATTCACAAACAGCCATACAAATGTGTTAAGCCAACTAAATTCATTAGTTTACATTTCTAATAAAAATATAAACTGCGTATTTCAACGATGTTTTTCAGGTAAATGTTTTGGCACTCTCCATTTGTACTCGAGAAGCAGTCAAATTGATGAAAGATTCAAATGTAGATGATGGACAAATCATTCATATCAGCAGGTAAATTTCCATTTTCCTGAAGATCCCGTTTGAAAATGTTGATAACAAAAACTGATCGTATTTTTTATTCTGAATTATATTTTTCTTGTGAATAAAATTATCAATAAATCATTTATAGTAAACAAGAGATTGTGTGACATGCAGGGTTTTGTTAATATAATTTTATTTCTATTCTAAAGAAATGAATTTCAATCATCCAGAATTATTTATGAGGATAACATATTTATAAATTATTATTAAAATCTGCATCAAATAAAATGTTTTCTGTACATCGGGAAACAAATATTAAGTATACTTATGGTTCAGAATACATTATGGCACAACAATTCACATAGGAAATCTCCATCGGCACATAATGCCGATTAATATTGTCACTGTATCTTCATGATAATGTAAGGCATTTTGAGTACTTCTTGTATACAGCCGACCACCCCTCCACCACTGAACGTTGCAGTATTGATAGGATGTGTTGGGGTCGACTGTTGAATAAGTATCGTCCAACCTTACATGGACCGATCAGTCAAACTAAAGTTCCTTTCGGGGTAGTCAATAGCCGTCTTTCTCCCCACCTGCACACTCTCAAACAGTTGGAATGAAACTATCCATCATTGACATCGTATCCTTCAGGGTGTTGAGATGGCCTAGAAACATCAGTACTGTACACGAATCATTACTTAGAAACTTCAGGTTTTTCCTTCACTTTGAGACCTCCTTACATTCATTCAATAGGGGTCAACCGTACCCATTCTTCCATAAATGCATTTATTTTCTTGCGTTCTTCCAAATCTTTGGAATTAGGCAGGAATCTCCTATGTGGCATTTTGAGTACTGAAAAACATTATGGAAATATCGCACGATACCTTATGAGAATAGGGATAACAGATTAGATCACTGAGGAAACATGAGCGGAGAAAGAAACCGCATGCAAAATACAAATGCAAACGCTGTTGCGTTTCTGTATCATGCTGCCCTGTTGCTCTTTTTCCAATACCAACTATTGCCAGTTATGCGCTGTGGCCATAACCTTTTGAAAATGACTTTTAAATAATGAAAGCACTCACAATGGAAAAATAAACCTGTATTATAGCATATTGTTTTTGTATGAGATATGTTCTGTTGTCAAATGTTACATTTCCATCCCCACGTCCCTGTATAAATAGTATTCGGCTTTGCAGTCCGTGAGTTTAGTTACATTAACGTCCCATTGTAAAGCAACCCTAGGGTACTTTGGGACGAACCTCGTCACATTGAACCGTGGTCAGGACGACACCTAAGCTGGCAACTCCCTCTCCACACCACACCACACCAGCGGAAGGGCGCTTGACCCGACAGATTTAACTTGCAAGAGACTCCCTCACCCGACGCTTCTTCGGAGGAATCGAGTCTCGAACCTGCAACCCTCCGGTTCTGAAGCCGAGACCTTACCACCAGGCCACCGAGGCCCTTCAAAACGACTAGGTCCGTCCCCAGAATAACCCTAGTGTTGCCTTAATATGATTGAACTCATAGGGAATAATATCCTCCATAACAAGCTGCAACCAACTCGTTTCATATATGTTTTAACAAAACGTTCCAGATCTTAAAAAACAATCAAATCGGAAATAACAGATATCAAATGAATAATTTAGAGTTAAAAAATATTTATCAAGTAAGAATCGAAGCAATTTTTTTTAAAAAACTTAACAATATTATGCATTTATTTTTTTAATTATTAAGTTATTAATGATATAAGTCATGAATAGCTTTGTAACCGTAACTGTTCCTCGGCCCTCTATCGGTCGTTACGATGAACAATCAAATCAGTCCATGTCTTGGAAGCGAACGTAAAGCTTGATGTAATCCCCGAGTATTATTTTTATGCATATATGTTAAGTGTTATTGTCCTCAATAGTTTTGTCCCCTTGTAAATCATGTCCTTTAATGTCATTAAATGAATTTTTAACTAAATTGGCATGATTTCTTGATTTTAATAGTCTATCCTGACAGAGTTAGACTTTTGGCGCCCTTTCGGTCACAATAATTTGGCAGCCCAACGTTCGGCCCGAATCAATATTAAACACTTGAAACATCAATGTTTACGTTCCAAGGCAGGGACTCGCTTTCTTTTTCAGCTTTTTTGTTACCGCTCTGGATAACTAGGTTGTGATGAAAATAAACCATCTGTAATTCTTCGCTCCGAAGAAAAGTACCAGATAAGTGTTTTGTTTTGTAAATCTTATTGGTAATAGTTGTTGATTTAATTCCGTTACTGTCGACGAATTAATTTACCAAAGAAAAACCTAAGTTTTGATTCAATCAAAGTAGATGTTTTGTTTTAAACATGTTTCTGTTCTTCACCCGAAGAAACTCGAAAGTGTCAGATTTGTTGCATTAAATCTTAATAATATCAGTTGAAATTTAATTCTATCAAACCTGATGAATTAATTTATTTGAAAATAGCACGCAGAGTTTTGTTACTATTAAAATGTAACTGATAACTGTGTTAATTAATGTTTAATATCGTCAATTTCAGTTCTTGAGTAAATTGATAAGTTTTGCTTTTGAAATGCTGAATATTCCTTGAAAATCTTCACATGTTAAGGCTTTTATAGAAATGTAAAAGAAATAAAGCGCGTAGAACTAGAGTTATTTTGATAGGAGTAAGGATTCAAAGTCCAGACGGGAAAAACGCAGAGTAAGCATAAATCGGAATGATTTAACACCAGTCTCTTCCTGTCTGAATTGCTATTAGACATAGAGCTGGGATACTGATAGAGGGAGTGCAACCCTACTTTCGTGTAGGACAAGATAAAATCACGTGACAGTGGGACAGAATTTGTGTTAGCTGTAAACACATTCTCCATTCCCCATTATATTTCAATGGCAGATTTTTTCCCGCTTTTAACTGTTGGAATTTAAAACTTATTTAAGCCATGGTTACCTATTGCCGTGCAATTGGATGCAAAGAAAAAGCTTCTAAGGATAGTCCTTTATCATTTCATAGGTATTTACAGTCAACATATTCTGTTTATATCCATTTTAAGTCAATTAAAAATTTCCTAACATCGATCACTCAGTGATTTTGGTGTTATAACTCAATAATATTTCATAGTTTGTCTTAGTTATTGTATTGAATTTATTTAACATGTTACTAGGCTTCGTTTAAACTGATGTAACTGCGTTATATTTTGTTACTTGCTTTATTTTAATCTCGAATGTGTTGCAAGCGCTTGGCTACAAGCTTGGCGGGATTTTATATCGCCAATACAAGTGTTTACATAAACATTATTGACCGATAAGTAATTGAGTGTTTATTTTAATGCAAATAAAGTTCTTTAAAATTTCTAATATGTTGTTTCTTTTTAACCACAATTATTGTATTATATCGTGAACAATATTAAATCCAATCTAAATTTTGCAAAACAATTTTTATGGCATGTTTACCTTATAGAACAATTTTCCTTAATAATGCTTTATTAATAAAAGCGTACAATAAAATCTCAATATTTAGTTACAAATATAAATTAATAATTAAAGTATTTGTAATTTTTATCATTTTTTGTTGTTGTTTTTGGTGATTTTAATAAGCACTAGTTTAACTGTTGATATTCATTTTGTAAAAAATGTTCAATATTTATAATTTATATTGCAAATATAAATGAAAACATTTTTTAAACATTAAAAAAAAAAGACTTACGTCACTTTAATAATCTGTTTTTAAAAAGCTGGTTTATATCTGTTTGAGAGAATGATAGAAAGCATTTGAGCATCTAATGTAAAATCTTGAAATGTTTTTATCAAAGAAAAGAAATAAAATGTTTATTTAAAGAAGAAAAATAATCCCTTTTAATTATTACACAAAAACAAAGTAAAAAATCTAAATATAATTTAACTCGAATACTTGTGTAAGATATATATATATATGTATAATATAAACTGTTTAGGAAATGAAATAGGATTTATTTTTATAGGATTTCCGGGCGGTTTAACCGGAAATGAAAACCGACTGGACCCATTCCCGGGAAGCAAAATGTTGCGATGCAGTTTTTGAGTATGCCAACATTTTCGATATGGCGCCAAAAAGGTGTTCTTACCCCCAGATTTTTCTACAGTCACATGACTCATGTTGGGTACACTTTTTGAGACAGGAAACAAGCTACTAGCTCCCTCCATTTATATACCAGCTCTATGCTATTAAATGAAGAGAATATTATTATTCTTTCTTTTGAATTACTTTCATTTTTGTTGAGTTGGTATTTATGCAAGAAAAAAAAATATTGAGCATTTCAGAGAGTAAAATTGTAATAAAACTTTTCTTTCTGTGAATCTGATTATTCTTTTATTTATACGTATTAAAAAAAATTAAAAAGTAATTTTTACAGTGTTATAAAAGTTATATGTGTTCAATAAAAACAAATTGTTTGTGAATATGAAAAATATTTATTTTTATGAATGATTCATATATTTTGGAAATACAGTAATTGAAAGAACTGTTTTATTCTTTTATAAATTGCTTACATATTGTTTTACTAAGAAAGGATATTCAGAATAATTGTTGAAATTGTTGTCATAAAATTATTTTATGTTGAATATCATAGGATATAAAAAATTGCTGAAAAGAAGTTAAAGTATTATTTTGATGACTCATTTCCGGTAATTTAGAAATAAGAATTTATTTTTATGGTTAATTTTTTAAGATAATTCTTCAGTATTTACCTCAAATTTTATAATACCAATTGATCACTGTATTTACTTTTCTTTATGTATGTATATATATACTCACACTTAATTGTATACATATATACTTACACTTTAAAAATTGAATTATATATATTATTATTATTGTTTTGAATTTAGTTTCGCTTTGAAAAAAAAAAGAAGAAAAATAGCTATATAGTTTTGTTTTATCAAAACAAACATGCTAAATTCTTTGAATTGAGTTTCATTACCTTTTTTTTTAAAAAAAAAAAAAAAAATTGATTTAGAATATTGCAATTTGTTTGTTGTTTACTTGCAGTTTCGTTTTAGGAAGCAACTTTGTAATTGAATTATTTTCGTTTTATATTTGATTGATAATTTTTTGTATTTATTGACTTTATACAGTATATAGTGTTTATTTACAAAGTAATATAGATATTGCTTGCTTCGCTGTTCAAATTTTAGGAATGTAATAGCTTGCATAATTCTTTTATTTAAAAGAAATTTATTTTCTGATCATTTGAAATTTTAAGTATTTTGATCTTCTTTCCCAAAATCATGGCGTATTTGGCGAAAGCTAATAAGCCTGACCTTTTAGAGATATGCGAGGAAATAGGGATAGAGGTAGATACTTCCGCTAGAGTAATTGACATAAAACAAAAAAATTTTATAAGTCCATCGTATGATGAGGTGGAAGTTAGGATTATTCTTGATAGAATTCTTACTACTAGAAAGGAGGAGAGGGCTCGGGAAGAGCAGCGTGAACAACGTGAATTAGAAATAAAGAGATTAGAAGCAGCACAGAGTAGTCAACGCCTAAATGATGAGTCTAGAAATACAGTAGAAACCGAACCAAAAATTCATCTCGCTCAGATCACACCCAAGTTTGATGAAAAGCATGACGAAATATGGTTATATTTGATTAATTTTGAAAGAAGAGCAGAAATGACTCAAGTATCTAAGAAAGATTGGGTAGCCTACTTGTTAGCGGTTTTGCCAGCAGAAATCTCAAATATGTTAGCCAGAGAACCTGCGAGCAATGCTAATGACTATGATTTTGTGAAAAAAATCATATTAAAAATATACAAATTAAACAGTGAAAAGCTAAAACAATGTTTTTATCGGCACCAAAAATCAGAAGAGAAATCTTGGAGGAATTTTGCACATGAACTTAATAGTTACTTTACAGAATGGATCTCAGATTTAGAAATCAAAACCTTTGAACAACCGAAGGATCTGATGATCACTGAGCAGCTGAAGTACCGTGTTCCTGTTGAAGTGAGAGAGCATTTTCTCCATGAGTGGATTGATATGAAGACTCCATATGATCTAGCAGAAAAACTTGATGACTACGAAAGCATTAAACAAAGTTTTAGAAGAGACTTCCCAAATAAAAGGGGCTATAATTTTCAGACTGGAGGGCATTATAGAGGAATTAAACCCAAAGAGGTTAGATCCAAATTTCAAATAAAAAAGGAACCTGTCAATGAGAAGGGCCATGAGAAAGATCCTTTGTGTGCTCACTCCAATACTGTAACTAATTAAGACAATAGGTCATCACGACATGTGGAACAGGCTGTTTATTGTTAGGGTTGTGGTCATCCCGGATTTATAAAATCGAAATGTCCAAATTGTTCTTCAAAGAAAGATAAGGCTCAAGTTAATGCAATACATATGTTCACTTGTTTTACCTCTCCAGTAGCCTTACTCCCCATTGAAATATATGAAGCTACAGGAACAGTTTGTGTTGACACAGGAACCAGTCAGTCAGTTGGTGGAGAACTGATGTTTAATTTTTTAAAGAAGCGTGGACAGAAGTTCACAGAAATTGACCTTGCTATCTGTTTGGCAGATGGTCAACAATCCACATCAGTTGTTTTAAAAACTACAGTGCCAATAAAAGTGCTTAGTCGAACTTTTCACACTGATTTAAATTTTCTGCCGCATGCTAAAGGTAATCGTACTCTCCTTGGAGTTGACTTTTTGAAGAAATCAGGAATTGTGATGGATATGAAAAATAATTTCTGGTATTTTGGTGATAAACCGAACTGCAGAATACCTTTTTCTAAAGATATTCCCTTACCTAGGAATAATAGTCTTGTCGAAAAGATTAGTAGTTCTTGTCCGATGAATTCAGTCACAAGTGATAATTCAGTGCAAAAAATTTTTTTCGCTCCTGAAACTAATAGTCTTTGTTTACGCCCAGAAGAAGGTAAACATTTGACAACCAAACAACGTGACAGCCTTAACTCGTTGCTAAAAGAATTTGAGCCATGCTTTCATCCAGGGGTTGACCCCACTCCTTTCATTGAGCATCGTATACAAACTCTAAATAATTTACCTGTTTCTGAGCCTCCATATCGAATAACTCCTGCGAAGAAGGAACTGTTAAAAGTGGAGTTAGAATCCTTACTAGCCGAGGGTATCATTGAGGAATGCGAGAGTCATTACGCAAGTCCTGTTGTATTGGTTCCAAAACCTAATGGTTCTGTTCGTTTGTGCATTGATTACAGGAAATTGAATGCCACAACAATTCCTGACACTTATCCTCTGCCTAGAATGGATGATTT
The DNA here is from genome assembly GCA_026543055.1 of Argiope trifasciata. Lineage (NCBI taxonomy): Eukaryota > Metazoa > Arthropoda > Arachnida > Araneae > Araneidae > Argiope > Argiope trifasciata. The sequence continues at coordinate 67,043 of JAPMOQ010029844.1, forward strand.
ATTGAATGAGGCTAAATCAACTAAGTATATGTCCACAATAGATTTGAGAGCTGTTTACCACCAAGTGAAAGTTTATGAATCGGATCAAGAAAAAACTGCTTTTATTTGTCCTTTCGGCACATATAAATTCTTGCGGATGCCGTTAGGTTTGCGAAACGCCCCCGCAACATTCCAACGCCTTATAGATAAGATAAGATCAGATCTGGACTAAAGGATGTTTTTGCCCTCTCATATCTTGATGACATTATTGTTTTGTCTGAAAGTTTTGATAAACATTTGTCAGACTTAGGGCAAGTATTTGATAGACTCTCTCTGTTTAAACTTACTGCTAACCGGAAAAAATGCAATTTTGCTTGTAACAAAGTGAAGTATCTCGGACATTATATTACTGTACAAGGAATTGAAGTCGATGCTGAAAAAGTGGCAGCTATGCAGAAAATTCCTGCACCAACTTGCGTTAAAGAAGTATAGTCATTTTTACAGACTTGCTCATGGTTCAGAAGATATGTTCCACATTTTTCAGAAGTAGCGAGACCACTCAGTAATCTCACAAAAAAGAATAAATCCTGGACTTGGGGTGAAACTGAAAAGAAGGCATTTATAGAATTAAAGAAGAGGTTGATTTCACCACCCGTATTATCACAACCTGATGGAAGCAAGCCTTTCATAATTAGAACTGATGCAAGTAATTATGCACTAGGTGCAGTTCTTATCCAAGGAGAAAGCCCAGAAGAACACGTCATTGAGTATGCAAGCCGATTGCTAAGTTCAGCGGAAAAGAACTATTCGACAACAGAAAGAGAAGCTCTTGCTGTTGTATGGGCTTTGGAAAAATTTCGTGGTTACGTGGAGAACCAAGAAATAATCATCGCAACGGACCACCAACCCTTGAAGTGGTTGATGAGCATAAAATCGCCATCCTGTCGACTAGCTCGGTGGGCTCTACAAATTCAATCTTTTCACCCGAAAATTCACTATACGTCTGGAAAGTCCAACGTTGTCGCAGACCTCCTGTCTAGACCAACTCATGAAAAAAAAGAGTTTGTGTGCGACCTCAACACTATATCTATTGACCTACCATCTCGAAGATCTAAAGACATCCGCGATGAACAGATGAAAGATGAGGATGTAAGAAAAATTATTGATTGTTTTGAAAGTGGAAGGAAAGATGAAGACTTTATCAACTGGACAAGTAGAGGATATCTCATGAATCAGGGCATCCTTTATCGATATTCGCCAGACGCTGAATCTGAGGAGGCCCAGCTTGTTGTGTCTTGTCATGAAAGAGAACGAGTATTAGAGCAATACCACGATTCACCCACTGCAGGACATAGTGGAGCTGAAGGAACGTACTTCAAGATTGCTTCTCGATACTACTTTCCTGGAATGAGAAAATTTATTACCGAATATGTAAAAAATTGTGCTGAATGCAACCGGTACAAACCAAGTAATCAAAAACCTGCTGGATTATTGAGAACGCCCATTTATGCTCAAAGATTCGGAACTTTGGCCATCGACCTTTTTGGCCCTTTACCAGAAACTCAAACTGGAAAGAAATGGATATTTTTAATAGAGGATTCCAGTACAAAGTGGGTAGAGCTCTTCGCTTTAGAAAATGCTACTGCACGAAACTGTGCGAAAATCTTAATAGAAGTTTTCCTTCGCTATGGACTACCACGAAGACTAATTTCTGACAACGGTAGCCAATTCGTAAGTGCGGTAATGCAGCAAACCTGCAATTTCCTGGGTATCAAACAAGAATTAATTCCAGTTTATCATCCTCAGGCGAATCCATCAGAAAGGAAAAATTGTGATCTGAAGCCCAAACTAGCTATCCTAGTAGGCGATGCTCACGATACCTGGGAAGAAAAGTTGGCAATGATTCGATTTGCCATGAACACTTCAAAATGTGATACTACAGGTCACACTGCTACATATTTACAATTTGGACGTGAATTAAGAACAACAGACGATGTAAACGACGATTTAAGAAGTCTCATTGAAAACGACAATTTTGTAGCAGAGATAACGCCTTACTTGAAACAATTTGCCTGCTTGACACCCCAAATTAGAGAGCGGGTAGAGCAAAAACAGGATCAAAGAAAGAAATATTTTGATAAAAATAGAAGACAAGTGTACTATCAGCCTGGTGACAACGTTTGGGTGAATTCACATCCTATAAGCAGTAAAAGCACCAAACGAAGAAGAGAAGGCCCTTATCTAGTAATCACAAACAGATCTCCTACAACTTATGACCTTGCTGATCCCAGTACACCAGATCAAGTTCTTGGAACTTACCATACCAATATGCTGAAACCTTATGAACTGCCTCTAGAAAGGAACACAACTCCTGTAGTTCCCCTCAAGAGAAGAGGTAGACCTAAGAAGTACAGTTCTGACTCTTCGCCGAGACGTCGTACGAGCCAGAGGGGGAGTCTGTAATCGTAACTGTTCCTCGGCCCTCTATCGGTCGTTACGATGAACAATCGGTCCATGTCTTGGAAGCAAACGTAAAGCATGATGTAATCCCCGAGTATTATTTTTATGCATATATGTTAAATGTTATTGTCCTCAATAGTTTTGTCCCCTTGTAAATCATGTCCTTTAATGTCATTAAATGTATTTTTAACTAAATTGGCATGATTTCTTGATTTTAATAGTCTATCCTGACAGAGTTAGACTTTTGGCGCCCTTTCGGTCACAGCTTTAGTTTATTTGATTTCAAATAATAATGATGAGAAATCCCAGATAATGACTTTTTTCTTTGCAGCATGTCCGGACACCGAATTCCGGAAATGACGTCCTTCATGTACGTGGGTACAAAGTTCATGGTCAGGGCTCTGACGGAGGGACTCCGAAGAGAGCTCAAAGCGGACGGAAGTCGCATACGAGTAGCAGTGAGTTATTTTATTTATTTTTTTTGAAAGTGTACAGACACAGAGAAATGTAAAAAGAAAAGAAAAATGTGTTTGGATATTAGTGTCATACGAAATCTATATTTCTATATCTATACTCTATACTAATATATAAATGTGAAAGTTTGGATGGATGGATATTTGTTACTTCATCACGCCAGAATGGCCAAACGAAATTCAGCAGAGAGATAGATTAGAGTCAGGAATAGGACAAAGGCTAATTTTTATTCCGGTACATTGAGTGGATAATTTTTTATTCATTAAAAATTAACTTTCGTGCCAAAAAGCTGATCCCGCCAAAGATAAATAAGGCTGTAGTTTTTTTTTATCTCCCAACAGAGTCGAGGTTAGGCTTAGGAGAATTTCAACCGATTATTTCAAACGATTCTCTTTGTATTGGATGTATTTAAAATCAAATGTTGTTCATGAATTGATCTTTCGGACTCATTTTGAAGTATTTTTAAATGAAAAGGAAACAGAATGAAGGAAACGAAAAATTTCTAACACTGCGTTACCCCAACTGGCATAGAAAAGTCAGATATGGGCGTTACGCCAACTGGCGTTGAAAATTCGCTCGTGATCGCTGACAACTGTGTTTTCATTCAAATGAAAATTTTAAAAATGGTGAGTATAATACAGTTGTAGCTATCTCCGTCTCGATCCATCAATAAAATGAATTTGACCGGACTTGATTTGCTGCTTTGTTTTATTTCGGGTATACAATGTGAATAAGTTGTTTTTTCCTCAGTCGTGTGTTTTTGTTATTAAATGGTATTTATGTTGCATTTTTTTCGTCTATGCTTCTACTTTTAAAATGCATCGTTTTTAGGTTAGGTTTCATTTTTTTTATTTGTCCATATTTAATAGATTTTCGTACATCGAAATTTCCGAGCGAACGGAGTCGCGGGTTCTACATAAATAAAACATGACAAAACAGCGGCCCTTCCGGCCCTGAAAAAAGCATTATTCGTTTCTTATATCTCGCTCACAACTTGAGAAATAGAAATTCAATTTCGACATTAAAATATCAGAATTGGTTTGAAAAAAAAATTGGAATTGCAATTTTTTTTTTTTTTTAAATATTACTAAAACTTGTAAAAATGTTTTAGATATTTCAGGAAATCTTAATTTATAATTTTCCATGGTAGATTCTTTTTCCTAATTTCAAACAATGTATAAAAATTTAACCTGCCTATATTTTTGAAGAAAATAGAAAGTCAAATAATCTAAATTTTAAATCTGAATTCATTTTTTGAATCCACCTTCCCGTTCGGCATCGACTGATGCAAAAACTAGTTTTCATTTGTCTCCGTTTTTCCAGAATCTGAGTAGTAGACAAGAACATTCGGCTTCCTGTCTGCACCGTTATTTTTGTACCCTCACACAAACTATGTTGTGTCACATCAACTCGTACTAGTACGTGACCCGTGCTCAAGTATCAATTGGCAAAAGACGCACTTGCCCGCATACAATGTGTTAACACAGTCGTGTCTTGCAGAGCATCAGCCCGGGCCTGGTGGAAACCGAATTCGAGTACCGATGCTTCCAGAACGATCCTGAGACGGCGAAGTCCATCTACACGACCATCAAGTGCCTCGAGCCGGAAGACATCGTGCATTCCGCCCTCCACGTCCTCTCTGCTCCACCCCGGGTGGAGGTGCACGACGTTCTGCTCAGACCCCTGGAGCAGAAAGTGTGACCAATCCCGAACAACCCTTTGAAAGGAATGAAATAAAAGGAGTGTTTTTTAATGATGCCGAATGTTTTTATATTCAATAATGCTCAGCTTTGATAATGAAATTGCACTTCTTACGATTTTGCTTTTCCTTTATTGATGGAAAAATGTTTTTTCCTTTATTTATGGAAAAGTTTTATTTTTCCTTTATTCATAAATTTTTTTTATTTTTCCTTTTCCTTTATTTACAGAAAATTTTTATTTTTCCTTTATTCATAAAATTTTTTTATTTTTCCTTTTCCTTTATTTATGGAAAAATTTTATTTTTCCTTTTTTTTTTTTTTTTTATCAAGACATGAGTCTTGAATAATTTCAACTTATCCCGTTTTTTACTTCACTTCTGAAGTATCAAAACAAAAAAAATTTATCAAAATAATTGATTATACAGATTAGAATGTGTACAGTCATTAATGTTTGGTACAGATCTAATTCATAGTAAATTTACACTTTAGTCTATAGCAGACGATCTACTAATAGTATCTTTTTATTTGTACATAATTGATAGTAAAAAAGATAATTGTTTCTTTTTATAAATGAATGCTCCCGACAACCACAATGCTTGGACTTTTCAACATATTAATCGTAAAGATGATTGGTTAATCTGTTCCTTTTTAATCAAAAGTTTAAAAAACTGTTTATAAAAGCAAAAGAAGTAAGCATTTTAAAATGTTCTGCCATGTCTATCTAAACAGATTGCATTGCAAGAGTTATTTTTTAAATTTTCTATAAATTAATAATATTATAAAAAGATAAAATATACTCCTTTCCACTTATTTCTGTTTAAAAAGCAGTGAAATCTGTGTATTAACGCTAATAAGCTCTCAAGGGAAAAAAATTCGACACAAAGACTGAAAAAGAAAAAATTCTCTTTGAATGATATCAACACAAATTTAACTATGCAGTTTAAGAGCATGATGTTAACTGTCATATTATTTGTTTTAAAAACGGATTCACGTTAGCTACAAAATGACACACACACACATATATATATATATATATATATTATTGTTTTTAATATATATTAGCTTTACCTTCATGCAATCATTTAATCTCAAAAAATATTTCTGATTTAGGTAAACCAGTAAATTTTAAAAAAAATTTGAAAACAAGTATATATTTTTATTCTTTTGCAATCTATTATAAGAACAATCAACCGAATTGTAATGCAAGTGGGAAATCACAACTCCATTCAAACATTTAACAAATCAAAATAAATGAACATAGCTTTGACTAAAATCACTAACTAATATTATTAAAATGTGTCACCAAAATTATGCACAATGGAAAATAAAAGGAAAAAATGAAGTATTTAAAGACTAAAAAAAATCTACTTCAGATTAAAAGATCCGTAGCAGATGTTTAAATATTGGAGTTCCAATGGATTGCATTCAATTGGCTATTTTAACACCCGTTTGAAATCAACTATTTTTATTTTTGCTATTTTGGGATTGAGAGAGAATTTTAAATAAATCATATTTTTCAGCTAAAATTTGCCTTCCATTTTCTCAAAGCTTTTTTCCATACAAATTCCCCAGCCTTAATATGATATCTCAAGAACTAATCGAGGTATTTACATCAACATTTCAGTATGTGTTTTAAATAATATAGACAATGAAATGAACCAAAGGTTTTATTGTTGATGAACTACTTTTTCATTCATAGGCATTTTTAGAAAAATGAAGTTTTGAATTGATGGAAAAAATGCATATATAGGTGTATTTTTACCCGTCACTTCTTTGCATCTCAAAATGTTGCTTAGATTTTGATTCATTTTATTCATCATTATATTTTATATCTTGCATAGAAAGAAAAATAGGGTAAAAAACAATTTATTATCGATTATTAAATTGTGTCACATTTTATTTTTATGTTTATTAAATTTGTTTCCAAAGATTAGTAATATTGGTGTCATTTCAACTCATTTTGCGATATTTAAATACGCTTGCCTGTACATTACAGTGAACAATGGATCTCGAAATAGGAAACGCTGAATTTTTCACAATTTCCCGGACGAATATCTACGGGAACAAAATATCTTTCTTGCCGCTCAAATGCCCTACTTGATTGATTTGAACATCTTTTCGGAGTTGCATTAGCGCCTTATGATAGATTTTTCATTAATATTAGATCTGTTAAGTTTCATTTATTTAAAAATAGATCTTACCGCTATAACAAAGTGGTCATTGTGGGTACTTTGGATTAGAAAATTCTTATTTTCCATGAAAGATTTTTATGCTTAAACTATTTGATTGAGAACAATGAAAAGCCTTAGAAATGAAAAAAAAAACAAATTTTTTAAGAGAAAATATAATCATAAATTAAAATTCTTCATTGTAATTTTCCTGCTATGTAAGCCACACACACGTTTCTGTTTATATCATTCACAATTTCTTATTGTATCGATTATTTAAATGTGTCGCATTTTATTTTTATGTTCATTACATTTATTTATTATTTTATTTATTTTTATTTTTTCATTAAATTTATTTCAATTTTTACTTCAATTAAGATTAGTACAGTTTCCAGTGCAATGCATACAATTCAAACTAGTTGCAGACCGAAGAAAACAAGTATTTGGTTCGTCTTATGTAAAAATGTGCACAAGAGTTCTATTCTATTCTATAGAGCACTATTCATTCTATCAAAATTTCATAGAAATTCAAATCTTATCACTTTAGAATTTGCAATTGGAAGGAAAAAATTTCTGCATGCCTTAGTCTTATAACTATTCAAAAATATAATAGAAAAAATACTTTTTATAGATGGTGAACTGAATTTTCTAAAACTATATTTCATGTCTTTTTAAGCACGATACAGTAGAGGTGAATAATAGAGTTCAAGAATATTCATGTGAGTCATAATTTCAGGAACAAAATATTCATACACAGCAAATCTTATACAAAAAGAACATTTATTAGAAAAAAAAAGAAAGACGACGAGCATAGTAGTAGCAACTGCAGTGAAGACAAAAAACAAAATTTACAAATATGTACAAGTTCTGGCAAAAGTTCGTAAATCCATATAAAATGGTGGTTGATATGGCTATAAAATACATCAAAGATTATGCTTGAGCTTGTGGAAACCAATATCGAATAAATCCGTTGAAAAAATATATCGCGGAGATATTTTCTAATTATTTTTGAGGTTTCCTTTAATTATTTTTATCATAATACTTTAGATGTAAATTTATTTATTTGAGCGTAATTTATATGTCTGAGTATTATAATATATAGTAATAGTATTCATATGTTTCCTTTGTTACATATCTTCGAAAATGTGAGCATATCATTAGGAATTAATCGATACAGATTTCAACAAACTCGTCTGGATTAAAGGAACACTTTTACGACACAACTCAACGTCACATGACTATCGAATCTTACAAAATGGTAGAAAAATGCAGTAATTGAAATATCGTTGAATACATGGCCACTTGCTGATTTTTTTTTTCCTTTTTCCTTTGGCTTCTGACTAACTAAAAATAAATCAAGATCATGCATAAATTAGTAACTATGCAATGACTTTGATCAAAGATGAATAAAATATGTGCTAAATAAAACTGTGACTTCAAAGCAACATATAATGAAAGCATAAACTAAAAACATTTATAAAATGTATCAATAAAATTTAACTACTGAATTAAATACAATATTTTTTTTTTTTAATCTTATAAATCTTGTTTAAATTATAAGCGTATGGCACATTTATCATTGAAATAATAGAATCAATATAACATATTTTCTTTCTTTTCTATTTTTTCAAAAACACTGGATGCATGCGCCTGTATTAAAAGTGTTTCCTTATTAGCATAGCATCGGATTTCATTAATTATAAAGTAGAAAAATCATTTTCATGGCAAATAGGATGTTCTACACTAGAATTGTATGAGTTGGAACATTACCATTGATAAAAATAAGAAATGATTAAAAAAGATGTATAATATTATCTAAAATGATAGTCTCATTACCCCAAAAGAATGATTAAATGCATAAATAAAAAGAGGCATAATACAAGGCAAAATCTATCATCTATTCATTCAATTTAAATGATAAACAATGTTTCCGCTTACTCTAAAAATATGAAGCAAAAATATTATGGCATATTAAATACATAATATGCCTCTGAACAGCATTAACAGAATTAGCCAATTAATTGAGATATTTATTTTTAAAAATCCCTCCTATGTTGCATAATCAAAATAAAATGCACCTGCATTATATGTGTATGCACTTGCATTTAAAGTATTGTGTGTATGCACATTGAATGCAATATAAATGGTTGTAGAATAAATTTTTGAAAAAAAATAATAATATTAAAGCATATAAGATTTCTTTATTATTAAATTTTTAAAAAAATGCTTGCTAACCACATCAAAATGAAAATTTGGATTGACATACAAAAACAATAAACACAATCAACTGGTTTAAATATAAATAAAGTATTCTGCTTTTTATATGAAATAATCTAGAAAATATAGGAAAACATGCTGGAATGGATTGAAAATATAAGCAACATTTTATTAGTTTTTACTCGATTAGTACAAAAATAATGCAAAGTGATGAAAAAATTGTTTTATCAAATATCCATAAAGTAATCATTCAAATTATAGTCATTATGAATGCAACAGAATTGAATTAACACGTTGAATGCCACGGCCGTTTTCAGAAATCTGGCCATAACATGACACTAACTCATTTTTAAAATTATATTTTTTGTTCGTTTTTTAGTAAATTTTCTGTTCATGCAAGCCAACATTGATTTTTTGTTCTTTTCCCAGAATCCATCTATCAATATGAACTCTGATATACCACGAGTTGATTCGTAGCTGCACAAGAAGGGCAAGTAAGCAAAGTACGAAGTAACTTGTAGTTGGTGTCCTAGAAAAAACGCAATCTACGAATTACCTCGTAGATTGCAGTCAACATGTTAAGGTATCCGACTACATTAAAAACACTGGTTATCTACCCCATTGACGAAGATTTTAAATTGTTATTTCTTGTAGTTCAGACTTTCCTCTTTCCAAAACAGTTACCTATTCTGGGAAAAGGAAGGCCTCACCTGTCATCGAGAAAATTTTAAACAAATCATATTTTCCAGCTAAAATTTGCTTTTTTCATCAAAATTCCTCACCGTTCACAGGATATCTCAAAAACTAATAGAGGTATTTACGTAAACATATCAGCGCGGGTTTTAAATAATAGGGGCAATGGAATGAACCAAAGATTTTATAGTCGGTGAAATACTTTCTCATTTATAGTTGATTTAAGAAAAATGAAGATTTGAATTAATGGAAAAAATGCATATATAGGTGTATTTTAACCCGTCACTTCTTAGCATCTCAACATGTTTCTTAGAAGTTGGTTCATTTCATTCATCATTATATTTTAAATCTTGCATAGAAATTAAAATAGGATTGCTGAATTACCATTTTGTGGGGAATGTTAGCCATTTTCATCAAAGTTCCTTAAAATTTATTACACATTTTCCTACTTCTAAAAATTTATTTTATTTTAAAATATTTTTTTTTTGTATTTATAGTGTTTATAATTGACAATACATCTAAGAACCATAAAAATTTTTTAATAAATCCAATTTTTCAAAATTTTTTCCTTTGAACATAGTCGGATACCTTAAGTAATTCTAACATAACGCATCACAATTTCCTCAATGTCCAGCAGGAAATCCTTTAATTTTTATACGAATTTGAAATAATGCTACAGTATAGGAGAGAGAAAAAACCAGAACTCACCGACTACATCTTCGGTCGAGCAGGTAAATCCCAAGGTACGTCATAAGCGTCATCCGGACCCCCCGCCGCCACGATCTGCTGGGCTGGAGGGGGGAAGTAAGTGGCCCCTTTGTGAGGGAGGGTGTAGTAAGCCTCTGCATATAAGGACACACGGGCTGAAAAGACGAGAGCCTATAAGCAATCATTTCTAACTCTGCTGGTCTAATTCTAAGTGAAAAGAAAGACAGTCTCTAAGACAAATCCACTGATAATCCAAATAATATCTGGACATGGGAGATTTCCAGCCTATTTCCAAAGATTTGGAAGAGCGCAAAAAAATAAATGCATTTATGGAGAAATGGGTAAGGTTTTACCGCTATTCAATGGAATGTATGGAGATCTCAAAGTTCAGGACGGATCAGAATTTATACAGCGTTCTGAACAATAATAATGTGACACGTGCTAAAACTCTACAAGATTGTTTTCATGTGGCTTTTATGAGGCGAAGATCGCAGTGATATCGATAAAAAGGAGGGATCTTTCATGAATAAGAAAATCCCCTTCAGACAGAGCGGCATCCAGAAGTCGAGGGCATCAAATCATCAGCTGCCTACTTTTGTCAGTATCTAATGTAATATTTTTTCCGCCCTTTACATTGCCAGTTACGAAATATAATAAATGCTGAACCCTTTTTCAGAAATTAGAATAAACGCCTCAAAGCCTGTCACCAGGAGCAACAGGATTCGATCTGCACTATTTTCCAACTCTCTCTCGAGAAGAGTCAAAGCTTTCTCGAAACAATTTCAAAAAAGTTGTATTATTTAGGGTGCTTTTAGTAAGTTGCGTCATCCCGTTATACAACTAAACTGCCCTATGCAGGCAATGTTTTTCAGGAAAGGTGAACAAATTTAACCCTTTTACGGGACGTGTCAGTCCGAATATGTCACTTTTTTACTATTTTTTAAAGTTAAAATATCGGTTTTTAAAGGCGCCATAAAATTTCCTATCATTCCTGAAGCCTTTTTAGTAACAATAGATAGCAGTCCAATGATTTGGAAGCATCTTTTTTCACTGCAAAAATCTGCTTCACTGCTTGAATCATCTGTTCATCTTAAGAAAATAAACACAATTTTATCCCATTAAATCTTATTTTCTCATTCAAAATACTTTTTTGTGTGCTTCTTTCATGGGCCTCTAAAAGAATCTTTTAATTAGTAAAAATGCCTTCAAATCATCAGTTGAAAAGGTGTCAATATACCACTATACACCTAGATGCTTGCTTTCTCCTGGATAGACGTCTAACATTTTTCATTGAAATAAAATAAAAAATGTTTACTGTTCATAATGTTGTAGTACAATTGTTAACATCTAAACAACAACATTCAAGAGTAAAACCTGTAATATAGTGGTATATATTTATACATCAAAAAGGTCCCATTACTTGCTCCGAGATTTTTCATTCGAAATGGCATTCGTTATTGTTTCAGAAACATGGGAAAACAGAGAAAAAAGTTTACAATTTTTCTCTACATTTCTAAAAATATATATTACATGCTTATATTAATATTATTATGTTATAAAGATATTGCTTTTATAAAATTATACATATATAATCATAATACTTAGGGAAAACGCAAATCTGAATATAAACAATTAATTAAAAATGTAGATTTTGTTCACGGTAAAAGAAATTTATTGTATTTACAAAGAAACATCAATTTACTATACATTTGCATTACAAAACAAGCTTTGAATTAAAACACCGTATTTGTAAAGTTGCACCAATGCATGGACTGTCAGGCATGCAGGCAAGGCGTCAGTGTCAGTATGTTACCTAACCCCCAGCAACTTGTGACTAAAGATAATCAGGTTCAGTCCAATGTTTCGACAATAAAAATCCTTTTTGACACAGTACCCCGCAAAGCGTTAACACTGGATGTTATGAGGAAATTTCTCGACAATCAATAATTTCTTATTGACTTCAACTGAAAGATCAAAATTCCAGTTGGAAAAATGCTTTAGAACTATTTTCTTAGAATGTTTCTGTATTCTTCCTACTTTGAAAAATGATTGCTAGCAAAAGGTAGGTTAGTTATATTGAAAAAACTTTGGTTCAGAAGGTTTTAATTCGAGAACAAGTCCATATGAATTCATTTTATGTTGCAGGAAAGTAAGCGGCGATGAGATTTGTTACTATTAAGATGTGTGAGCCGCATCCAGGCTTAGCTTAAGGGTAGCGTATCTAGCGTTCTGGGCATGGATGTTATTCTGTCTGTGAGTAGTGTGAATGTGCTTCCCTGTAAAAAGAGGTTGTGCAAGCGAAAGTGGAGCATGAAGTAGCTGAGTCGTACTCTTGGTCCTAGTTGGCACTACTGAAAAACTAAGGACACTCATTTAGGCTTAAAATCGCTGATAGCAATCAGCGGGCTTGTTCATAACAAGTGCCGTTGGAAACAACAAAAAGATGTGTTAAATTCTAATGATGTTTTGGAATATTTCCATGCTGTTTCTATTTCACGTTTCATGTGATCATTGGGTGACATCCATTTAGAAATGTATGGTGTTTTCTGGGTAAGACCATCGGTCAACCTGTTATCGATGATGCCGTTATGGTCGTGGTTCAATAAATTCGATAGAAGAGATCTTGCTACCCAGGTACCACAGTTCTTGCACTACATTGTGTAATATTGTGCGATATTTTATGATATTCAACAATGTTGCGAATGTTGATCAATATTGTATGACAATATTAAATAATATTGCGAATATAGATTAATGTCCAGCAATATTGTACAATATTTGTGTGCTACTAGGGTAACAATCCTAGAAATAACCTATACGGAAACGAAGATAATATTTTTGAAATGGATGTTTGAAGATTGCCGGGCGAATAGACTGTTAATTAATAGGACACATTAATAGGATTAATTGATGGCAAACATAGTAATCGCGCAAGCTGGCACAGACTTCGTCCAGTACAGACGAAGAGCAGTGTAACATAGCATTTCCAAAATAGGGGAGATTGGATTTTAAAATGGTGGGAATACAAATATTATCAGATTCTTCAAAGCAATATATAGAAAAATAAAAATGAACACCGCACGCGATAATACACACATAAAATAATTTGATATATACACTAGAAAGGAATGTTTTAATCTTAAAAATGTGCGTCGCTAGTACACAAATATTGTACAATATTGTATGACATTGATCTATATTCGCAATATTGTAAAATACTGTTTAATATATAGTATTGAACAATATTGTGCGAAGGCTACCTGGGATATGTGAATGTGTTCAGTCACGTAGAAGACTGGCGATAAGAAATCAGTATTCATGTTTTAAAAAACCAGATTTGTAATAAGAAAAAAAATGTATTATAAATCAGCACATTAAAAATTGGAATTCATGAAACAGTTGTAAAATTTGTTAATTGAAATTTACACAATGAAGTGATGATAAAGATGGATTTAACACAGAACCAAAGCTTACTATTAAGACATATTTCTTTACCTAAATCTGAGTATAATATTTAAAATATTAACTAGCAAAATGTTTTTAAAAAAATGAGTGGGGCATTTTTTACTTTCCTATCAAGACAATACAGTGCACGGAAATAAATGGTAGTTTTGCATAACAGAATAGCAGAAATAAAGTAACAAGACATACATATGAATATAAAACAAAGATATGAGAATTAAACGCGATCACATTCCAACAGTATCCGATTAATTCTACGTTAAATGGATGAAAATTTCATTATGAAAAAAGATAGCGGAAATAGTAAAGTTAAGTTCAAATAGAAAGAATAATTACAAAATATAGAAAAGAAAATATTAAATAAAATATTTTATTTTGTTAATAAAAGCAAAAAAGTAAAATTTTCAAAATATGCAATAACATAATGATAAAAATTTTTAAACACCTCAACATAGTGATTAATATTTTTAGATAGATATAAGATAGCATTATAATAAACATTTTTATTATAAATATTTAATAACTATAATAATATTTATTATCTAATCGCAATAAATGTTTTTTAAAATAAAGAACTTACCTGCTTCTCTTTCATCCCTGAATTGAGCTTTTTTCACCCAAACCCATGCAACTACAATTACTATGACTATGATGACAATAGATGCCGCCACTGGTATAATGAAATGTAGTTTCAGAAAATATGGTGTATCGCCACTAACGCTGACGATAGATGGCGCCATAGCTTTGCCTGTAAACAGAATATGGAGGTCAAGTCAATGTCACCTTGTACATGAAAGAGTGCTCTTTGTCTATCCCGTGAAAAGCGCGGGAAACCATATTTGGCTGAACATCACACTCCTGGGCAATTTTAATAGGGGAACAAAAATATTTTACGAATATGTATATTAAATTATAATTAAATAATATGTCTTAGCAGAACTAAATTTTTAAATATTATGCTAATATTCTACGGGTTTCTAACCGTCGAAGTGAGTTTTCAATAGCTAATAACACTGACATAAGCATATTAGATAATAACATTATTGAATATAGTGAAGCACCGCTTATGCATTTTTTATTTATGCGTTGCATCATTCTTAAGGATAATAAATGTAATTATAAATAATATAATAATGAAATAATAAAATACATATAATAATGCAAATAAGGTTATGATTTTATTAAATCATAACATAATAAAACATTTATATAATCATAATAAAACACAAGAGCATTTCCTGACACTAGAAATGGACTCGCGCATGTGACCTGTGATATCAATTTTATAAGTTCGTAATTATACACAACTGGTGAATTATTAGAAAAGGTTATCTGTGCTAATTGAAGTGATGATAATGGAAAGCACGAAGAAGATACAGATTTAATTTTTCTTTAGAAATGTAATGGATTTCACAGAAAAACATCAAATCTATTATTTTTTCAAAATATATTAAAAAATATTTAATTAAGTTATAATTCCCTTTATAATATTGTATTCGATTTTCATAGATAAATCTGCAAGTTACACACACATATTATATATATATATATATATATATATATATATATATATATATATATATTAGTTCCACGCTTACAAATAAGAACACAAATCGT
Organism: Argiope trifasciata; assembly: GCA_026543055.1. Taxonomy (NCBI): domain Eukaryota; kingdom Metazoa; phylum Arthropoda; class Arachnida; order Araneae; family Araneidae; genus Argiope; species Argiope trifasciata. Next base: position 82,521 of record JAPMOQ010029844.1, read on the forward strand.
TTAAATTAAGAAATGTATATTATTACTCCATATAAGTTACATGATGTTTCTTATTTTTATGATAATTTTTTAATTTTAAAATTTAATCATTAATAATAATGATACTATTTAGTCACATATTTGATCATTTATAAAAGAACTCAAATCTGATTTTAAAAAATATACAACACTAATTTTAATACATATAATAATCAAAACTGTTTATTCAAATTTCTGTAATAAGTGTAATTATTTTACGCTGATTTATGTCAATTCATTGGGAAACGTATACACATCGCTTTACTATATAAATAATTAAAGATTATAAAATGCATACATGTATATACTTTTTAATTGAAAATACATATCCTATTAGCAAAAAAAATAGTCCGATAGTTCGAATACCATATAACATCGTGAAGATATCATAACAATATTGCAGAAATTTTGTGCTAATGTGGTATCCCCTCAGAAAATATATTTCTTAGAAGTAAATCAAAAGATAAACATTGGGTATTTAAAGCCGCATCGAACACTAACGGATAGTACTTTTCAAAGTTAATTAAAACAGATAATTTTTAAATAATGATAATAAAAAAGGATATCTGTATGTATAATCGTGATTTACACATTTCATAAGTATACATTTACATACAGAAGGTATTATTGTTACAAGCATTCTAATATTACGTCAATATATAAACCATTCGATGTGTAAGCCAGAGTATTAAATGATTCAAACAAACAAAGAATTCAAAGTTTGACTTCAGCTAGCTGAAATGTAATGCCTTTTTATCAATACAGACATACGTAGCGAGTATTTACTAGGTTGAAATTGAATTAGACGATTTTATAAGATATTTAGTATTAATAAGTATTTTGCTTAAGCCTATTTAATTTATACGATATCAAAAAAAGGGCGTAATGATTTTAAAGTATGCACAAAATTCAATTTTAAGAAGAGTATTTTTTTAATCAAAAATTATATTTTGCTAGCACAAATAATTTGTGTCCACATGGAACTGAAAAATTAAAGATTTTCTAAAGCGATTGAATTTTTTGTAACCAGAAGACAGATAGCGATGTTGAATAAATGTATTTTAAATCTGAGTTTACTCAATGTCCTGTTTTAAAACAACATTAGGGTTATTTTCAGACGGATCTCATAATTTTGAAGCACTCGGTAAGGTTAAAGAGAAGAATTTTGCATACATTGCAAGCTCATGGGTTAAAGAGAATTCCACATACATATTTATCCCAAATTCATGACATAAACAAATGGCGCAGAATACAGCAATAGTAATTGTATAAGAATATAAGACAGCCAGTTACACGGGGCTCAAATCCAGAAAATAAATTGAGTTTAGTAGTATTAATATCCCGCTTTAAAGCAACACTTAGCAAACGTACTAGTCTCCATTACCAAGATTTTATTTTAGTTTAGTTTAGTTATATTAACGCCCCGTTTTAAAGCAACACTAGGGCTATTTTGGGACGGACCTCGTCATTTTGCACCACGGTCAGATGACGAGGACGACACCTGAAAAGGCACCTTCCTCTCGAAGCTTCATCATCGTGCCCGTGGGAGGATTCTTATGGATTTAACGTGCACCAGATCTTCTCACATGACGGTTCTTCGGTGGAGTCGGATCTCGAACCCAAAACATTCCGCTTGCGAAGCCGACAGCTAACTGCCAGGCCACAGCGGTCCTTTTGAATCTGAGCATTAAATTACAAGCTACGAAATCTCCACCCTATCCTATTTCATGTAGTGTCATTACAGTAAGCAAAATTTAACAATATCAACAAAATAATAGCGATATGGAAGACGGGTTACTCTTCAAACGAGAAAGAGCAAAGAATCATAGTAAAAATTAGGATGAAAAATTCTCTAAACGGTTTTTTTTTTTAAATATAAAGTCAGATTATATATTTAAAAATTAATATAAACTGTTTAATTATGGCAAAATCTCATGATTGCCGTCTTGAGTTCAAACAAAAGAGAAATTCTGGGCAAATGAAAATGGAAAGGATGGTCATTAGTTTTAAACACACTGCTGCGTCTTATACACATCGGGAAAAATAATTCAATAAAAATGTGGAATAAATGAATTTTGCATGAGCACATCTACCGTGAGCTCATTCCTTCCTAGCGCACGCAGTCAAAACAATGGAATCTCGCATACGTCACTGACCGCACGAACAGCAACCCTTTAATGCTGATGACAGGAAAGGAAATGTCCCTTTTTTTCTGTCGGGGATCTTTTGTTTCTGAGATGGAGACAGGATATGAGTTGTTATTCATTAGGAGGGCGCGCTTTCAGCGAATGCGAGTACCTCATGTTGGAGCATCACATTTTCGTTCTTAAGAGAACCGAAATGGCATTTCTGTTTGTTTGTTTAATGTATTGATCACTACAAATGAAAAATTTTACTCCCCGAGAGTGTAGTCAAAAATTTTCACAACAAATTAAACATTTCTATAAATTTACCCAACTGGTTTTGCTACTAGAAATCGTGTTCTACGATTGGCTTTATTGACTTTTTCATCCACTTATCCTTATCTTTAAATTTCCTTTTCATTCTTTTCATGAATCGAATGCAGCAGAATTTTTATTAACTTCACAACTATTATAAACGGAACAGGTTTGACACCAAAAGAAGCTCCGACTCTATGAAAATGTCAGCAGGATTATTTTCAGAAATACAAATTTACATCACTAACGTAGTTTCCTTCCCGTGATCGTGCGTAAGACAAATTTACTTCGACATTCAATGTATTAGCCATGCTCAAACACAAGCGTAGAAATGTATTATGTGTGTGTAATGATATTCTAATATCTAATTTAAATCCAAATTAATTTCTAAAGCTTTATTTCCATTTAGCCCATAGTCACTTCATTCTAAAAATATTCTTTTTCCTGATCCGATTCCACTCTCTCTATTTAATGAATTCCGGAGAAGCTTGGCAAAATGTTGAATCGGCTAAAAGTTGAAGCTGTCCCCACTCTATGAGTGAAATGATATGTTACTGACCTAAATGAATACTTTTGAATAAGGCCCCTGTGTTTCCATTGCCTTGAAAGTCACATTCATCCCTATGAGAATTGTAATAATATATTTGCACTATAAACAATATTTACCCTATCAAAATATGCTATATAGCACAAGGGAAAATTCATTCCCCTTTTTTCGTCATATGAGTTCTGTGCCGAACTTTTGAGCATTCATGTCTGGCATGTACAGTTATTGCAGGCGGAGACTGCGTGCCTTTTGTAGGAATACTGAGTATTCCTGTCTGTCATGTACAGTTATTACAAACAGAAACAAAAAAGAAAACATCAATTATTATTTTTAAAAAAATTAAATAAATGCCATTTGAGTGCCTTACCTTCCGTGAGCAGCGTGAGCGTGTCGCTGGGGTCGCTGACCCCGGACTCCGAGTAGGCCGTCAGGTAGACCTGGTACTTGGTGCCGCTCTCCAGAGAGGTCAGCTTGAAGCGCTTGTCCTTGGCGGGGACGTGCACGCTGTGCCAGCTGCCCTCGGAGCCGGGGCGGTAGTACACCATGTAGTCTGCAATCATTCACACATGTAGAGATTGAATTGGAGAGGACATTTAGTTTTATCTTATTGTAATAGATGGCACCATGGGTTCTACTAAAGGTACGATAGGTTTAAAATCTAAGGCGCGTGACATCAAGTTTCAGAAAAGCGAGCTGTGGGCATTTGCTCGTCAGACAGGGAGAGAGGGGGGGGGATCATTCGTTCCGATATCAGGGTTATTTCATACGCTACGGTGGCATATAGTTTTGTCACATTTAAATTCTATTTTTAAAATTGTAATTATAAGCATTTCACAGGCGTAACGCCACTTTCGGCACACACCTAATCCTCATCAGAATACATGAGAATAATTTTGTCATGGGGTATTTAGTTAGGCTTCACCCTTGGTGTCATCTAAATGCTATACTTTTATCTCTAATGTAAATAGCCTGTCCTGTCCTGTCCTAACCGTTAAAGTCTTTTCTTTTAAATTTTCTTCGCTGTAAGATATTTATTGTTTTTATTTCAAAGCTTTTTCTCTTTAATCAGTGACCCTAGACACTGATCTAAATGAGACTGAATGGGCATTTTGTCCCATCCATTCCTACATATATTTTTCATGAAAAATGAAAAAGTTTTAAAAACTCACAGCATAAACAACATTTCGTACTAAGAAGCTAACAGTTGCATTTAGTTCTTGGTGAATACGATACAGGATTTTGTCGGTAGAGCATAAACAAACAGCGATAATGATCTCCTCGAAACTTTCTCGCCTACTCCAAAAACGATGTTAATCACAAAACCTCCTTTTATCCTTTTGGGTATCAAGGTTAGGGCTAAAAGAGATCAAACTTATCCGTGCATGACATATTTGGTTTCTTAGTACGCTACAGAAAAGCGAATATACGAGGTGAATATTCCTGACTTATTGAGATTAAAATTGAGCGCATAACTGCAATTTTAGTAAAAGAATCACATAACAAATGCCATTTATTTTTAAGTCTCTGCGTTTTTGAGTTAATACGTTTTCATGCAAAAAGAGAGATTGGTAGTCACCTCATTGACAGATTTGGTTCATAATATGATCTATACATCAAACATTAAAATTCAGGAACAAATGTTACCTTTTTTTAAAGCTTTTTTTATTTTATTTGTTACTGTATTTACCAAGCACCCAAATGCACAGATAATCGATCAATTTTTTGACAAGCTAAATTTAAATAATAATAAGGATCCATACTTCTTTGTCTACATCGTTTTATTTTTAAATTACCGCGTTTAAAGGCATGGCAAATAACAGATAGATAGATGGCCAAATACTAGGCGAATTTCATTCAAAATTTGATACAAAGCTACTCTTTGTTTTATTTTAGATGCTAAAAATTTACCTAATATCATTGATCTAATTTACTGCATTTTTTAACTGTCGCACCTACATGTTATCACAAGTACAGATGGTCAACCCCTGCACGCATTAGATTCTAAGCTATAGTTTAGATGCTAAACATGCATATTAAATTCTTTCATCTAGACGCTTTCATTTTGTAGTTATCATGCTCACATGTATTCGGATCAATACGGAGGTAGATTTCCTGTGGACGAATTTTGTTTAGGAATTAGTTGAAATCAGATTTGGTGCAATATTAAGATATCACATTTCAACAATTCAGCTCAATGCGCTTTTCAATTTTCGTATTTACAAGTAAACAAACAAAATTTCAAATAGTAATAAGAAGAAGAAACCCCATGTTGGAGAGTTTGAAATGTGGAGTTTTGCGAAAATCACGAATTTTAATCTTTTGACTTTTACAGCACTTTCTCTTTGAATATTTCATATACAAGAAAGTTCAAATAGACTTTGGACAATTGGAGGAGACTTTGACATGTTTTTTGTCATGATGACATGTTTTTTGATGAATGTACAGTAAACAAGTGTTTCTTAAATTTGAAAAATTAAGTAGCGCAAGAAAAAGTTTACGTTAAAAATTCCAGGAAAACTTGTCATTTGAGATGTACATTAAACAGCCTCTCTCTGTTCTCTAAAGAATAAAAACGGCGCCTTTCAGTTGTTTCTTTAATTATTGCTCATTTTTAATAATGATAACTAAATTAGAAAATTCTTACAATTAAAAAATTAAATAAATGTACGAATTGCATATAGTAAAATTGTCCTGAAATGTATGTAGTATCATTGCAGAAATATAAATTTTGACTTTTCAGTATTGAGATTAGACGAACCAAACAAACAAACAGTTCGCTGTAGTAAGAAATAAATAAAAGGATGCTCATATCATGCGTAAGAGAGAAGAGGAAACGTGTATTTACGAGTGAAGACGTTCTCCGGCAGGTCCCGGGGGTGTTCCCACTCGAGGAGAGCCGTCGTGTCGCTCGTCTCGGACACGTACAGGTGGGGCGGCTTCAGGCTGTCTGCAAAACAATCAACACTGGATCAGTTACAGCGCAAGATTCATTTAAAACAGCTCGTTATATCGTGACAGGATGATACAATAGTAATGCTGTTGTGCCTTTTAGCACACTACAAGCCCGCTAACAGATACTGTCGGCGATTTCAGCCGAAATGGAGAGTCCCTTATTTTTTTCCGTGTATCTGTGCCAAATTTTTAATCTACGGTCCAAAGGTCAGACCTGTACAGCACACATACACACAAATTCTTCTCTATTGGATGTAGATATAAGAGTTTAATGAATTTTTATTTTAATTAAGGTAGGAAACAAAACGTGAAAAAAAAAGGAGCAAACTGTAGTTCTTGGTGTTGTTGCCCATGGCACTCTACAAGCCCGTCGACCGAAAGTTGTCGGCGATTTAAGCCGAAATGGAGCGTCTCTTTCAATAGCGCTTAACTAGTGCCAAGGGTACGACTTAGCTACTTCATACTTCCCATTCACTTGCACAACCCCTTTTTACAGGGGGACACATTCACGCTACTCACAGATAGAACACAGAACAACCCTGCCCGAACCGGGACGCCCAGATCACGGGGAAGACGCGCTACCCCTAAGCTAGGAAGCCGGCAATATGTAACAACTGTATAAATTGGCGTGAAAAACGAATCCCTGCTCAGTCTATAACAATAATAAAAATGATTGTGCGTGTAGGTTTATGTGTATGTATGCGCATGCCTATTAAGTCTCTATAGACTAGACCTCCGTCGCTCAAAATTCAGTATTTCGGATATTTCATTAGAGATTACTCGCCAAATGCTAATTTTATTAGTGTGATTGCATATATTTCAAATAAAACGAGTCCATTAAAACCACTAAATACTTCGCACACGCCACTCATAGAGAAGGTCGGAAAATGTCCGTTAGATTGTGACTTCGAACCCGTCAGCAGAAGATCCCCCGTGTAAATCTGCACGTATAAATCTGACGTGGTCACAAAGTCCTCCATATCGAGAGTCATACCACTGGGGGTACTGGTTCAGAGGTGATCGTACTCTGATTCAGGTCTATTTTATGATCTGAAGTTGAGAGAATAAAAAGGCATGACTGAAGTCCGTCCCGTAAAAAGGATTGTGACGGGTGAGTGGCAAAATCGTACCCTTATCCTTAGATAGCATTGCTGAAAAATATTAAGAGACGCACCCTATCGGCTTCAATCGCTGCCTTCGTAACAGCGGGCTTGTCCAATCGCAAGTGTCATTAGAAACAACATTCATAGTGGCAAATAATAAATGAAAAATATCTTTGTTTTGATAACCTCAAACTGTCTGCTCCGACGCACCCCAAGGAGCATGGAAAATTTTGAAATAACCGGAGTCCTAAGGGCCGTCACCGGTAAGGGTATAACTCTTCCCTTGGACAGTGTGTCCCATTATCAATTGGAGGAGCCCTACCCCATCCTTTTTCTGTACACATCAGGGTGGCGAGAGCCAAACACTATGTGGTAAGCTTCTCATCCTCAATGATGAGGTGCTCCCCCCGCAAAAATAATGGCTGTTTATTCCAAATAGGTCTGTATATCTTCATATAGATCTATACTCCTATCTATACTCCATAGAGACATACTTTCATATCGATACATGTGTATCTGCATAATTTGATAACAAGCAAAATGATAAAAAGTGGTTCAGAAACACACAAATATTGCAAAAGATATTAGAGGAAATAAATAAGTTTTAAGCGACAAGCATTTTGTTCTTTTTTGATAGCAACAAAATGCCTGAAATGATTGCAATTAACGATCACATTCGGTCACATTTCAATTGCTAATAATATCTTCCACCAGGAAAAATGCAGATAAATCAATAAATAATAATACAGCCCCCAAACAAAAAAAATGTGAAAAAAACTGAAAAACAAAATATGTGAAAAAAAATATGACTGAAAAGTGACGAAAAT
>JAPMOQ010029862.1:854-17459 GCA_026543055.1 Argiope trifasciata
TAAATTATAATTACTTTTACTGTAATAAGTGAAAAGTATTTAAAAATCAAAGTAAATAATAACATAAAAGATATCAAATTCTTTTTGCCATGATTAGCGGTATGCTAGCAGCACACGACAATATTCCAGAACATGGGAATCACTTTGACCGGTAGTCAATCTGAAAACAAAAGTGAGCCGATATGCTAGCAGCACACGACAATATTCCAGAACATGGGAATCACTTTGACCGGTAGTCAATTTGAAAACAAAAGTGAGCCGATATGCTAGCAGCACACGACAATATTCCAGAACATGGGAATCACTTTGACCGGTAGTCAACCTGAAAACAAAAGTGAGCCGATATGCTAGCAGCACACGACAATATTCTAGAACATGGGAATCACTTTGACCGGTAGTCAATCTGAAAACAAAAATGAGCCGATCTCCAGCAACTAAACTTGAACTCGGGGTAAAAGCGTTTTTAAATCCAAATTGGGATTCCTGACATATTTCACTGGTCCAAAACGTTGGGCGCCAGAAATTATATAACCATTCGTCTTCAATAACTACCACGGCTAGCTTTTAACATATTTATTGGTAGACTTCCCTAAACATAAACACGAACAGTTATATAACAAAAAGGGGACAACATTTACACAACTAACTTAACGAAACAATTAAGACATTTACGACGAACAAAGACGAAATACAAAAAGACAGTCCTCAACCGAGACGCTCTCTCTATGATGGCTGGAGGTCGACTGACTGTATTATCCAGGTGGCGCTGACGTTTCCTTTTGGTGACGTAGCCACAGTTCCGTTATAATGCTATTTTATTCATACATTCCTTTTTTATCCATACAATCATTATTTTTTAATAATTAAGAACTCTTAAATTAGAAGCATAATTAAAGAATTTTTTGTTGAATATAAATGAATTTTTATCACATCTTAAATTCTTTTTTCTTCTCTGTTATGAATTCCTTCAATACTATATCTAAAAGACCCATCTGCTTCTGAAAACAACAATTAAAATAATTCAATTATAAAAGATAAGAAAATACATTTAAAACTGCCTGCAAGATTTTCTTTTAAAAGTGGAATTGAAAGAGTTATAGACGCTTAAATATCATTAGTAATTTTTAAGAAAAGCAGAAATATAAAATGTGTCCAGAAATATTCTTGGTAATAATAAGTGATATTCATTTATTAACTATTCACACCATTTGAAACAAAGCATTTAAAATTTTAATCAATCATTGTATTAATTATCGCAACTTTATCTTTAAAACGTGCCCAGAATTAATTATTTATCAATATACATTTAGAAAATTCTTTGATTACATTTTTTTCATAGAAAAAAATGATGAAATATTTCATGAAACTTAAAAATCCGAAAAATGATTCTGCAAAGAGAAAGATTTATCTTCACTAAATCAAAGCAATTTTTTATATTGTTTGCACTTTTTTTTCTTCAGGAAATTTTAAAAAATAGAAAAGAAATGAAAATATTTCGAAACAGTTGACCGTAGAAACAGTTTTCGCTTTCGAAAGTGCTTTCATCTCCCATATAGGAATCTATAGATGTTTGTTTACATTAGATTTTAGAACTCAAAAACGAAATAAAACTTAATAAATCTTTTTACCTACTCCCCTGTAGTGCTATCCTCAGAAATTATTTATGAAAAAATGGACAAGTTTGCTTATACATACAAAGTCTCAGTGCTTCTATGTTATTACTTATTTTAAATGCACGTATGTGTTTCCTTAAGCAAAACAATGATGATAATATTTTTACTTTCTTATGTATATTATATCTTTCTTATATAGAGTACCTTCTCTTATGGAGTTATATATAATATGGAGAAAGTATTATAAAATTTAAAAAATGAATTCTAAATCTTAACGAATCACTATTTAAATCTCTCTGAGTTCAAAAAATGCTATTTTGGCATTATGTCAATTAATCTGCCTGTCTCTAAATATGATAACTAAAATATGCTTTGAATCAAACCTATGAATCTTGATGTATAGATTTACAACCACATTTGAAGATCCCTTTCGGATTTTTATTCAAATGCATTGCAGCGATTGGAGATAGGCAAACTCGCTACGTTAGAGTTTTTCTTGTTTTTTTTAGTGGTGATATAGATTGCATCTAGTTCACATTGATTTACTTATTTTGACTGTTTTATTGATTATTATTTTTGCTGTGGGTCGTGCGGACAACAGCTGAGTTTTCGTTGGACTGCTGCTGTCAAACCAAATGTTAAGATTTTTTTTGAAATTTTATCGCTACAATATGTATTTTTCTGGGTAAAGTACTGATGGTGTGCATCTAAAATTATGTTGAATATATTTACTATAAGTTTATGGCGATATCGTATTGGAAAAATAATTTATATTGATTTTTGATAAATTTATTTTGGTTCAAGAAAATTCATTTAAAAGTATACAGAATTCCTTCCAAAAAATGCAAATCTGTTAAGCAATTACGTTTCATATAGCATAAGTTCAGTAGGAATGAATTTTTTAAAGTTTAAATATTTTTTTGTTTAAAGTAAATCAAATTGTAAAGATAAATTCCATCACATCGGCGATTACATTAGAATTATTTTACACTACATTAGATTATTAAAAATATTGGCTTTACAGTGCTAAAGAAATTGTGTTTTTGTGGTTTCTCTAAATTTAAAACATTTTTTTAAAAATATTAAAAGTAAATTTTACATGAATTTTTTTCATTGTTTTATTGACATATTTATAGTCCCGAGAATCATAATGATGGTAAATATGTTATGCAAGCAAATACATAAAGTTAATTAAAAACAGATAGATAAAGCAAGCCTTAAACATTATCATTATAAAAGTTAGCAGATTATAGTTTAAAATATTGATAACTCCTTTATTTGTTATACAAAATATATTGTCATCAATCGGAGCTTTTATAGAATGGCAATATAAAGTTTAGCTTTATTTCAAAAACACATACTTAAGAACGCAATTTTTTAAATCGGATTTCTTAAGGTATCCGATTACGTTCGCAGAAAAGTTTTTGAAAAATTGGAATTTTTAAAAACTATTTAAAGCGAACGTTTTTAAGTTTATCGTCAAGATTGTCAAGACGCTTTTAAACTCATGGATTGGATACTAATGTGTTGGTACTTTAATATTGTTCACAGTTTTGGCATAATATAACCAATGGTAATATATTAATAATATTTCATTATGAAATTTTATATCTGACTAGTTAATAAGGCACTAATTTCTAAAAATACTGAAATGATTGATACTTTCCATTGAATTTAGACAAATTTATCAAACATTTAGCAAGTTTCAATCATTTGTATATATAATAAGAAACTATGAATAATATATCATTGAAATTTAGTTTATTATATTGTCTCGAAGACGTAAAGAACTTCGCCGTTACTTTAAGTAAACTATTAGATTTTAAGCACTGGGACATAAAAGCACTAGACTGAAAATTCAACCTTTCCTGATAGTACTCAACTTTAATACACATATAGAATGTCCGTGAACAATCCAATTTGAACCCTTAAGAAATATCTGGAACTTTTCAGATTTTAGATAAACGATACTTAATAATTTAAATAAATGTTTTCCAACCTTAGGTAAAGCACAATAATGGGATTCGGACCACGGATCAGACAGTTTTAAAAGAGACTCTCTGTCGATTGAGCCATGGAGATTCATTGCGAATTAGTGTTATGTAGCTATATAAGTGAATATTAATTTTTTTCTGTCATATTCACTTTGACGTCATTTTATCATTCATGTTTGAATGTATCTAATTTACTACTTTTAAAGTCTCTTTTCTTTTCACTGAATTAAAAATATTTTAAAAACTCATAAAATATAGGTGATACCATTATTTCTTCTTTAAACCGACATTAAGAAGTCTGCAGTTAATAGTACAAGTTGAAATATAGCCATTACTAGTTTTTAGATGATTGTTTGCTAAATTGTTTCAATCAGCACAAAATTTGTGAAGTGAATAAAAAAATATTTAATATTAAATTGTAATAAGGGTAATTGCTAGTATTGAAGTGTAAAAATATATATTGGTAACACGCGTTAGAGAGACAAAAGTAAACAATTGAAAAAAAATTAAACTTTCTTACCTTTACTACGTAATGTTGCCGGCAATAAATGGTAAAAGTATAAGTGAAATTTTTTTTTCAAAAAACAATTAAAAATATATGGACAGTAGAAGCAGAAAAAAAAAAGAAAAAATTAAAAAGTTAATCTACTATAGCGTTCTAAGCTATCATGTGGGAATATTAGTATATTTTAACTTATTATTTATCTTAATTAATTTATGTCATTAAATAGTGTAAACCAGTTTATGAGATTATGAAACAAATCACGAGACTTCTCTATCGGTATCTTTCTCCCCCCCCCCCCTCTCTCTATCGTTCTCTAGGGCCGCGATGGCTTGGTTTTAAAGTCTCGGTTTCGGAGCCGGAGGGTTTCAGGTTCGATACACGTATGAGGGGGTCTCTTGCACGTTAAATAGATCAGGCTAAACTTCGTGCCAGTTCAGGTGTCTTCTTTGTCATCTGACCGTGGTTCAAAATTACGAGGTCCGTCCCAAAATATCCCTCATGTTGCTTTAAACGGGACGTTAATATAACTAAACTCTATCGCTCTCGCTATAATTTTTTAAACCTCCATTTTAAATCTTTCTAGCTAGCAACCAAAGTTTCGGAGTTCGACCGATTTTCAAATGGGTTTGTTGGTTGGTTAGTTTTATGGGCACAAGAGCCAGAAAAGACCATACTGCGCCATACATATGGTTAAAAAAAAGAAAAAAATTGTATGAAAATTCAAACTAAAACAAATGTAAAATCAAAGATGTAAAAAGTTCAATGATAAAACATAGAAACAATGATAATTGTTTAGAAATCTTTTAAATAAGTTGATAAATACCAATTGCCTTTAAAAATTTAAAAACAATTTTGTGTGAATCTTGATCCAAAAGGGACAATGAGTTTAAAAAAACCGTAAACGATGGAAATTAAAATTCGGACATTCAATAAAAACATGATTAATCGTTAAAATCACCTGGAATTTTAAGCATAACGGAGCTTAATCGCCGAATAAAAGATATTTGTGGATCAACCGAGTTTGACCAATGAGAAGTCGATTCAATTTAATACCCAGCTTCCGCCTTGAGTGACAAGGCCAAAATGAAATTGCTGGTTTTACTGAATGGAACGTGTTATTAGTTTGATGATTCCATGACTCCTGCCACTGAATGTACAGATAATGTGCAAATGAAGTTTTTGTATCACAATATGGCGTTTCTCTCATCAAAGGCAAAGATGTAGTTTTTGCAGCATTTTCTGCTTGCTCATTTCCCATGATTCCTACATGACACGAAATCCAACAAAAAAGAATTTCGATGTCCTTATTTTGTAGGTTTTTTAAAAGGACCAGGATTTCCAGTGAAACGGGTTGAATGCGATTATCAAAATTTGAAACTGTTTTAAAAGAACTCATACTGTCAGTATAAACAGAATTTGCGATCGGAGCAGAGGGATATGTTTTGTATGACATAAATATTTTCAGATGGGAAAAAAAGCAGTCTTTTTTCTAAATACTGACGCATTGAATCTGATAGTTTCGTAATTGTTTCAAATCGAACTGGATAATGATTTGAATAAATGAAGACAATTCGTAAGAATTCATAGAATGTAAAATTTGGAAACCAAGTTGTGAATTAGTTAACGATAACAAGACAAAGGTATACCTTATTTTCAAACTTATTTTATTTACTTGTAATTATCATTGAATCAACCCTCTTTATCGATTAAACAAATAATATTTAAACGTATTTAGTTTTTTTAAAAAAGCGTTTCTCTAGTTAAGAAGAACACTGTGAGGAGTCAAAGGGGAAAATTACAACAATAGAGACAGATAATGACAAAAAGTATACTGTGAAAAACCGACTCCAAAATAAAAGAAAGATAAAACTCGAATTTGTTGCCTACGCATTTTGAGGCCTCAATAATTTGTTACTTTCAAATCGCTTCAAAACAGCATCATGTCACATGTCATCATCAACATCATCTCACATGATAATAATAATAAATACTACATGTATGTTAGCGTTACTCATCTGTATGATCTTCTGCAATAACTTTACATTGTTTAGTTGATAAAAGCAAATTTCAGGAAATTAAAAATAAAATAATGAAATATCGATTTTGTATAATCCAAAAGAAATATTAATAGTGCTTAAATTAAAAATTCCTTTCCAAGCATTAACAAGAAAAGAAGATCGCTGGAGTTACTAAAGTTTGGTGATCTCAAATCTTATCTCTTTCATTTTATCTGAGAAGTTTTCCTTCGAATAAAGTAATTGGCTTATTGTAAATAACAATTTTTGCAAAGGATTGAAATATAATGAATAATGTACCTGGGGATATGATTAGTTTAATGAGCAATTCATTACGTAATATTTCTCTCTCGGTACCAATATCACTGATTATAAGTAGGAGAAGAAATAAATTTGCATTCATTAGCTTAAGATACTCAAGTAATGAAAGAAAAACTATTTGAAAGAAAAAATAAATGTTTCGGAAAAGTTGTGGGAAATTTTTTTTTTGGAATGCCTGTTTACGCGTTGAAAAATTCTGATTCCTTGCACCTTTTTCTATTCTATATGCTCTGAAGAATTGTTATTCACATATGGATACATAATTTGCATTATTTATAAAATAATTTTGGCTATTTAAAATTGAGAAATGGTCAAACAATTCTTAAACGTATAGCATCTTTCACGTGATTTGAGCATCGAGGTGTTTGACTTCTGGTTTAGTGATGGCTCTAAACTCTGTGTTCTATCTGTGAGGTGTGTGAAAGGCCTTCCCTTGTAAAAAGGGTTTGTGAAAGTGAGTGTGTATATCATCTTCATACGAACAAGAAGTCATAAATTTGTCCTCGAGTTAGGAGGGATCTTTTTCCCTCAGAAGCCACTGCCCCTCCTTTTTCTATGGCAACACGGGCATGACATCATTATTATCATCCTTCATTAAGCATGGAATTGTAAATAAATTAAGTCAATGTTTTAATTGAAATTATTTTTATGTAGTAATACTCACAAGTTAAGACAAAAAGGATTCAATTTTACAATGGAAAAAAAATTCTAAAAATTCATTTGATAAGGATTTGTAATAAATTTTTAGAAGAGTCAATATTTTAGGAAAAAAATATAATATAAAGAGAAAGCAATATTAAATTGTCCGTATTAATGTCCTTCAAAGAAAATCTTTTTCATTTAGTAATCAACACGAAGAAGTTTATTGGAATTCAAACCAAAACTTTTTTTGAAAATGAAGTAAAACTTGAACATTTAACTATATGTACATTCCTAAAACTTTATTTAAATAATATATTCATTATTATTTGCTGTAAAGGAGAGGAAACTGAATTGGACCTCCTTAGATTTTTGATAAAGCCTTTCTACTAGTGTAATTCCTTGAAATGTTATGTATACATAATATGAAATATGGTGAAAAGAAAAAAAAATCATTTATTGATTCATTTTTAATAATACAGTAAAAGATTCATGTTCAATCATTAATTGAAAAGTTGGTATATAAAGAGAAAAATGACAAAAACAACATATTTTTATTCTTAAAAGTGCTTTTAATTTGCTCCGATTACTGGTTCGAAAATAGCTATTGATGTTTAACATCAAAGATGAGTATTTCTTTAAAAATTGAAGCAAAATTACATTACAGTACATATTCGTTCTTCTTAAGCATGATTTTCGAAATAGGAATAAAAAATTGCTGTGATTTCTAAGAATGAATGGCCGAAGCAGTAAAATAAAAGTCTAAAAGTAACATTATCATCTACAAAGTGACCTCAAATCAGCTCTTACAATTGTCAGGCAATATAAGTTTTTTACTATCTTGAATGATGAAGATAAAAATCCATCATCATTCATTTTCATGTATGTCAAGAAAGAATTGAGCCACAGAATTTTACATCACTGAGCACCCGTTACAGAGCATCCTTATATAAATAAAAGAGACCAAAAATAAAACTACTGTCAGGCAATATAAGTTTTTTCACTATCTTGAATGATGAAGATAAAAATCCATCATCATTCATTTTCATGTATGGCAAGAAAGAATTGAGCCAGAGAATTTTACATCACTGAGCACCCGTTACAGAGCACCCTCATATAAATAAAAGAGACCAAAAATAAAATCAACAATAAGCACACATCATATAATAAGTAATGTAATTAGAATGTCGAATCTATCATCAACGTCAATAGCACTATATATGACAGTTTTCAGTATTCAGTGAAACATCTACATAAAAATAAGCTTAGAATAATCATTAAAATCCTTCAAGGCCAGGTAGAATCAATGGCTATTATGTAAAAAAACATAAGAGCAGAATGAATTTGTTTTACGTGATTTTCAAAGTGCAGTTTTCTCATTACATGAACCTTATTTAGATACCGAAATGGATAGTTGCACATTTCGTACCGTCGACAAACATATTGTTATGAACCTGTAATTTTACTTTTCCACGCTGATAATTACATCGTAAAGAAGATTGATTTTCAGTAATCCGTATTGAACGGTGCCCGGATGTCGCATCAATGATCCCAGATCTTGGTGAAAATTTGGCTACTTGGTGACGAATTGGGTGACAAAATGATTAATATCCGAATTTTTCAGTCCATTAGGAGCCGATATACATCCAAAAGGCTCCTGATTGGTTCAGAATGTTTTAAATCCTCCTCTCGAAGCTATAAAAGGCCGGAATCTGTGGTCAATGGTGTCGATCAATCGAGAAGACCTGAAATGAGAGGTCTTGAATAGGAGTCCTGAAAGGAAAAGTTGCCGAACGAATACAGAAACATCGGTGGAGTGCTGGATCGATGTATGTCGACATCGTGTCTTCTGTCGAAGCCTGTTTTTTGTGTAGATCCTGAACTGTGTGATTGATCTGTAGATCTGAACTATGAGATCTTGAAGATGAGTCCTGAGTGGAAAAGTCCTGACAAAATAGCGGAGCTATGACAGAGTACTGAATTGCTGTGTGTGCCGTATTCTGATGTCGCTGTGTCTCGTCTTGTAGCCCGTTTTGTCGTCGTAGGGAACGAAACAGTCCTGAACTGAGTAGTCCCGTTGTGTGAAGTAGTGAGTCGTCAGCGAAAACGAGAAAAGACAGCTTAAAAGTAGTTCATTTCTTTTGGAGAGACCTAAGAGAGCGTAGAGAGAATCTCTTAAAGATTCGCTCTCTTGCTAAATCCTGTCTGGCCGCTCTGTAAGCTGTGGACGTTACCACGGAATTGCCGTGTGTGGGCTACTGTCTGCAGCAGAGTATGTCTTGTATGTATATATTAACAATACAGTTATGCCTTCTGTGCATAGAGTATTGTAAATATTTGTCGTCTGTGTTGTGTCGTCAACTAAAGGACTGATCATTGTGTACTCATCTTCTCACACCATATATCCCACTATACAAGGAAATGAACCCGACGGATTAGGATAATAAGAAGGATAGGAAATCCGTAACAATATTAAACGATTTAGAAAAAAAAAGAATATTGAGAAAATAGTGCTTTGTTAAGCACAGCAGTAGAAACTGCATTAGAAATTTATTTTAGTTTCTTTCCTGGTAGCTTGTAATCTCTAGTCTCTCTCCAAAACTGATAATTACTCTGTAAATTCATTTCCAGGTATGGTCTCTTCATTAAAGCATATTTTCAACCTCTCTTCTCTCAAACCTATCAAGTTTCTATATTCTTGCAGTGCCATTAAATTGTAACTGAACTTTTCATGAAACAACTTGAATAGAAAAGCATTATCTTTCTTTTTTAAGAGTTGAAGAAGAAAAATGCTATGTTACTGACTACCTAGATTTTTAAAACTTCCTTATTTAAGAAATGATTGCTTTACGTTACGAGAAAAGCGCTATCTGGAAATCAAAATTTAAACTATTTTTGTAGCTTTCATCTCCTGTTGCTCATTTAATTCATAAACAAAATTTCAAAGAAGAGCATCATCCAAAATCCAGATCTACATGGATTTGAGTAGGATTAGTTTAATTATAACCACTGTGTACTGTAAATATAATTTAATGTAGCTATTTTAATGGTATTAGATACTAAAAAAATAAATAAATATCTAATAGAAAGGACGTAAGTCTCCTTCAAATACAATTGAAATACAAGAACGAAAACGAAGAGACTTCTAATTTATTCAAGAATAAATATTAGAACGAAATCTAAAAATTACAACTTAAAATACTTTTATAACAATTCTGTATTTCATTTATTTACTGAATGCTTAAAAAAAGTGGAATCAGAAAGCAAGAAACAAACCAAAACCTGTTCAAAACACAAGATAGATAATATTCTTGTCATTACATTAGATTAACTAATAATAAAAATGATAATAACCACTGAATAAACCTTATAAAACATAGTTTTAAATAGACGGTAAATACGAACTCCATCTACGAGCAAACTTAGTGAAATAGTGTTATTTTTGCTGTTTTCAAGTCGATATTTTAAAGTGTTATCAAAATTTTAATGATTAAAACCATTTAATGTTCTTTGGATTATATTAATATAATATGAATCAAATATCAAACTTTAATAATGATTAAAAAAATCAGAGTGTTTTTAATTCATATGTAATGAGCAAAGTAGCATCAATTTTTATTAATAAAATTAAATTATAAAGTTTAAAAAAATATCATTTGAAAGTAGCATCAAATACATGTAATTTATTTTCTTGAATTTTCTGAAGACATAATTTTTTTCTAAATAATCACTGTAGCACAACTTTAGTATTTACCTTCAATAATTATTTAGATATATTTATATTTTTTTATCCTTTCAAAAAGAATTGTTAAAATAATTTCTTCATGTGGTTGATGGTACCAGAAAAAGATCTGAGCATTTTGCGATAAGCAGAAAATCTCTTCTCTGCTGACTCTTCGAATAGACACAATCTTTTATAAAAGTAGTCCTCTCTTCTATTATCTGAGTGAGAAAGAGTAACCTTGTTCAATGTTCAAAAAATACATCTCTCACAGACACTGGGCTTTAGCGTTCTTCTGCAAACCATGTAACGATTTGGACTTTGAATATTTATAAAATTGTTTCTTCAACGGTATCGCCTGTTTGAAATAAAAGTTGAATAAATCGATATAAAAAAATGAAAAATAATAAGGAAATCATTGTTCTTTCTGTTGATTTTTTTTTCCTCTTTTGTGCTCAATCTAAAAGGAGCATCCCGTATTTTATTCACCGTAAATCAGAGATAAAAGAAAAAAAGGAAACTGCATTTTTTAAAGTCTTATTTTATGAAAAAGGGATAAAAACTTCGGCACAAAGTCAGATATCTCGCCCACCATGAAATGCACATGAATATTTGATGCTTTAATATAGAATTCATAAAAAATTCGAAAAGAATGAACAACGGAAAATTTTTGAAGAAGCGTAGACTGTAGTAGTATTTCATATTTTTTCATGGAAATCGGTCTTTATGGGGATTCTAAGAATGAGGTTTTTGAAATGCTAGAATGTTCATCTACAGTTTGAATGCTGTGGTTCTGTATATATATTTTTTAAATTCTTTCAAAGAAAATTATATGATTTTTTTTGCATAACTAACTACGAATCAGAGATGTAAGAAATTTGCAAGAAGTTTATTACTTTCCTTGAGAACCTAAAAAATTGGGACACAATCTCTTTTTAAACCAAAATAGTGTAAAAGGTATTAATATATAAAGATTTTCCACTCATTTTACCCATTTGTATTAGAGCAGCAAAAAAAAGTATCTGATTTTCTGCCCAGCATCAAGCCAGCTATCAAAGTTTTTTGAAGAGATGGATTTATTGTTTCTTTTGAATTTTAAAGGAAAACAGAATGATTATCTTTAAAATTAATGGTGCTTCTGCAATTTTAATGACTTTCATATCTTTCTTTAAGTATCTATATGTACATATATTTAAAAATAAACACAAATTGCCAACTTAATTGTATTTTAATTTATATTAAAAGCACCGAAATATGCATAAAAATATTCTTATCCATCTCCCCTAGTCTTAGTGCTCTTTTTTACGTTATTTCTGTTTCTTTTTAAGTATAAAACAACATCATTTTGTTCTTAAATGTATAAGGCAAAAACTGATTATCTTACTAGATAATCAAATATTAAAACTTACATAATTTTAAAAATTAGCAGTGAACTAGATATGTATATAACGTATGTGTATTTTGGCTAACACGAAAAGTATACAATTGATTTCATTTGAAATCATGACAGACGTGGGTAAATGAATTCGTTGAAAAGATAAAAGAGATTGTGTCCTTGTATATGGAGGCTGGTGCAAGCATAAATCTATCGTAGCCTCCAAGTCGAGACAATACTATTGGGAGTACTGTATCAAAGGTGATCGCTCTCTGAATCAGAGAATGATTACTTGTAGATCACTGGATGAGTGACTAGAGGTTCATTCTCTATACGATTCTTGGCCGAGTGAATGAAGTAATATATGAATGAAGTCTGCCCCTTGAAAAAGGCTGCTTCGTATGATTCGCTTAGAGGTACCTCTTAGCCCTAGATTGCGCTTCTGAAACAAGAGTGGCTAACGTGGCTTAAAATACCTGACTTTGTGATCAGGATTGTCTATGATAAGTGCCATGAACAGCAACGAGAAAACATAACAAGAGATTATACCAGAAGTTGCTGATGTATTATTTCAATGAAGCATCGATAGTTCTTTCAAAAACAACGAACTTCAATAATTAGATCTTGTAAATTGAGATATTTTTTACTCTTACCTAAAGGAATAACACAACAAGTTTTTAACAAATAAATTTAAGAGTCTATATTTTGAAAAAGTATCCTTTAAAATTTGTTAAAATTGATATAATTTATGTTTTGAATTTCCTATGGTCATAACATTAAGACTGATAAAGTAAGCAGTTCTTTAATATTTATAATATAAGTTTAGTATTTAACTTAAACAGATGCTTATACATATCTCTATTTTTTAATAAATAAATCTAGAAGAGTATCTCTAACTATTATAGACATTTAAACATTTATTTTATATATTTACAGATTAAATTGATCTTCTATTGTCATATTTAAATGACATTTTCATTGGTGCTTATGACAACCATATAACAAGAACGTTGTTTATAAATTTCTTTCACCAGAAAGTTTTTATATTTAGAAGGAAAAGAAATCGAAAAGATTGATACAAAAATATTGTTTTTTCATTTGTATTTTTTTCTTACTAAATCACTCAAAGACGTTACAGACTTTATTCACCATAAAGCAGAGATAAAAGAAAAACGGAAAAAAAATTTAATGCTTGCTTTAAGAAGCGGATGAAACTTCCTCATTTACCATATAAACTGCTCAGAGTTTTTTCAGAGGAATATTTAATGCATTATAACAAAATTCATAAAAAAAATAGAAAAGAATATAGAAAATCTTTGAAAAAGACAGGTGTGGCCCTCCAGACGTTGTCACGAAAAAGGGATCTTATCATGATTCTAAGAATAAAACTTTCTGAAGGGCTAGTATTTTTAACTAATAGACTTGATGCCGATATTCTATTTCTTTTCAGCCTCTTTTAGTATAAGCATATATTTGAGTGTGTATAATAACTATGAATCAAACCCCAAGAATGTTGCTGATAATCTTAATATTTCTTCAGCAAATCTAAAATCTTTTGACTCAATCCTTATGAGCAACAAAATTTTAAAAATATATTGATATTTATGAATAAGGATTTCCAGTTATTTTGCACATTTATACTTGAACAGTACTACTGAAAATTGTTGTTTGTTTTAAGAGAACTGCAAATCAAAGTTCTCACCATAGTTTTTCTAAAACAGGATTTTTATCTCATTTTGAATTTAAAAAATAAATCCAGCTGATTATTATCTAAAAAGTTATACTACAAAGTTTTTTTATGCTTTACGAAGAAAATGAGAATTGAAAACTAAAATTCTTGAAGAAGAAAATTATCAGTATTATAAGTTACTAATTTTTCCTGTATTCGCAATGATTTTAGTTTGAAATCTGCTTCATCATATTATAGCCACTTACTTCAAAACATACTCAAAATCTGTTAATATTTTTATTTATTAAGAATCCAATAAATCATGGAAGATTTCATTAAAAAATTAATTAGAAAAATTGTAGTTATTTATTTAAAAATCCCATTTTTTTAAAGTCATTGATTCTTACTTCAGGTGGCATGAAAAATAATTATTTTTCTTTATGGATAATGCAGAGCCTTCTAAGTGAAATTTTCTTATAATTGCAATTAATTTCAAAATAGATGAAAGGATGAAAGCATTATTTATATATTTTTATTTGAAATTAATCCTATAAAATCGATTCAACAAGAGAAGTGCAATTAAAAACCTGTAATTAAGCTTTTCAGTGCAAATAGTGCCATCGTGAGAAAACTGTTTTACGATGATCAGCATTGCGGGTGCTGCTTGGGTGTCGCATTAGTAACCCCAGAGCTTGGCGACAGAATGGATAATGCTCGAAACTTCGAGTCTTTTATCGATATATCCATTAGGAACTGAGATACGCCTGATTTTTCTAGAAGATTCTAGGCCCACCTCCTGGAAGCTATAAGACTTAAATCTTCTGGGAGACGAGGTGAATTGAATTATAGTCGGAGTCAACCACAAGTAACGAGACTTCGAGAGGATAGCGAAGAAACGACGGAGTGTCAGCATTGTTGGGCTATGTTGGGGAATTGAGTTGGGAGCATCGACTCCTGTAGTAAACTGAGGAGGCAGCGTCGTGCCGTGTGTAGTAGTAGGTTTTGGAAAGTAGTGAATAGGCAGCTAAAGCTAGATGAGACTATGGAATGTTTTAGTCGCTTTGTGCGCTGTGAGGGTTATTACTACTTGTGGGCTACTGTTGTGTGCTGTGAGCGTTATTACTACTTGTGGGATACAGCTGTGTGCTGCTGTCTGGGTTGTACACATTTGTCGTCTTTATGATGCCCTGCCTTCGCGTTAATAAACGTCATAGTTATTTTCTACTGAGGCTAATTGACTGTGTTTTCACAACACACACCCACTAAAAATCGAACTTGGAGGTAAAAATCCGTAACAGTACATATATCAATTATTTCATGGGAAAAAGTTTTTTTATAGCCTTCAGAAAAATGTGACAATACTGATGTATATAATTCAATCATTTATTTATGAAAAAAAATAGTAAGTATTTTCCGGAATTTATATTTCTTCTACAGAGAATAAATTATACGCATTTCCTGAGCCAGTGAAGTCTTCTTTTCCAATGTTTTCAGTTAAGTTCATCAACCAGAAAATCCGCCTCACCTTTGCTTACCTGTAAAAGAAGAGTGACTCGTTCAGTATTCATGAAATCCAACTCCAGTGATGTTTTTCGTCCTGAGTATGTAGACTGTCTAACGATTCGGGCTTAGCATATTTATAAAATCCTTTCGCAGCGTTATCTACTGTTCGCTAGAAAACCTCAATAAATCGATATAAAAATATCACCATGCTTCCTTTTGACTTTTCTCTTTTTTCTGCTTAATCAATAAAGGGCGTCACAGATTTTTCTCATCTTAAATTAGAAAGAAAAGAAAGAAGAGAGAACCATCTTTAGCTTTTATATTTTACGGAAAAGGTATGAAAACTACGGCACGAGATGAATACCATTTTAAGTTATTGTTCAAGAATATTTCCTACCTCGATATTGAAGGCATAGAAAAATCCTAAAACCGTAAAAAAATTTTGAAAACGTATATACTGTATCGGCATTCAACAGTTTTTCACGAAAATTACATAACAAAGGGATTCTAAGTAACAGACTTTCTAAGCAACTGAAATATTCAGTTACATATTCAATGCCGTGCATAATTTTCAAGCATTTTCAGAAATTTGTATAGATAAGTCTTTTCAGTAATTATAAATATCAATGAAAATTTGAAAGAAGCTGTTAATAACTTTTAATAATTCTTTCCTGAAAATCTTTCATGCAATATCTTCATTTCTCAAAAGGTGGTGGAAAAATTAATATAAAATGGAAAGAATTTTCAATCATTTTCAACATTTCTACTTCAATCAAAAGAATGGAATTCTTTGTCACATGGACACAAATCTCGCTATAAAACTTTTTTCGAATAGACCATTTAGAGCTGTTTTGAATTCTAAAAACAATTAGAAATTATTACCGTTTAACCGCTGTATCAAGAATACGGTACTTTTCATATGTCAGATAGGTTTTTTTTAAAATTATGATTTAAATTGGGATTTTGATTATGAATGATTTTGAAATTGAAAAAAAATCAAAATACACATATTTTAATTTTATTCTCTTGCTATACATCAAAATACTGTGCATTAAATAAAAACACATACAATGTAACAATAAAATAACTTCCATCATTTTGGAAGTTTCGGCAGCGAAACAAAATGAATGGAACATGGAATACTGTAAAAGGTAAACTGCAGACCTGAAGAGTGTAAAGATAGTTTTTAAATAATATTTATTCGAAGGTTGTTGGTGCAATAGGTAAACAAGAATTGAAAACATATTAAA
>JAPMOQ010029867.1:0-50398 GCA_026543055.1 Argiope trifasciata
TTTTCTAAAATATGAATTTTGAAAATCAGTGACTTATTTTAAGGATTTAAAGAAAACAGTTGAATATACATATGTATATATATGTTCTTTTTCTTTGAAAGGCTTAAAATTTATATTGGCAGCTTATGAACTTTCATTTTTTAATCCAGTACCACAAAAAATATATATTATCTTAAAATATTTTAAAGAAAATGAAAAATTCCTCATACTTGGAATTATTAAAATTTTTTTAATGATTATTACTAAAATTTAGCAAAATAAGTTAAAATACAATATTTTCACTAAGTTGTTTTATATGGTTTCGAAAATTATTTTAAGGAGTAGCCTCCCTAAATAAAAATATTAAAACCCTGAATAGGAATTCAGTATGCAGATTATTCATAATCGAAAAAATGAAATGTTACTTTAATATAAAAATATGCAATTAAAACCAAATATCAAAATTTATCAAAAGAATTGTTACATAAATACTAAATGACAATTGAAAACTATGAAATTAAAAAAGTTTAATGTCAACTTACATAAAGATATTGCATGAGATTTCAATCTTTAAAAAGAAATCTACATCAGAGGGCTTTTTTAAAGATTTATGGAATCATTTATACGAATAATTTTTTTCATGAAGTCATACATAAATTGTAATTTTTCTGTGATGCGAGCGGCATTAACTTTCTATACAACGTCAACTTTGCTACAGACTCTTATACTAATACTTTATAGACATCACTAGAAATAAAACAGATATAAATTATATATTTCATTGCTTTATACTTAAATGTATAACAAATTCATCCATCTAAAAAAATAATTATTCTTTTAACCTTTACTATTATTTATTAATTTATTGTTTTGGTGCAGTTTAATGTGAATGCATTTTTTTCTTTCTTCTTTTTAAAGATGAAAAAATGGAATTTCGTCTGGTCAGATTTTTTTAGTTAAGTTAGCACTAATTTCCAGAATACATGAGATTAAGAGTAAATTCGTATTGATCTCTTTTTAATACACCATCAAATGTCGCTTACAGGAGCAAATTTAATCTATGTTAGTTTTAAAGTGAACCAGGTCACCATACAAAATGAATCTTTAATGGCTTTGCAGACTTTTCTAAGGTAGACATTTTGAAATTGGCCATTCTAAGCAATGCTCAAGGACTCTATTGCCAGTTCCAAAACACTAAGTTCTTACGACGACTGATTTTTTGGCAGTTTAGTATTGCACTTAAAAATGTACAAAACGGATTAGTAACGGAACTGATAGCACATTAAAAATTTCCAAGAACGGAACGTCGTTTGTTCATGCCGTTTTCAATTTAGGAGAACATTTGAGTATGGGGATGTTTTGATGAAGTGTCATCCCATTATGTTGCTAAATGAGGACAGTTTTAGAAATAAACTTTATTTTGAGTTATGTTCATTGTTTCTAGTATTCTAGTATTTCATTGATTAATATCCAATTTCAAAAACTACAAAAACGTAATTTTGAGTTTAACACCACCATTTTGAGCAGTAGGCATGTGATGAGAATGACAATTCAGCATACATTTCTCTTTATATTCTTAATGGAAAGATGTAGGATCTGATATTTTCAAATGGAAATAGAATTCCTAAGAAAACATTATTGAATATTTGTTTTAAAATATCTTGAGAAACTCTACACGTTTTGTATCCAAATTGGCCTTTGGGAATAAAAGATTGAACGCGAAGGTATTGTTTCACATTTTTTGTCATTATGTTTCAATCATTAAATGTAAACTAATACCTTAGAGAATTATTTCTAAAATAGTCAATTTTTCCGATAAATAATTTTTTAATAAATTATTGCTGTTTTCATCATTCAAAAATTTCGTCCTTCTTTTCAATGAAGTATAACTGAATCTTTAAAAAAATTACCCTTAATGATTCCGATATTATTTGATAATTTTTACAAGTACAGAAGTTTACATTTTCCTTATTTAAAAAAATTAGTATTTTTTTAATAAATTGATTATTTTAAAAACTTTATTCAAAACAAAGACATTATCTTTTACCATTTTGATATTAAATGTAAAAATGTCTAAGAAATAAAAACCTGTTAGGAACGTTTCAGGGCTGAGCTCTTGTAGATTAAAATTCCATTTATGAAAATAAAATTAGCCGGTCAATGGCATATTAATCTGGTGCTAAAATGCATCTTAAATTTATTATTTTGATTAACAGATGAAGGAATGGTTTTCCGAATTTTAAATTTAAGATTATACTTTCACTTCTTTCGAATTTTAAAAATCCATGATCGAGAAAATAATGTAGAAATGAACTGGGATCATTTCTGCTGTACATTTAGGATAATAATTTCCTAAGGAAAATGATTCTAGGTTTTAATAACATTGCTAATTTTTTTGGAAAATAACGCAACTTGAAAATAACGCAACACCTCTTTACCCTATGACTACAACGTGGCATATACATTCCCATTAATCTTTCAAAATTATCTGAAATAGCTCAACTAAAATGAAAGCAAAAGGGGTTTTTTTGGAGGGAAGGATGTATTTAGCCATCATGCCCATGTCATGGAGGTTTACAAACATCTTTTAAAAATTGAATAGAGTGGTCTAAGACAGAAGCTATTAAGATTCAGATCCATTCCATTAAGATTGATTTTTTTTTCTTTTAAATAGTAAAGGAGTCCCTTCTTTTTCTCTTGTGTTCATAGATTTATTACAATTTTTATATCCCAGAATAAAGCTTCATAGAAAGGTGTATTGATCAATACTTTGATTCAAGTTACGTTCTATTTTCATTCTTGCTAAATAACTCAATAAATAGAATACGATTCGTCTAGTTTTATCAAAGATTTTAAATATATTTTCATTGGAAATACAACTGAATTCTAATATTTTAAATAACAATGCTACGATGAGGTATTACTTTAAATACATTTAAACATATTGAAGATTGTTTTATAGTGAATAGTGATAGAATAAATTTCTGAATCTCAATGGCAAGCATCATCTTGACTTACCATTGAGTTCAGCGTACATCATAAATCAATTTCGAATCAGATATAAATAAAATAGAAAAAGCATATTTAGAAATTTCAGTTATTTTTAGAAAATGTTTATATCTACATTATGCTTTTTTTTTCCTTCATGAAATTTATTGTAATTAATTTTATAAGTAATTAGAAAATAATTATTTATTATTTTTATTACTTAAGTTTTATCTTCCAAACATTTAAATATAATGTTTTCTACATTAACAAGATTTTTTTAAGACCTGTAAGCCAAAGTTTTATATTAAGTGTAATTTCTTACAGTCAGTTATGAATATCCAAGCTTATGTATTTTTTTGCCTGTTGATATTGGCTCGAAATCCTTTCCTACTTGTATATGATGCACACTCTTATAACAGAGATATTCATTGGGTATAAATGTTATTAGGTATAAATAAAATATAAAAAAGAACATTAGTATCGATTCAAAAATTAATAACAACATCATTTCAATACTATTATCTGCATATTATTTGCTTTTATATACTTCTTTATTCACAAATCTATTTTCCTCTAAGTATAAAAATATTCTATAAATAAAGTCTGATTAAAATATGTGCAAAAAGCATTTATCTGTTACATTATTAAATCCACCCAATATAATTATAAACATAAATAATATTTCTAAATATTAATCAGATTTATGAAAAGTATGTATTTTAAAACAATCCTTATTTGTTTTTACATTTACATTTCGACAAATTGAAAAACATTTCAACTGGCAGCTTTATTTGAACCCATACCGTTCTTTGCCTTAAAATTCTGACCTTTTACCAAAGGGGCTTTCGAAAAACTATTTCCTCTTTTCTCTATTCGTGCAAAATTTCAGTCCAAAGCCAGAGTTCAAATATGCATTTTCTCGCTCAAGAAATACGAAGTCTTTAGAGAGGAAATACGAAATATATATATAAAAAATAAATAGTACCACCAGCCGTTCTGCTAGCTGAAATACCTTTCTCTATCTCACTCATGCTCCCCAAGTCTTTAGCGGATAAAGAGCTTCCGTGAAAAAGAAAAGAAGGAAAATTCTGTCCGCCATTTCCATCTTTATCTTTTCACCCAACTTCCTATCACCAGGTTGGAGCGGTGGTCAACCCCCAAGTGACCGCTTCTTATCCTTATCTCAGACTTCTCGCTCCCATGTCACTCAGAACCGAGCTGTGGATGTTTTCAGCTGCAGAACGATTAAGTCTGCCGCGGATAAAACTCACAAAGGAAGAAAGCCACTATCGATTGCAGCTGGAATTATTGACAAACAAAATAGAAAGGATAGAATGCAGTCTCATCAACCTTGAAATCTGCTTATAATTAAAGATTAAAATTTATGGAGATAAATTTATAAAATGAACAGGAAATACTTTTACTTCAATACTGTAATTGTCAAAAACATTGAATTTGAGATTTTAAGAACTCTCTCTATGTTTTAGGTTTCTACAAGTCCAATAACCACATTTTCGAAAGTTTGTGCATATATACTGTGTTTCGAAAAAACTGTGTATGTATATATATTTAGTTCCACTTTCCATTAGATCTCCCAAAGAGCCATAAGCTATAATTTTTACATCCCTTGTTGTTATATGCCCTTTTTCAGCATCTACATAATATTCATAAATTTCTTTGTAACCATAGCAGTCTATTTTGCTTATTTAATTTAAATTTTACAATAGTAATTATAGTAGCAGATTCTTTTATTTAAAGTTACTGAGTAACTAAATGCGATTGAAATTATTGCATTATATTTTAAAGGAAAGAAAACTGTTATACTGAATAATTTCAGGTAACTTTAGTTTTTCGTGAGTAATAAAAAATTTATTACTCAGAATTCTTTGTTTAAATTATTTACAGCAATTATTAATTAATCGGTTTTTTCAGTATTACGCTTAAATTTAATAAGATTTAAAACTACACACTTAGTGTAAAATTTTTTAAACTTTAAATTACCGAGTTTATTATTTATTAACTATTTTATTTTATTTTTTCTAAGACCAAAATTATATTTCCTAATTTTAGGAATGTTTTCGTTATTATGATCTAGATATCCACTTTACCTTTACCTCTTTTAAATATTTTACTAAAGTTTCCTGTTTTCAAAAATCTTTAAAAATATTAAATTTGTTATAGGTACAAGAATTGTCTATACCTTCACCATTTAATTTGCTATTCACACCATATGGAAATAATTTTTTTAAGTTACACCTGTAAATATTTTCGAGGCCTTGTCTTTTTTTTAAGTCATTAACATTGTCTTCTAGTACGTAGATGTTAATATTATTAAAGTTATGGCTTTAGCTTTATGGTTAAAGCTTTAAAATAATTAAACTCTGTAATTATAACTCTAATCTTAACTCTAAAATTTTAAAAAACTTATTTTTTTCACAATTTAATAAAATTGAAATAATTTGCAATAACATAACTTCATTTATAAAAGCAGCAAATAGTTTTATTAAAAATTTAAACAATAACGATTTTTTCCAAAAACGACTGCAATATCAATATTTAAAAAATAAATGATGAAATATTAATAAAATAGATGGCTCTCAGAAACTACATTTGTCTTCTTTTTCTCTGTTTGACGCTGTATTATAATTGGAATGGCAGTTAGGGTGATATGATGAGATTTCTTCCCCTGTTGCTGGTATTCTCTTTTCCTTTTTGTTTTCTTAATTAATTGGGTAGATCGTTTCAATTTTTCATTGAATAGTTTAGTTTTATTTTATATATTTCTGTTTTATTTGGTGATGTTTTTAATGCTGCTTTGTTTTTGTGTTTTTTGCTGTTAAAATTGGTATGTGTATTTTGCCTTAAACGATTGGGTCACGATGGATCAATGCTGTTCAACATTGTCCAATTCCTCACAAAAAAAATCCTTATTTTGAATCCTTGCCTGTGGGTAACCCTTGAAAACATCTTTAGGCCAGATTATTTTTCTATTTGTTGTAATTTCGATTCTATTGTGCTTCTTTTTACTTAGGTTATATTTTTAATTCATTTAGATTCATCTGTATTTTAGTTGTAGCTACATTTGCACTCACTAAATATGATGATTGTTGTTTTTTTAAATTATTTTTTTAAGTTTTAAACTTTTTTGAATCCGAAATAATTTTTAGTTTGTTTTGTTTCATTTACTAAATTATATTAATTTGAATTGGTTTATAAATAGTTTTTTTTTTTTTCATTTTTGTGAACTTTTTGTTGTTTAATTCAGAATTAATTTTTAATTTCGATTTCGGCATAATTAGCTTCAATTGATTTTTTGTTGAGTCAGGAAATGAGTTTTAATTATTTTAATGATTTTATAAATATATATATAAACTGTATAATGTATATAATGTTATATATATATATATATAAACTGTAATAAGGATTTTCAAAAATCCTATTCATTAAACTCGGATAAATTTCCTTAATGCAATGCTGAAAATGTGTGAAATTTCTGAAAAATATACATAATTACAATGTATTTAAAAATGATCTTAGTGGAAAAATATCACTTTCTTACTTCAATTAAACAAAAATGCAAATACATGTCTGAAAAATAACATGGAGAAATCCACGCATATTATCAAGAATATCCACGCATACTTCAAATCTCAAGACCATTAATTTGCATTGAGATTATGATGATATACAAAATAATTTGGATTTTTTTTCATTTACATAAAGATAATGTTTTTCCAAATTCATATTTCTTATGTTTAACTAAGCATTAGCAATCGTTTTCCTTGTATTTCAATTTATAAATGAATTTTCAGCTTAATTTCCATTTCAGAAGCATAAGCACTCAGCTTAGTTTCCCACACAACGCATCTACGTTTAACATTTATGTCATCAACATACTCACAACTAAGCTGACAATAAGACAAATGCGGTAGATTTAGGCAGAGGCAATAACAATCCAAATACCGTTACAAATGTTACGAATTTGAGACAGAATGTAGCGAACTCTAATAAAGGTCAATGGGAGTGACCGAAAGGTGACTAACGAGCTCCCAAGGATGACCACCTATTCACTTCCCCTTCCGACGCTTAGAATATTGATGATCCCATTGGTCATCTAATGTTAAGGCCCGCACAGACACAAGTCAGTTCACCATTTCGAAGAAAAAGTCTTCGGAGCATAGTCTTTGGCCCAGACAAAGATTAAGTGATTGATTATCTCTAAAGGAGCATGTAATATATTTAGCTTTATATCCAATTTATTATTGGATAGAAAACATGATTCCCTTTATACTTTTTTTCGTATTATGATTCAATTTGATCCTGAGTATATGATAAATAATGCTTTGTTACCAGATGGAAAACCTTAAAATTTACGAACATGTTTTGTTAACTCAGTTTTTGCTGTGTTTCTTTTAAGTTATATATATAAAAAAGATTTGTATCTCTAAAAATAAATAGCTGGTTGAAAAGAAGCTTGTTTGATAAATTCAGGTGGAATTAAGAATATTTTTTCCATTGTGGTTAATGCATAATAAAAACGAGGATAGAACATTTCCTTTGTATATATAATACGAAAATAAATTAAACAAAAATGCTCTTTTTAATGATTAATTTTTAGTTAACTACAAATAAGCATTTAAAGAAAAAATTATAAAGAATTTTGCTAGAATACCATTAATTAAATGTGCGAAAATAGTTTTATTAAGATGTAAATGCATCGTCGCATCTGAAAATTGCTTAAAAAATAATGAATTTAAAACAAATTAAAATATTTATGTGCAAACATAACTAAAATAAAAATGTTGCCAGTAGTTAATTGAAAAAAAGGCAAATAAAGATGAACAAATTTAGCCTTATTAGAATTCATTAATTAAATTAGCATTTAAGAGTATGAAACAAGCATTAAATTTATTTTTACCTGAACAATTTCAGTAAAAGATGCTTATAATTTTTGTAGGTTTTTTTCCCAATTTTTAATATTTCATAAATCGGATTATTCTTGAATTCTTGTTTCAAACTATTTAATATCGTCTTAAGAATATTTTGCGATATTCATGATATATTTTTTAACTATCAACAATCTTTATTTTTGCACAAAACAACAGAGCTTAGAAAATAAAATCCATTGCGACACTATTCTCTAAGGAATATTCATTGAATTCCTTTTTATTTTTTCATCTGTATTTGAGAAAAAAATTAATTGGATGAAAATATTTACTATGTTATTCATTGTCTAGAAATATTTAAATAGTAAGTTTTTAATACTTCATTTATTATTATTTTTTTTGAAATGATGGGTTATATTTTAACATGCAATATTTATTAGAAAAAAATATTACCTCAAATTTTTAAGCAATTTCATTGTTCTGAATTCAGTTCTATTATTGTAATTCTATTTAGAAAACAAGATTCCCCTATTGCAATGTTTCTTATGACAAGGCAGTGAGTGCACTTTAATCGCCTTTGTGTGGATATAGCTAATTTGTTCATCCAGGCTTATAGCGTGTAAGGATGTTTTAAAACATTGTAACATAGCCTTGTCCTAAAATCCTTGTTTTTTTAAATTTCTTTGCTTTCGTTTTTATGACTAATCATTATCATCTAGAGTCTAGACGATGCCACAACGTGAAAGTTAGTTGGAAGACTCGAAGCGATCCAATAGCAAGCTATGTGCTGTAGTGACCTCGGGAGTACGAGAAATGTGATGTCCACTCAATGGAAACAATTCATAGAGACAAGTACAGTGGTCCA
Organism: Argiope trifasciata; assembly: GCA_026543055.1. Taxonomy (NCBI): domain Eukaryota; kingdom Metazoa; phylum Arthropoda; class Arachnida; order Araneae; family Araneidae; genus Argiope; species Argiope trifasciata. The sequence continues at coordinate 8,719 of JAPMOQ010029867.1, forward strand.
TCGATCAGATCAAGGTCACAATGCTGTCTGAAGATCGTTATTTTAAAATTCTAACAAAGGGATAGATTCGCCACAGCGACACAACTGTCTCACAATCTGTATAATGCAACGGTGACAACCATTTCACTGATAACAGTCAAGCAGATACTTAATGTAGGTGGCGAGTATGATATACGCTTTGTAGTCTACATCTCTTTGACTATGAACAATAAAAAGGCCTGTCTAGCATCTTTGTCGAAACTACCTGAGTTGGACATAAGATGATTGGGGACGGATTCTCTTCAGTGATGAGTCGCGATTCAGTCTGAGCAGCTACGCGCGGCATATTCTTATCTGGAGGGAACACGGTAGTTAATATTGGCCCTCTAACGTGATCGAAAAGGACCATTATGGTGAAGCTGGTCTGATAATCTGTGCAGGCGCCATGGTAGACTAGCGTACCGACCTTCATGTGTTTGATAGAGAATTCTGGCAGGTCAGCGGTATAGGGACAAGGTCCTTACACCTTATAAGAGATTTTACCGCAGAGCATACGGACCAAATTTCCTCTTTATGGAAGATAATTCCAGTCCACATAGAGCTGTCGAACACCAGCTCCAACGAACATTCATGAGCTCAAGGGTGCCGGTGCAAGAAGGGGTGTGGTTGCCACAAGGATTGATAAGAACCCTGCTAAACAGCAAGAAATTCCGATGCGAGCTTTGTTTGAGGCGACCATACACCGTATTAGACATGCTTTTCTGTGACTGCCAGAATGTATGTCAATTACTGGGCTGGACAAATGTCTAGTTTTAATATTTAAGGTCCAAGTTGCCCTACTTTGACTTCCCATATTATATATCTTATATCAGATTACAATTTGACCAGGTTTGGTTTCAGTTGCTTCGTTAGTTTTTTGAATTGCAAAAAAATTGATTTGTTCCTTCAATTGCTTTCACCAGCGTATAATTTTTTACAAAGCTTCTGTCAAAAAATTAATCCGTCAATCTATATTTTTACATTATGTAAACGCATTAAATCGAAAACCAACTCACTTAGATGAATGAAATTAATTTTATAAGTAAAATTAGTGTTCGATATCGAAGAGATTTGTTTTGATTTCGTTAGATAAATGATGTCTACAATATGTATTCTAATTTTTTTTCTTACTACGAAACACAAGATTATTATGTATGAGAGACTCGGAAATTAAAATTCTGAAAACTCAAAAAGAGAGGAGTTTTGTTGCTCAGAATCTAATATTTTATCCGAAGTATGGAACTGTAACATATTTATCAGAAAACGGGGAACTTAGACCACTTATTATCAGAAATCAGAACTTAGACCACGTAACATACTTAAACCAAAATAAGGATATAAAAAGATTAATTCTACAGCATTAACTATAACCTACTGAAAATCTGGTCTTTCTCATATTGTCTCAATTATTAATCTTTTCGTAAATAAAATATGATGCTGTTTCATTATCAAAATTGACTTCTATATCATTATAATTATTGAGATAAAAAACGTGTTTATTGTTCATGTTATTATTTGGTGATAAAAGGTATTTCAAATTAAAACGTAGAATGACAAATCGGAGTCACTACCTTCATCTTGTTTCATTCTCCTAAGCTCTCGCCAACTTTGATACTTAAGATTAATATATGTTGTTTCTTTTCAGCCAAATTCGTATTTTCTTTCTCTATTTATTTTGAAAGTAAACTGGCTCTTTTTTATGATAAATTAGATCTTACACATTAGGATAACATATTTCAGCTAATTATATATAACAGATAATTTTTAATATAAGAGTTTATATTGACAACTTAGGCAGTTAAAGCTGGAAAACTAGAAGCTGTAATTCCCCTACACGGAATTTCAGAAATACTTGCAGAAAAGTTTAGAATCATGTCTAATTGTAATGGAATTAATTTTGTTACTCTAAAATTAACGCAAGGGTTATTTTTAAGACAATCGATCAGAAATGCGTTAAAATGCATGTACTTTATCATGTTGGCGAATACCGTTAATTTATCTTGTTATATTCAAAAAAATGATATGGTCATTTCGCATTCTGATAAGCATATTAGATATTAGAGTTTGCATATTAAATAATCACAAATCAAAAGAAAAACGGATACAGTTTCAATAAATGTGCCTTTTATATACTGTACATAAAAACTGTTGTTACTTCTGTGTCACAAAAGTTTAAAACAAAATCGAATTGACTGTTAAAATTTGATAATATATATATAAACTGTTTTTAAGTACGTTGTGATACTTTCAATTACTTTTTTTAAAATTTTAGTTAATTATTTTTCTTCTTTCGTTTAATGATAATTTCGCTTAATGATAAATTTATTAACTGTTTTATGTTTAATTTCATCATTGCAATAGTAATAAATTATACTATTCGATAAAAGTAAAAGGTTTTCAATGAAAATATGTTTTATTACTAAATGAATAAATATAAATAACAATTGAATCATAACAAATATCAACGCTCAGATAATTAAAAATAATTAATGCCTACCATTTCTTATTTAAGCGGTTATATAATTCAAGTATAATTATATTGTATATGAAATCATCAGGAATATTGTGGGATATACAATGAAAGATAATAGTGATTATCTTAATTACAATTTCTCGGATAATTTAGACTAAAATTTAAAAAAAGAAAATGGCAACACTTATATTTCATAATACTTAAATCACTCGAAAGGACACGCAACGTCATATATATCACATTTTTTATTCAAAATATCCAATGCAATTTACATATCAACAAACAAAAGATAAGCACCCATATAAAAGCAAGTGTTCTGTTTCCCAAAGTTTTAATAACGAGAACGATCAATGGATAAAAAAAGAAGGTAAGAACATTGTCTAGCACGCAAGGACATGGCCCTATTCTGAAAGGTAAAAACGTTCCACCTCTGCAGTAAATCTTTAAGCAAACAAGTATAATCAAGATCTATGCGAATACTTTAAAATAGACGATAGGGTTTTTTCAAAAATTTATTTGTACCTTCAGGAATCATTCGGTTTTAGGGATTAAATTGTAAATGCATTTATTTACCAACAGACTGTTTTTTTCTGATAAAGGAATTTCGGGTTCTAAACCTATTTTGAATTTCTGTGAATTTCAATCCGTTTCGGTGTTTCCTATTCAGTCAATTTAATGTATTTCCTCGCTGGAACGCAACTTACTGCTGGTGCTTTCTTTTATTCAGAAGACTAGACGCTACCACAGTCTGAATTCTTTAAGATAAATTTCAAGAATACTGTCAACTTTTCACATTAGATTGTAATAAAATAGATTTAAAATACGCTCACTCTTATTTTGGTGGAGAAGTTTTTAAGTTAGCCTAGTTTATTTCGTAGAGTTATCCTCTTTCTGAATAGAAAAGAATACTTTTTTTATGAATTTAAAGTATCGCATGACGAAAAGATTGTCTAAAAACGAAATAAATATGTTGATTCTGTGCTTATCTCGTAAATATCTTTTACTCCTGGTTTTCCTGGTGATAAATATTTCAAGAAATAAGACATTTTAAAAAGACTTTTAGTGTTTTGGAAGAATCCATGCCATTGCAGTAAAAATTCTTTTTCAAAAATCGAGTAATTAATCCGTTGATCGATAAGTTATTACTCTATTTCATATGGTTCTTAATAGCTATTTCGATTTTAGTTAACATGGATAGTTTATTGAATTTATAAATTAATTTAAAAAGCTAGAAGATATTAATTATTTTTGTATTAAAAAGGGGTTTTTTTTCTATTCCATTTGCAGTTTTTCTGTCTCTCATATTTATTTACCTTGAGTAAATAAATTAAATGAGATTAAATGATAAAAAATAAATTAAATTAAATTTGTACAAATACAAGATTATTACAATTTGAGCATTTAAGAAATACATATGAGCAATTAATTATCCTAGTTTCGTTACATTAACATCAATTTAAACGCGATGTGAAGTATTTCTGTAGTTATTGGATTTATCTGTCACTCAAAAAAAACCAAAGAATTTAAATCAATTTCAAAGAATTTTTAAGGAATCTAATAAATTTGAACTGCATTCGAATGACGTGAACTACATGAAAAGTTTCTCTTCAGATTTCTCACCATGCAAAAGTTCAATTTAATTATATTAACACACATTTGAAAGCAGTTTGAGCTATTCGTTTCACTAATTTTGGATTTTTCTTCAACTCTAACAGATGGTCAAAGCATTGTTTTCATTTTGTGATAACTAAATCTAAAGAATTTAAGGAGAAACTAATAGATTTGTATTGTATTAAGAAGCCGAAGTGATATCAGAGTAATAGTTCCTCTTCAGACTTCATCAGCAAAACAGTTACCACAAGTTGAAAGTCAGCATCAAATATAATGAGTCAACTATGAATCAGATGGAGTGTTGTTGAATTAACTTTTTGCACATGCAATGTTCATATATCTCCTTCACTTGACACTTTTCCAAAATCATAAATATTACAATTTAATAGGAAACTATGGATTTTCTTTAAGGTAAAACAATCATAACACCATTTATACATTACATTATAATAATTAAAGAAGTCTCCCTTCTGAAATTAAGCCTTCAACTAAGATCCACATATTTTTAAAAGATTCCAATGAATTAGTCAGGTTAAATAAATCTCAAAATGAATGTATTTATTTCAGTGTATGAAAGAGAGATATAATATTGATTCATTCACTATGGCAGCATTTCTGAAATGAATAGGAAATGAATAAAAATGAAATTTTGAAAATGATTGCTCTCCAGTTTGAAATCATCTCCCTTATAAATAATATTTCGTAGTTTCAATGAATTAAAATTTTCAAAAATGTAAATTTACTAAGTTTGAGACTTACTGTAGTCCCAAGATTTTCTTTCGATCACTTTAAAATTCAAGAAAGTAAATTTTCTCTCTTGATCGTTTCATTTTTATGATTTAAATTTAAATACATTTTAAAAATGTATTTAAACACAATTTATTTAATAATTACTATAATGATACTTATTATATATTATATTAATAATCATTACGAATAAAAAAATTGCTGTTTTACACAATTATGATTTCCTTACTAAAATTCTGACTGAAATGAATGTGGTTTTACTTTCGTCTGCCAATCTTATGATAGTTTCCAGTGTGGCATTTCCTTACCAAATATGGTATGAGACAAAACTGCAATTATTGTATAGTGTGAAACAGCAATTATTTTATTCGTAAGGATTATTAATAAATTAAATAAGTATTGTTACTGTTATCATTAATTTTAAAATAATTATTCATCAATTATGAATATTCATGGTTGATGAAATATTATTTAAAATTAAAGGCTTCGAAATTATTATTGATTTGGTTGCCATATAATACTATGTTCTTATTATTAACTAACTAAAAGCTGTTATTTTATTTTTGAAGAAATTGCCAATTGTTTTTTAATATTTATCTTTATAAATAAAGAACGTGATCAAATTCTTGCCTATTTATTTCTTAAAAATTTATTGGCGAAAGAATGATTCGATTTCTCCAATATGATAAAATTAAGCAGCTCTTAAATTGAAAGAAAGGAAATTTAACCCACCTTATGTGACCGAAAGATTATATTCTTTATTACCTTACAATTCAACATTTAATACTTTTTCATCTTATTTTTATATAGATAGCTTTAAATTGAAATTAAATTAATTCAATAAAAATAATAAATTCAATTCAATTAAATAATAAAAATACTTTGAAATTAAATTAATTCAAATACCTTTTTTTTCTTTAAAAAAAGGCTGGTGCTAATTTTCCTTCCCTCCACTTCTTATTCGGAAATATATCCAATTTCTAACATAGAAGCCTATTTTTAAACGGCATCTGAATAGCCTAGGCTAATGGAATATCTGTTATACATTTTTCTACATTTTATTGTTACATACATTTTCTTTTCTATCTCTTCAAAGCGAGATAAATGTGAATATAGAAAACAATTGAAATATCTAAAGAAATATTGTCTTTTATATTTATAAGAATGAAGTTTTAAATTAAAAAAAAAACATTATAGAATAAAATTTCTGTTACCTTGAAAGTGCAAAACATTCTTTCCAAATGCTTTTAAGTTTAATTAAAATTCAAATTGCAGCTAAAAGGATTGACTCATTAATATAGGATAAATTAGCATTTACTATAATTTTGAATATCAGCCCTGTTTTTACTACTTTTATTTTTATATTACTTTTTAAAAGTGGGCAATTTGACAATAGTTACTTGGATTAGGGATAAGCGTTTTGACATCGAAAATTCATAACGTTTACGATTGCTGAACTAGGAAAATATAGTTTTTATTTTTATATTTCATTGGCTTCATATGATTAAGTGTCATTGATAGTGCATAAACATGAAAACTATGTATTTTTTGAAAAATAATTCCTTTAAACTAATTCATTATCTTTTATATTTTCACCATACTTGAAATAATATATAACCTTTACAATATTTAATATAAAAATATCTTTCAAATTAAAGTGTTGCTATGCAACTTCTGTTAAATTATAATTCAAGTTTTAATCAGACTTTATGTGATCATATCAACTCGATTAAATATTTCTAAAGATAATTGTCTAATTCTTTTATAAATGAAAAAAGTTATATGACTGCAGTTTTTCTAAAACTCCCATCTTTTTTAAATGCAATTTAAAATAAAGTTAACATATGATGCAGAGTTTCTCATTACCCATCTTAATTTATCGTGCACGAACCGATAGATGAATGCCCTATTCTCTCTGCAAATAAATTTTTATCTCTAGAACGTTTTTAAACGATTGAAAACAACCCGAGTCATGGTTTAATCAAACTGCGCGGTGTGGGACTAATCCAGGTTCATAGATTTAAAAAATCATTTTTTTCTGTGAACTGTTGTCAACCACACAATATTGCAATATTCTTTGAGTAAATCTATAATAAATTAATAGCCTTGATTGACATTCCGATACCCATAAACTTCTAAAACCTGACACAAAGTTCGCAACTTTACACATTACTCATTTTCAACTAATAAAAAACAATCTTTTGAAATAAAATAGCTGTCGAAATCAGAGTAATCGAACAAAACAGAGAAAATAAAAGCTGAATCGACACGAAAAAACAAACAAACAGAAGTTTGCTGCTGCTTGAAACACTATCGCTTGCAGACTGGCCGTTGAAGCACGAATTTTATAGCTCTGTCTGTTATTTGTTTTCGCTACAACTCTTCCGCTGCTATGGAATGATCTATTTTCTCTTACCGTAGCCGTTCTACAACAGTTGGTTAGAATGTCGTGGCGAGCGATAAATTTTTTCCGCCGTATTCCCAAAATGATAGCGAACCGAATTTTCCACAAGAAATCTTAAGCCGTATATCAGGGATGAAGGTTAAACAAAAAAAAATTAGCCCAAAAATAAATAACATGGTTGATTTACCGATAGGATATTTCTTTACTAATAAATATTAAAAAAATAAGAACAAATCTGATTTGAACATGTTTTTCAGAAATGTATAAGGTCAAAAGTAAAATTGTTGTTTACTATAGCTATAAGAAGAAAATGTTATAGCCATTTTATTCTTCCTTAGAAACTTTCTACAACACATAAAATACCAAACTACTTTCAGATGGGCAAAAAATATCTTGAAGAAATTAACTTTTGCCTTGCAATCTATACCAATGTTGTACTTACACTTTTTTTTTGTTTTAATATATCTGCACACTTCTGTTGCAGTAATTATTGTTCTATCAGTAAATTGTTCGCAATTTACTTATAGAATAGTAAGTACTTCCCTAATAGTGAAGCAAATCTATGAATATGAAAGAATTCTTTGAGTTATATAGAGAACTGTACATTTTTTTACTTTATCAAAACACATAAATATATAAATGAGATTACAATTAATAAGAACTATTTAATTTTGTATCAAAGTATTAGATGAATATTTACTCAGAATTTCGAAAACGTCATTCGTTACGATTTTTTTTTTCAGAAATGTACCATATCTTTTCTACAGCTCTAAAAAGAAAATGTAATGGCAATTTTATTCTTCCTTGAAAGGTTTTTGAAGTGCATAAAATTGCAAACTATTTTCAACTTATCTAATATTATTTAACTTATATTTCAGCTACTTTTTTAATATCTTGAAGAACTAATGAACCTTCACCTGATTATCTACACAGATATTAGATTCTCATGTAATTTAATGATAAGTTTCGAAAACAATCTCTTAAAAACGGTTTTAAACCGTTTCCACGACCAGAAAATTTCGGTTTCAATGATACCAATTTAATTGCAGTAAAGAGCTTTAGTTAGCATTAATTTTTAATCATAATTTTAAGTTTATTTCACATAATTAAGATATATGAGTATAATATATTCATTGTTGTAAATGAGACCCCATTATTTTTTATTAATTCATCAAATATTTGATAGTATGAATTTCTTCCACTTCTGAAAACTATAGCAGAATTATATTTAATACATGCGTGATTAACAAGACAGAAAACAGTGATAGCGAAAAATTTTGAATATCACTAAATTTAGAAGATGGATGAGTGGAATATTTACTCAGAATAATGATATGATTCTATAGAATTGGTCTTCATTAGAAAGGTTTATGTAAAAATAAATAAATCATATGTAAGGCAGTCACAGTAACACGATTTTAATACGTAATAAGTAACGCAAATATGAAATTGTGTCTATTAAATCTAATTACAATAAAATGTAACCAATATATCCAATTAGCCATTCAGCCAGGAAAAACGATTAGAGCACAATATTTTCAAGGTGGATATGTTCTGATGTTCAACATGTGTTTGCGTATGTTTTGTATGATCCTTTTATATCAAAAGTTATCGAATCACGAAAGTTTGGAAGTATAGAAAATAATAATGTGTCATTTGCAACATTTATAAAAAATTCAAATAATAAAGATTTTATTTAATAATAACTTCTTAAAAGAGTTTGACTGAAAAATGAAATGTCTATTTCAATTATGTTCACTTGTCAAATCAACTATAATATTTTCCTTCTGTTATTTCATATAAAATAAGATGCATTTGTATTGTTGTTGTCGTGTCCGTGTTTCTCACGGAAAGGGGGTGCAGTAGCTTCTGAAGATAAAAACCCCTGAGCACCCAGAGGGCAGAAGTCTGACTTATAGCTCACATACACGACACAACCCTTTTTAGGGGGTGGTCGAATTCATTCATACACTCATTCATCCATCAGCAAATCGGAATTTTAGATCCAAATCAGAACCCGACTCATCCCTGATTCAGCACACCCAGAGGTTTCATATGAAATAATATTTCATATTTCATATAAAATAAGATGCATTTGTATTCATCGATTGATTTAAAGTTTCATTCTTCAAGAAATAGGAAACTGCCACATATATTTTTCAACATTTAGAAATTTTTTCATTCACTCAAAATGACCTTAATGTATGACAAGTGCGATTTCGTAAGATAAAATTTCCATTTTATCAAAATTTAATTTTAAAATTTTCATCGTTAAAAGCTCATAAATCATCCACCTAACCTTACAAGTTATTTTTCACTTTTAGACAAAAGATATAGAGTAAGTCATTGAAAACATTCTCAATTACAAAAATGAAAAGAAAGGAAAATAATAACTTTTATCTTCAAATAAAATGATTCAGTTACGTATAATATAAAAGCATCTAAACACATATATTGGACAATAAGTTCAAACTTAAAATAGATGAATAAATTATTAATATTTTGCACTTTCAAAATTAATTTTTGGCAATCACTTAAAGAACAAATAGAGTTATACGTTTCTAATCATCTCTAAAGCTTAAATAGCTGCTTTAAGAAAAAAGAAAGGTAAGTGCTAACTTTTATTTATAATTATTTAAACAAAGCATATGTTACTCGAAGTTTGATTTATTTATCAGGAGTATGAAATTATTTATTATTTATCTTTACATTGGTATTCAGTGTAATATTTACTGCTTTTCGTTCAAAATTGTTGACAATTAATAAAATTTATTCTGGATAATTAAACATTTCTTTTCCAGGTGGAAATTTTTTTTTTGTGATTTTAGTCATTTTAGTATTAGGCCTTTTTGTCATTTTAGAAGTTAGCTGATAAATTGATTTAAGCTGCAAGAGCAGCTTTATTAAGTAAATGCTTACATTTATTTCAGATATGTATTTAATTCCTTTTTTAAAAAATACTACAGAAATTAAAAACATTCTAAGAAAAGAAATTGTAATCAATTTTACCATGCATGATTAAGAAATTCTTCACAATTGTTTAACTCTTCTTATTCAAAGATTAAGCAGCTTGATGTAAAATAATACTGCCTTGTTTTCATATTTAAATTAGCAATGGCTATACTATCGAAAAAGAGCATTACAAATTAAATAATCAAGTTAGTTCTTATTAATTACGTAAATAATCTTTTGCATAAATTTGAAATATTTGGTATTAAAATTCTGTTGACTTTTTGAGCATAGATTGACTAAAACTTCTGTATGTCTATACAGTAAAGCGTTAGCAGTATAACTACATATCGTTGTGCTGATAGTATCTTAAAGTATTTTTGTAATCTAAAAATTGGAGATAAATCAAATATGTTTTAATTGCATTTTTTTAAGAATTTGATATAATATTTATAACTATCTTCAAATTAAGTTCTAAAAAAATGTTGCATATCTTGCCATTTACATTATATGAACGTTCACTTTCAATTAAATTTTAATTGTAGTTTAAAATTTTCACCTTACTAATACCAAAATGATCTTATTTAAAAAAATTATGTGTTTATCTTTATGATAAAAGATTATATCCTATAATAGATCTAATTTCAGATTTTTGAGTTGCATATGTATCAATAGTTATTTTTTTTGTAATTAAGACGGACAGAAATTGTAATACTATAAAATGCATCATTTCCTGTACGTGCCATAATATACCTTAATACTAAAAATTTATCCAACAGGATTCAGTATTTCTAAAGTTGAGCATTATATTTTAATATTTTACTATTAAAAAGATTTTTGAAAGTTTGTTTTATTTTTACAAATATAGAAATTTAACCGGTAAAAGTAACCATAGTATCAACCGTTTGTTGAATTTTGAGGACTCCGATTTCATACAAAAACTCATAACTTCTAAATATGTCATCAATGGCCGTATGTATCCCACCAGTCCTACTCTTGAAGAAACAGATAGCATATTTCGACTCCTTACTGTACGTTTTCTGTGAGGGAGAGAGAAGAATTTTCATCTCTAACCATTCACACAATTTCATAATTTTTTTATTTCTTTAAAAAATCATATCGTATGGATATACATCAAAGGGCTTACTATCTTTTCAATAGTTTTCTCAAGATAAAATTTCAGTAAGATCCCGACAATAAACACTGACGACGATAACAACATCTCAATAAAAATCACAGTTTCAATTAGCTGTACTAATTTTATCTATTTAGTTCCACTTGTTGCAATCTCATATAAGCAGTCAGAATGCTCTGTCTTTATTGTGTATAAAATAAAATTATACTTTTACTTTTTATGATAGAATAAACACCGTCTCACACATCCCGTACATGTGACAATTCTGAAAATTGAATAGTTTGTTAAGGGAAGATTATTAAATACAAGAATACTTGAAGGATAAAAGAAAAACTTTTATATCTTACAATTTTTACAATAATTAAACTCTTACGTATGAAAAGCATTCCAAATATTTGAGTTTCGTTCTCGGCCCAGAGATCACTAGTAACAAAGATGTAGATGCAATGGTTTTTAAAAGTAGAAAACGTTTTAAAATATATCTCGGAGCGTATTGGGGAGTCGATGTACTTTGAGAACTACTTATTTAGCTATCATGCGACCTATCTAGAAATACGGATTCTCAGTTTACTGTTGTATCTCCTTCACCAAATTGGAAAGAGTCCAGCTTAGCTCTTTTCGCGTTATAGCTGGATTGCGCAGCAATTGCCCGAATAATATTGCGTTGTATGAAGCAGAGCTTCAACTCCTTAGCCTAAGAAGAAATGAAAGTCTTGTAAAATATTATAATAAATTTTTCAGTTACGGTTCCCAAAATAGAACTTCTGAGTTTCTGCGGCGCTGGAGAAACGACCAATGACTTAAGAAAAATAGCCCACTTAGTCAAATTGAGTATGCTTGAATAGGGGCTAAGCGCTGTTCTATTTATTACATATCTTAGGATTGTATTGTTTTTGACTATCAGTCTTAGCGGCATCCAATATCTTTCAAACTGGCAAAGAGTTGGTGATAGGGCTGGCATTCCAATTCTCGGCCAGCTTAAGCAGGTTTCGTCACTTTGTGAAGTGTACCTTCAGTGGACTCCTTCGCATGTTGGCATGTGGGGGAATGAGATGGCGGACGTTCTGACGATGGAGGGTTCTGATGAGCCATTACCAGTTACCAATTCACTGATATATCTTAAACTGTATTCCATTGGAAGACATGCTGACAGGCAAATTTGGTTCGTTCCTCCGAGTCATCAAACAGATTGTCCTGGAAGATTCCTTATAATTGATTGCAATATAATAGTTCAGGCAACAATTTCTCGATTCCCCAGTGGGCACCTGAAAGGACTTACTTTCGAGAAAGATCTCAAGATGCACCCGAATTGTCCTAAATGTCAAAATGATCCGGCATCAACGGCACATACCTCGCACATCAACGGCACATACGGCACATTGTCTCGTGAGACCAATACAAGTTTCTTTCTTTTCTTGTTTTCGATTTTCTGAAAGTATATGGACTTGTGTACCTCGTCGGAAGTATATTCCTAGATATAGAGAGAAGATTTACAGAGGATAAAACAGAAATATACATGTGCAGAATATACAATATAAGAAATGATCATAACATTGAACCGCTTGCTACGGTTTCCTACTCTGAAATATTATAGAAAAATTTTCTGTAATAATAACACGCTGAAAGGCATTATGTGTAAAAAAACATAGGAGTTCTGTGATTATTGCACTGTTTATTATAACATAGTAGATGAGGATGCAGTTCAGGGCGTTGTTATTAAATATGATTGGCAATAACTAATTTACATTATTAAAATGATGGAGATTACAACTGGTCACAGAAAGCAGATAGCTGTTATATTATAAACAATTTGATTAAATGTTGAAGAACTGATATGGGCAATTTTAGCGAATCAAATAAGACTAGGTGCCGTTTATTAAGCTTTTATAATGTTATAAAAGAACAAAAACTGATTGAAAACTGAAATAAAGATAAGAATTTTAGTTTCATACCAAAATATATCTATACCTGTCACATTGAAATTCATGAGCGAAAAAGCTCGAGTTTGTTTCAACTCATGAAAAGCAAAATAATCGAACAATAAGAAAAAGACGTGAAGTATGTTTGAAACGTAACTCTTCTTGGAATTCCTTCTTCTGTTCGAACTCTGCCAAAAAGGCAGGACTTAACGACATTTATTCATAGCTTTTTCTCGTCACCAACATGGCAATAATTCAACATCCCCCTGGTAGTTATTCTTTCTTGTATTGGATTTCTTTTACTGTGACACTGGCTCACAAATCTGTGGTAGGATATGTTGTTTATGAGATCGAACAACTTTTCCTGGATTAGATGAGGGGGTGTTTGAGTCAATTTCATTGGAGGGGGAAGATATTTATTGGGAACTCTTTGAAAGGAGTGATGCCACTTGGGAAACAGAAATACTGGCTGTTAGAGGATTTGCTGAGGTTGAGGCTGAAGAGACATAGGAATTTTCTTCGATCGCTTTCTCCGATATCTTATAACAGGATTGAAATATTGCTTCGAATTTGTTGCCCCCGGAATTCGCCCATTGTCCTCCACCGGTACAATTGTATTTTGCACGAAATCAATTCGTTTTCGAAAACTGGATGTTTCTAAGTAAATTTCAGAGGTGTATTTTTAAATTCCTTTCTAAATTTTTGAAAAAATCTATTACATCTGCAAAATGATCAAAAACGTTTTAAGTACTGAGCTGTGAAGAATTGACAAAGAATTTAAACTTATTATCCTTTCAGTTACGTACTAAAAGTTATAATTTGTTATTTTCTCTGTTCATTTAGAATCAAATATATTCATAACGTTTTGGCTTTAAAAATGAATTATTTTAGTGGAATTCAAGAGGATTTAGTTACTTCGTCAAAGCTTAAAATATTTGTCTTTGCAATACATATTGTTGAACATAATAAATTTGCAGTATCCTTGATTATTTATTATATTAATCAGTAAAATGCTTTTTCATGCGATCGAGTAAAACTTTTACGTAAACACATTGGGCAAAACTTATAATTAAAAAGAAATTGTTTTTATTGAAATCATACAGAGGATGCATTATTCCTCGAAATGCCATTTATTAAATGTGCATAGTCTGTATAAAACTTCGTAAAAAATTTGAATTAGGCTTAAAATTCATCTAATTCTTTAGAGAGTCTACTTAAACATGAGGTTTCTCAATTCTATCGTCAAATGAAATTTAGAAAGCATTTTATGTTTTTTGCAATATATATATACATATATACGTTCAATATTCTAAATCTGAAACATATTTTTTTGAATAAAAAGTTACTTCTTTGCATTCCATTTTCTTTAATTAAAAAATTGCATGACAAATATCGTGTCTATAAATATAAACCTATAAAAACTCAATTGCAAAAAATCTCCAGAATTTAAAAGATTTTTTTTTTTCTAACTAAATATATTGTTAGATAGAAACATGCTATTAAAACAATGTTTTCAGATTACAAATGAATTTTATTGAGATACTGCAAAGCTGAAAAAAAAAATATAATGAAAAAATACTTTATTCCAAAATAATATTGTAAATTGTACTTTTAATTATTTATGAAGATTAGTTAGCCAGATAAGAAAACTTCTTGTATTTAATTTCATTTTAAGCTCTTGTGATTAATATGTATTCGTTCGTGATTTTGTATTAAATGCATATGACATTTTTAAATTTTTAAACGAGATCAATATTAAATGACGTATTAATGAGATAGCCTTCTATCTGCTTAGTGTATTGTGTGAATCTTTCTCACGAAGTTAAGTTTCATGTTATAATAATATTATTGAAAATGGTAGAGTCTTGGTAAGTTATTTTTAAATTACGCATTCTAATTCGTGGTAATATATCTTCATTTACTTATTTCCCATTCATCTTTCTTCTCCAACTTGTAACGGAAAAAAACGTCTCGAATAATTGAACAATATTGATGATTAAACAGAAATGATTTAAATTTCATCGCAACAATGAAAATATATCAGAAATTTGTTTCAAAAATATTTTGAAATGTTGTTGGTTATTATACTGACGTCATTAAATTAACAATCCTTTCAATTTTAAAACGATGTAAAAATTCAATTTGCAAAATTATGGTTTCAGAAATGTTCTTTCTAAAACATCAAAATCATGTTTGGGTAACAATCAAAATTTAAATTATTTGCTTTCATATGTACATTTCTACTATTCATAAAATTCTTAATTATTAAGATTGAAGATTTTCTCTGAAAATTCCTCTTTTACAATACACCAATACACTCAATTACAAATATACACATGATTCTTTAATATTAAAAGAAATAGAAATGAAAAGTACTTGCTAATAAATTTAGAGTTTGTTTCTACACGATAAATAAAGAAATAAATATGCTACAGTATTTTAATAAACAAATTTTTAAATAATTATATAAATCTTCTTATTCAGTTGCAAACGTAATTCAAAACTTATTTCCCACAGTGTATTTTTCTATGTATTTTTTCTTTAGTACAATTAATGTTAGAAAATCAGTCATTATAATTGAATTTGGCTCAGTACACTTCAAATTTAATGGAACCTTTTCCAGCTATTAATATGCAACGTTCAAAAATATTTATAGATCTAATATATATATTAATATATAATAGAACCAAATATTATATATTACTAGAATATAATATTTTGTTGGAAGCGTGTATTTCTGTTTTTAAACTTTGTTTAAGTCTAAATAATTACCTAATTTGCTATCTTCATGAACTCAGGACAAAAGCATTATTTTATTAATATTAGTTTCGATATTATAACTTGTATTCGAATAAGTAAAAGTTGGCAAATAAAATTCCACAAATTGAAAATCATATATTTTATATAAAAATACTCAATTATAAAAAATACAAATTTTTTTTCTATCATATTAAGCAAAATCAGATATAGTCAAATTTTCATTCTAAAGAGGGTTTCATTTTGCCAAATTTTGTTCATTTCATACTTAAATTAAAAATTACTTCCTATGAATAATGCATAGATTTAATTATAAATTTGTATTTTCCTTTAAGGATAACACATTACTTAGGAATCAGCTATTTTAATATCCCGTTTTAAAATAAAACTGAGACAACTGAATTATTTTGGACCCGGTCAGATGAAAAAGGCAAAGTTATTCACTTAAAAAATATTTATATCTGCCTTATAGATCAATTTTTCAGTGAATATTTTTTTAATTTAAAGTTGCATTGAACTGCATAATGTTTAAAAATTATACATTTTTTAACCATCTGATATAAACTGAAATAAAAAAGAGTAATATTCGATTGCATTTTTTTTTATTTATCAATAAAAATGAATGCATGAGAATTAAATAGAAAATAAACCATCGATAAATTTTGAAAATCTTGAATAAATTTGTAATTAATATAGTCCTAGAAAGAAAAAACAATTGATAAAAAAAAGATAAAAGCTCCGAAATGAAATATGAACTTGTTTCTTAAAAATCACTTCTTTTAACAGGGTCAATTAAATGCCGCTTCGTTCTCCTGTCACTTAGATACTGTTCTAATAATGCCTAGAATACGAAGTTAGTTCCTATGAATAATGCATTGATTTAATTTCGTCAAGAAATTCCCAAAGATTTTTATTTTTTCTTAATATTAAACAATTTTTTTTTTCTTCAATCATATTTTCTGATCACAAACTGTGGATGAAATTCTCAGATTCATGAGTATTAACTCTGTTTCTTTGAGACACTCAGATTGAATGAATAAGAATTCTTATGAGTTTTTCGCTTTTTCTTTTAAATAATTATTCATTTTCATTTATATTTATATTTTATGGGGTATATTGAATTTTCTTTTCTTTCAACGTTGTTTAAGTATATTGGTCTTATAATAAATTATTAGGATATGATTTATATAGCTAATCCACACTTTTTTTAGTTGAGGTTTTGCATGGATTCGCATGGTTTTTTCTCCTTTTCGAGTTGAAGACAATATTTTGATACACGAGATTTTTCCTTTCTTGACTTGAAAAGTTAGAATCACTATTTTACTCTTAAACGTTTATCTATATTATAATTTGATGGCGATGACTCGAATCGTGAATTTATAAATGATTTCTAAGCAGTTTTCTGTCGGATTTTACTACCAGATTTAAGAAGCTTTAAAGGAGTGCTTTTCATTTTATTTGAGACTGTAAATATGTGTCTGAAAAAAACATGAAATCAAAATATTTTTGCCAACCAATCTATCATAAAAGTATGTTGCCAGTTGTTTAAACGCATAAATAATATAATCACAGATGTTAAATTTTGGTAATTAAAATTCATCTATCAATGAAAATTCGAGTATCCTTATCATAAACAATTGTAATAAATTCTGTGGCAGTACTAATTGATTACTTGATTGTATCTTCAGGGCAGAAAGGCCAGTACTTGTTAAGATGCGATAGCTCAGTGACGCTGTTGAAAAATGCTTATCAATCTGTTTTTCAATGCTTGATTGAAGAGGTTGTTGATTGCTTTAAAATAATGAAATTCAAAGTTTCATAACTCGTTTGGTTTTAATTTCAGAGATTGAATTCATTTTTTTGTTTAAAATATTTTTGTCAAAATCATCCAGACTAACATTTTAAATATTAATTTTAAATTTGTCAAATGGAATAAGTTCTAAGAAGTCAATTTTATGAAATATAATTATATAAAATATTAAAACTAATAATATATTTGTTTGAATATAAAAATTCAGGCAACTGAACATATCCCACGGTACATTTATTGATTTTAAAAATTTACTTTGAAAATGTTGTCATCGAAAGATTTTTTCCTATAAGAAGTACATGTTGTGTCTCTAACCATTCGGTCAATATCACTGGTTTAATAGTAGAGAGCTTATAATGTTTAAAGGAGCATCTGTTGAATATGAAAAATAAAGAAATCAAATTTCTCTCTTCTTTAATGTGAATATTTTATATTTATTTAAAATAATAAAATTTGTCAAGAGCCAGCAATCTGAAACGTATGTAAAAAATAATTTACTCCAATTAATATCAGTCACCAATAAGTTATAAATTTGAACTTCATTTTAAGATAAAAAAATTTCTCGGCTTAAAATAATTTTTACACTTAACTATGTAGATTAAAATTGACAGCAAATTGCACAGGTATATAACTGACAGTAATAAATTTCGCATTTTAAAGTTCACAAATTGTCTTCTTAGCACTAAAATTTATCTTCTAATATGGTTCAAAATTTATACATCACCAAATTCCCCACAAATATAGAAGCTGCTTTGCATATAACTTACATCTAGAAGAATTTCAAGGCTAAATCAAATAAGTGCTGTATGAATCTACTTATCTTATGATGACTATAAGACATTAAATATTAATGTGTAAGATATAGAAAACCATCATTCTTCATTTACACAGAAGAAAGTACTTTTAGTACAAAGAAGAAAATCGATATTTTAAAGTAATATGCAAGAATAAAATAACAAAATTTCTAATGAATGCTGCAATTTTAGAATTTTCAAGAAAGTTTCAAATATAGACTTTTCTAATGTTTAGCTATGGATAATTAGACTAAGAAAAATTAGGTTGGCAATAATATTACTTTGCTTTCACTTGCTTATACACGAATAGACTAAAAGCACTAATTGTATTTTTTATTA
This sequence comes from Argiope trifasciata, assembly GCA_026543055.1. Taxonomy (NCBI): domain Eukaryota; kingdom Metazoa; phylum Arthropoda; class Arachnida; order Araneae; family Araneidae; genus Argiope; species Argiope trifasciata. The sequence goes on from JAPMOQ010029867.1 coordinate 27,675, forward strand.
ATTGTATTGTTGGTTACTAATTGCATTGATCATACTTAGCATTTTATGAAAGGAACAAAATATTAATATTTAAAGGATATTTTCAAACTTGCCAAACTTTTGATAAGATATTTTTGCTTAAAACACTTTTTATTTACCGAGCAAAAATGTTATTTTCATTTAAAAAAGTTAAAAGGTATGAAAACAGCAACATCAAAGGGAAACATAAAAAATTCACTTTCTAATTCAGAAATAAGAAAGAATAGCGTAAGTAGAAAAACACCTAGTTAATAGAATAAAATTTTTAATTGAAACAGCTATCCATAGAATCCGTATCAAATGTTGCACGATATTTAAAGAAGAAAAACTGAAACATGCCCGATGTGAACAAAACAGAACATCGGATAATCTTTTTCATCAAAAAGAAAAGGGAAGTATACAATTTATATAGGAATCCTTGTTTTGATAAAAAGTTCTATTAAACATTGAATCTTCACCACTTTGAGTATCTAAAAGTAAAACTAGCCTATAAAAGGAGTTTTATAGCGACATGAAAATATGAACCAAAAATTTAAGAAATATATCACAATATCTTAAAGTAATTTTTTTTTTCAGTCAAAACTAATAAAAGAAAAACACACTGAGTTTGTTGTGAGACATATCTAAATGAACTTATGAACTTATTTGTTATGAGTAGGTATTTACGATTTACAAAAAGATAAATTTTTCTTCAAAGTAATTAAAAATAGCAATTCCATTATAATTTAAACTCTAAAGTTTTCAAAAAATCAATCTTTTGACAATTTATCAGGATTGAAAAAAAAATTCTGTTCTAATAAAAAATTTTATACAAAAATTTTAAATTTTTTTAAATTTTAGCAACAAAGAATCACATTAAAAACTTAACTTCTTTATAATTTTCCAAACAATTTGAGACACTGAACATTTAACAAAATAAAAAAGAGATTCCTCTGTTTTCTAAATATTTTTTTCCTAACCTATTTTTTCACAACTAAAGGTACTCTGCATAGTTTATTCTTTTTGGTTTTCTACTCAATAGATGGAACTAAGATACTCTAAATTATTTCTTCTGATGACGAGGCACTTTGACCAAACTTTGCAACAGTATTCAGCTTTAAACGAGGAAAATTTGAATTTAATTTAATATAAATATCTGTACTATTATATTTAATTTTCTTCATAAAAGCTTCTGGGGTATTTATTTTCAACTGGTATGCTCTTTGCGTTTATATCTTATTGAATTATTTTATGATTTGATAATGTTATTATAATAGTTTGGCTTGATCAAATTTTATTGTTGTTTCGCTTAGATTTGAATTTATGAAATAATATTTTGCTCATTATTATTGTGTAATTTAATGATTTTCTATATTGTGATTAATTCTTATCATCAAACACTTCGATTTTTGGGGGGATTTTGGGTTCACAAAAGACCAATATTTGGACTAAAGTCAGTTCCCACAAAGAAAAAAATCCCTGTTTTGAGTCTCTGCCTAAAGGTGACCCTTGATAAAATCTTTATAACGGATTCATAATTCCTGTATTTTTATCCCATTTAATTCCTATTTACATTTAAACTTAATAATATATTCTAAATTGATTTTTATCTTCAGTGTAACCTATAAAAGTAAAATATAATTTTAATTCAAAAAGCAAAATTTCTACATTTTTCTTTCAAATTTCAGTTGAATAAATTATTTCTTCCTGCTTAAAATATGGATTGCATTATAAATAAAACAAAGTAGAAAAATATTAACTCTATATAAAAATATTAAATATTCATTACTCTTTTTAGTCAACTGAAGGAACATACATAAATTAAACAACTAAGCAGAAATAGTAATGTAAGACTGAAACTTTATAAGTAAAAATTGAGACAATTTTTAAAACTTTTTATTTAATATGTAATTTTTTACAAATAAAATTTTCTTTTAATGCAAAGACAAAAAATTCAGTAAAGTATTTTTACAGAAATAATATATTTTGTGAGTGTTAAATATTCAGGTAATTATCCTATAAAACTTTTATCACAGTTAATATTCCTCTCTTCATATATTGATGAAACAATATTTTTATTTAATTAGAAATTGATCCAAGAAAACATTTTTTGTTCCAATTTGCTTGTTCAATTTGTTTTGTTCTCGTCGATTGCCTAGCATCATTCCATATAAAACTTGAAAATTTAACTTTTTATGTGCACTTTCTACTCCTTCAAATTTGTCTTCTGAGGCCATGGAGGCCTGGTGGTAAGGTCTTGGCGTCAGGGCAAGTTCGAGTCCCGATTCTGCTGAATAAATGAGAGGTATGTTAAAATTGGTACATGTTAACTCCGTCCAGGCTTAACGCCATTCCACTAGTGTGTTATGGAAGGTTAGAGAGGAGGGTGAAATTTCAAATTCCGTCCTCGTCATCTGACGTTGTTTCTAAATTGTGAGATACATTTTGAAATAGCCCTAGTGTTGTTTTAAAACTTGATGTTAATATAACTAAATTAAAACTAAACCCATTTTTCTTCTATTGTATATTGAAAGTTCAAATTGATTCTGGTTTGAAATGAGAATTTAGAGTATTTATTTTGATTTTAATAAAATATATTGCCCGTATGTTTGGTGCATTCGAAGTATAAAATTCGTGAAAATAGTATTATTTCTATTTTATTAAAAATAATTCTATCTGTTGTTTGTTAAAAGCATTCTCTGGCAAAATTTTGAATTGAATAATCATTTTCAAATTTTATTTTCACAAATATTATTCAAACTTGGGCATTTCATTTTTAATACCTAGAGAACCAGGAGCTTTTGTAAGGGAAACAAACAAATATATATATCTTCTTAATTGCATGTTAATAATTTCAAACTAATCGAAAAATATCTTCATGCATTCAGAATAATTTAAAATTAAGAATTTCATATTATAAAGTACTTAGCAAGCGAATTTCTCTCAGAAATTTTGAAACATTTAAACTGTTAATATTTTATCTTTTTTATGTTTTTCGATGTCTATTTTAAATTCCAATATTCATATATTTAAAATTTCTGAAAACGAATGGTGCATTATTCAAATAATTGTCTTCTAATTATGAGTGATAATTTACTCGAAAACAATTAAAATGTAAATAATTTCTTGCTTAATAAGTTCTTTAATAAATGGCAAATTAAACAGTACAGGAATTTTTTAGTGTAAAGATTAGAAAAGTTTTTTTTTCGTTTTCTGTCTTTTGTTTTCACTATTTTCATTTCATTTGTATGAAATCAGCATGGAGTAATTAATCAGAATTATTTTCAAATTTATTTTTTCTAAGGACGATTACTAACTAAACACTATCGATAGTCACGCTCTCACTTTCCCATATTAGATCCAGAATAGCAATAAATATAATCTTAAAAGTTTAAATATTGCGAGTGTATCTAAATAATAGTTATATCAAAATACTAAATGAAAGCATGCAAATCCATTAAACTGAATACAAATCTTGAAACCAGACAAATTTTAAAATGTGAAAATTTGATGAACTTTTTTTTATCATTTTCTGACTGTTTTTTTCGTTATTTTCATTGCATTTGAATGAAAATAGTACGCAGTATTTAGTAAAAACTTATTCATAAATTTATTGATTTTATAGACGATTAGTAATCAAACATTTCAAGAAAAGTCCTGATCTTGCTTTTCAACATTAGTTTCAGGACAGCAATATATATAGTCTTAAAAACTTATCTAGAAATACTAAATGGCAATATATAAGCAATTAAACTGACTTTTTGCTTAGCGACCTTCTTATTTAATAAAAAAACGGTACCTGAGGAGGAATAAAATTAATCCACCAATTTCTTATCCTGCGATTTCAGATGGTTAAGAGTCTGTTCATGTATTGTTGCATCCTGTATTTTACAGTTTAGAGTTTTTGTATATACAATTGCAGAATTTATTATTTATTTCTATTATCTTGTAACACATAATATCACTTCGTTCAAAAATATATTAGAACTTATTTTCAAATTACGAATAGGAATGGTGAGTTTTAAAATTAAAAGAAGGCTAATTAAAAAATTTATTCAGCAGCATCACTTTAGGAAGATTTCATACTTTGATGATATAATATAGATGTACAATTAATTATGATTTCCAAAAATGTGTTGTCCTGAAACATAACGGATAAAAGTGACTCCTATTATACAAAAACCAACAAATACTTGATTTATGTATTCTGTACATCCAGAGCCATCTTTACTTTATAAACAAGGTTCACCCAGATTGTTTTGTAAAAGAAATGCTTCCTGAAACTGTTAAGTGACTCGTTTTAACTTATAATTGAATAGTGAAATTCACAATACACAATATCAGCTATATGACATGTAGAGAATATGATATATATTTTCAATTTATCCTATTGAAAATTTACTTATAAATAACTGGTCATTGAGAATTTGGAACCAAATAAGGTTGTTTTGGAAAAAATTTCATAACCTCCTGCTTGAATTATTTATTACTAGCCGCCTTTGGCGACCAGCTGGTTCGCCATGGGTAATGCGTTCTAAAATTTTCAATTAAATCACATATTCATTAGCCAAAATTTAAGAAATAGTTGAAGTTAAAAGATTCAGTTATTAGTAGTTAAAGAGTTGGTAACTTTATTCGAAAAAACTTTTTGAGTTTAATGCTCTAACAATTTATCGATTATGCTTCCAAAATATTAAAAATGTTTTTTTCGGTGATGTTGCCAAAATGTTAAATATGTTTTTTAAAGAAAGCGAAAAAGGGGAAAAATTATTGAATTAATGATACAGATATTACAAACGATTATAGAAATATGCCATTAAGTCGAGATTTCAATGCATATCCTGTCTAAATTCAATCAGGTTTACCGTAAATAAAGAAGATTTGTTGAATTAATGATATAAATATTGTAAACGATTTCTTAGAATCCTTTGCCTTGCATTTATTTTTTTAGAAGATATCTCATTTTATATTTATGTTATTTTATCCAGTCACATGCTGAAAGTTGTATTTCTTTAGATTTGATTTGCGATGACAGTTTTTTTATTTGAACTTCCGGCATTGTTTTATTTTATTTTATCCAGTCACGTGCTCAAAAAAACATGGTTAAAATATTTCTTTAAAAATTCGTTAAAAATAGAAGCTTGAGTTATACATTAAAACACTGATATCACAAGTTCATCTCTTTTTAATTAAAAGCTAAATATTCTTCATTTTTTAAAGCATTTATAGACTCGTGCTACATACTATGCAGCTATTTACTTCATTTAGACTTTTTTATAGATGTATTTCTATTATTAAACAAAGCTGATTTATTTAATTAATAATATTGTAAAAGTCACAAAAGATTCTTTGCATTTTCTTTTTTTTAAAAAGAAAAAACATATTTCATATTTATTTCATTTCATGCAGACACGTGCTGGAAATTGCATTTTTAAATGTTTAATTTGCAATAATTATTTATTTTTTTAATTTGAGTTTTTATCTATCTGATGGCAACCTATTGATAAATATAATTTTTCCCCTTCCGCTCGTAACGTGCTCGTGCAGATTAAATTTTATTGTTTTGTCCGAAATATATTGTTGAAAAATATAGTTGAAATGCTTCTTTAAAAATTCATTACAATAGAAGCTTAAGTTAAATGTTAAAATACTGATGCTATTAGAAAGCTAATTTTTTTATCTTTAAATTGATGCTAAAATCATGTTTATCCGATAATATTTTCGGAAGTTATAGCGGAAAAACGTTGAAATTTCGCTTAAATTTTAATTAATTCAATTTCTAATTAAAAATTCGAAAAAAGGGCTCCAAGGTGCACATTCCCGACCTCCAAGGTATACATGTACCAAATTTGGTAGCTGTAGGTCCAACGGTCTGGCCTGTAGAGCGCCAACACACACACACACACACGCACACACACACACACATTGAGCTTTATTATAAGTATAGATTTTATCCATTTTGTTATTAAATACTTCTATCTATGTCAGATGTAATTTTAAACTGTTCTTTTGTTCAATTTGAGACATAAATGATGCTATCAGAATTATGAGAGTTTAAATAACCACATTTGTGAAATGCTGACCCGACAAATACCTGTTTTATGTATTCTATTTTAGGTATCAAGACATCTAAAATCATTATTACTTAATAAATAAGGCTTAACCTAAAGCTCATATTTTGTAAATTAGAGACGTTCGCCCAGATTGGTTTGGGAGAAAGATGCTTTCTGAAAACTCTGAGAATATGCCCGATCATACATTTTCCTTGCAATCATTTACTGAGCGTCGTTCTCATTTTCGTCTTTCTCATTAGAACAAGGTCAAACTTAGTTTAACTGGGACCCTGGACAAAACCTTATAGGGGGGGTCCCCACTGTTTCACTGCTTCAGTAATGAAGAAACATGTATATAACTTGACTATGTCATTTTTCGTTAGTTAATTCAAAATGCTATTTAAAATTAAACTAAAAAAAGCTTTGTCTTAATTGGAAGTACCCTATTTAGCATTGAATTTTAAATGCAAACTGAAAAAATGCTAAGGCAAGATTTATATCAGAGTGTGTTTTACAACCATTTTAAGAATCTGCCTATAAGATAAATCCATAAATCTCGTAAACTAAATATTAGTATATTTTTATCTGCAAAATATGAAAATTTATCGTCAATTATTTTCATATGTAAGAATATTTAATTATTTCTTGCATTCATTGCATACAAGCAAAACAAACTTCATTATTTAAGAAAGGCATTATTTTATCAGTTTCCTTTTATTGTGATACTTATTGGGACATTAAAAATAGAATATTTATTCTAACAGAATGAAAAACATTCAGACATATTTATCATTTAAATTCCAGTAACAAAAGATAATTTTATTAGCCAAATTTATCTATCGTAATTACAAAAATTTAGGTGAATTACAGCTTAGAAAGTAATGGATTTATGAATTATAGATTTTTCTTGTGTGTTCGTGCGATAGATTAATGAAGAAGCTAACATAAAACCGACGGATTTTACACCTTACTGATATTTTCTTTTTAAAAAGTTCATTAAAGACGGAAACGTAAAACAAAATTTATATTAAATTTGGGGGTCCCCCTCTGTTGTAGGGACCAGGGGAAACTGCCCCATATGTCCTTGCCTTAGTCAGCCACTGCATAAGAACATGTACTGTTATCACGGTTTTTGTAAAGGAGTTGGAAAATGTAATTACTTATAAAAGAAACATTCGAGTACTCCAGTCTTATGAGATATTTAAAATCAAATATTCTTAAGAATGAGAGTTAAAATTCTAATATATGTGAGAATATTATATGGTTATTTTGTCATCTTCATTTTTGCACACTCTTCCTAATTGTTCTTTTTTTACAAAATATATTCTGAATCATCAAAACATTATAGAAATACTGCTTACTCAAATTTCCACACATTCCTGAAGCACAGATGTTGAGAACTTGAACTGGACTGACAATAAAAATAGATTTCAACCAGACAGATAAGCTAGATTTCCATTTGCCTATTCATGAGTAAACAAGACATTTCGATGAATTTGATCATGGAATGATTGTTGCCGGCTGAAAATTCAGATCTAGTTATCGCAGGAAGGCCATTCTGTTTGATTTGTAATGCAATATTTGCGCGATATCCAATGTATGTTGTTTACTCTAAAAATATCTTGCAAAATCCAGATTATTTGAGTAAACATAAATCGCAGTCGAAATGTACTTTCATGTGGCCCTCAAATTTGTCGCCAAAATGGTAACCTAATCCTGGAAGCAGACTTCTAAAAATATGTAAACGATATTATTTACTTTGTCAGCTATCTTAAATTTTGACTTAGGTGAATAAGCAATACTGACTTCCTTGGCGATTTGAAAAGACACAATAGAATAGATTTCAACCTAAAACGTTTTTCATCCAAACAGATGTCATCAAAGTAACATGTAACGTAAATAGTAAGAGAACAGCTGAAATGTAGCAAATAATTGTATGTATTTACTATCTCTGCATGTTTGATCTGACAACGAATTGGCTTTAATTGACAACGATTAAAAGGAATTTTTTTTTATTTCAATGCAATTAAAGAAAATGGCTTTAAGATTCGTCAATTGTTTTCTTTCATATCATTGTAATATAAAGAAAATTCTACTATTTCCTAAATATTTTCTTTTTCACTTTTTTATACCCTTTCTCAATCAGAACCATATTAAATATTTTGAATTACTCTAAAACAGGGATTAGGCATATTAAATATAGATTTATATTTCAAATTTACTTAATACAATCGATTTAAGCGAAACTAAAGAATTAAGTTTAGCAAAATAAAAACTTTTGCTTTTTGTAAGATATTAAAACGGAATGCATTCATAGTAAAGAGATAAAGACTCTTTAAGCAAAAGTAAGTCAATAAAAGAATTGTATGTACAATTTTTATTTACCATATGACTAGCTCACTTAAAAAAGGTTTCTTTAAAATTCAATTAAATTTTGCATTCTTCAAAGTTCTCCCAAGAATAAAAACACTTTAGTGCCAAATTTTGTGCCAGGCTTATTGGATTTAGGCTAAATAGTCTGGACGAACAATCACACACGAATGCATGTTATTCTTAAATATGAGTTTCAAAAATATAGTTTTCCTTTCTAAACTACAAAAAAAATATTTTGTATAAATTATTTAAGATTTAAATATTCTTAATAAACTGTATTCATTCAAGAAGTGACTGGCCCACATACGCAAAACATTTATTTTGTGCTGTTTCTCTGTTAACAAGGTTTAATATAACGGCTAGTTTGACAAATCTTGAAAGGTGATTCAAATATCTTCCCTCACTAACAATGTAACGATTTTCATTATTCCATCAGGACAAGTACTGATACGCCATGTCTACTTTTCATATGAAATTGATGTCTGCCCTCTTGAAAAAATTAAAATAATCTTCCGATACTATAACAAGGGATAATTACTTCGGCGTATACATAGTATACTTGAAAGTATAGAAATCTTCAAAAATTTTTAACTCAGGATTTTGATGAATCTCTACATTTTAAACTTTGAGTTTGAAAAACACATCGTTAGAAAATATTCATCCACTTGTCTGCCTGAGACAAAGATAACCTAAAACTGTTTTGAGCTAGGTGGTTGAAATTTGGGAACTACTTTGATATAACCCCCCCCCCTCCCCCAATCGGAAATTTGACGACTTTATTTCCTCCCCAAGCAAAATACCTGTTTTTGGCGCCTTCTTTTTTTCTCGCCAAGATATATTTTTGCTGCAAAAACCTAAATTGGCAAAACCAAAATAAGAAACAGCAACCCTAAAAAGTCCGCGGGGAGTGCCAGATTTGGCGCGTAATTTTGGGAAGAGGGTATATCAAAGTTGTTCCGAAATTTGATGTGTGGTCTTTAAATCAAATTCTTAAATTTCTAGTAAATTTTAAGTAAAATTTGTTCATATGGCTCATCTGTTCGTTTTTTCGAATATAAGTTCGGACGGTAATTACAAAATGAAGAGAGAGATATAGATACATTTCGGTGCGCGGATTTGAGATCTATTATGAGACATTCTCCAAATTTTGATAGAAATCTGCCTTACAGTTGGTTGTCTTTTGGGCTATATTTTCAGAAACATTAAAACGCAATGACTAAATTCTATTAAATATAGTATGGAATTTTTTCCACTTCAAGTGAAGTTTTGTATCATTTTTTTTACTCCATCGATTGAGAAAAACGTGTCTAAACAAAAATCAATTTTTGGGTACTGTTAACTTATGGCAGAGATTAATCGCCAAATAACCTCCAAAGATGACATGAAAAATCCAGTAAAAATTTTATTTCCATGCTAAATGTTAATATTCCTTACATATTTTACGCCAATGACATGTAAGGCATTCTTTGGCTTGACAATTAGTGAGTTAGCAAGACAGTTTCGAGGAGACAACTCCTGCTGTATTTTTTGGAAGCATGCTTTGCATCACATAATTTCAGCTGATGCTTTTTTGGTACAAAAAAATAATCCGGACCTAGTGTATAGTTTTCGCGGGTTGCATACATAATTAGCTTGCCCAAAAGTTAAACTACACGCATTCGCTTGGTTGCCAAGTAATCAACAGTGTGGTCATAATCGTGAAATCTCATCATCTATTCTTCACTTATAATACAATCATAAATTTTCTAGCTTTCTTAAGTATGATTATTCTGTTTTATACAGTTTTCGTAACTTAAAAACGATTATTTTTTCGTTCTAAAGACAATTTTTTAATGAGATCATACTCTTTTCTGATTTCTTCTACAATAATAATATTAGATTCCTTTAGAGATAAATTTATAATCGCTTTTTTATGTTTGATTCATACACTACTTTCGTTTTGTTACTCCCAATGATTAAGTGCTTCTGAATATTTTTGGTATGTGCTTGTATCTATCATGACTTTGTGTACAGAAACTGTTCAACAAAAAATATAAAATTTGAAAAACTATCTAATTTTAATTTTTAAATCAAGTATAAGGCATATCAAGGTTTTATTATAATAATGTACACTTCGAATAATGTGAGACGCTAAGCATAGCATGACGAAGCATCAAAATCCGTAGAACGCCTACTATCGAGATGATAAATGACATTAAATGAATCTTAATTGTGGAGAAAAGTGTTTATTTAGAGAAACAGATTAATCATCAGACATTTATCTAATCTAAGGAAACTTAAGGTTAAAGAGCATACTTTTGGAATGCAAAAATATTTTTTAACCTCCAAAGAATGAATAGGTAGAATTATTGCAAACTGCAACTGAGTAATCATTGATTATAAATGGTAAGACTGAGAAATCTACGATTCTATACAAAAAAAAATGCAACTGAATAACTAATACTGATTTTGATGCTGTCCCTCTGTAATCTTTATATTACGAAATATTTCTAAGTATATGCCTTTGGCAAGTCTTGATTATCAGCGTTAATTTTGTTATAATCGCATACATTTTCCAATAATCTCAAATTATAAAAAAAATAGAATTTATGTTGGAAAAAGCATTTTTAAAGAAGATACTCTTGTACTGAAAGCTATAATACCCTGAAAGAAGTGAAAAACTGAAAGAAATGAATGAAAGAGGCAGTTATTGTTATATTTAATTATTTAATTTGGGATATTTTATGTGGGAACAAAAGGTTTAATTAACACTCCATCTTTATGAAACTTTAATTAAAATTTTCTTTGTTTGCCTTGACATGCAAAAGGCCTTATACGTAATTTGCGGTTATAGTTAAATGTTCCAATCTCCTCGTAAAATTCGTGGGTAAGTTGCCAAAAACATTTATACATATTACATAAATAAAATAAATAGTTAATTATAAATATAATAATTAAAAAAATATTATATATATTTAAACAATTATAATAATTGAATAAACTCGTTATAAAGAAAAATGTTCTATTGTTTTAATAACGAGTATACAAGTCAAAAGCAGTTAACTGCTTAAAAAACTCATGAAAGAATGGTGTCTTTGCATTTGATGGAATCTTAAATTCGAATAAAGAATGTCTTTTTTTTATTTTGTATAAAATAAACATCCAATTTGTGTACTTCAAGTGCGATTTTAACAACAATTACGTTTTGTTACAAAAAATAAACTAATCGAAGCAATTAATGAAAGTTCTTAATATTCCTCAAATCCATGAAGCAAAATGTTTCGAAGTGACAGTTAATCAGGAAGCTTGTAAGTTCTTAAAAATCAGTTTAATTAAAAACCGTAAGGAATTTGACTTTCAGGGTAACAATATAATTCCTTGTATAAATTTAGCAAAAAAATATTTAAAGAATTGCCAAAATTTAAAATATATTTGCAAGGCTTACATTTTTATCATTAAATAAACATTTTTTTTTTTAATTTCAAAATGGTGTAAAAGACACATTTATGTTGTAATATTCTATTATCAGGAATAAAAGACGAAAAGACGAAATTCGTTCAATTTTTAAGTAATTTAATAAATTTTAAAAAGGCCACTCAAAATTATGTATTTCTACCTATCAATGGATATTGCAACATCTTCTGTAATTCTCTATCTACTTTCTCTATATTATACAAACACATTCATATTCTTCATTGTTGGTTTATATTGCATAAAGCTCAATAATATTGCAATAAAAGTGCTATATTTCAGTCTTAATAATATTCTTAATTGAATAGAACTCATAAAGCTTTATGAAACTTTTCTTCTGCAACAATATTCTGTTACTTTTTGTGAAGTTTTTTTTAATTTAACAATATGATTTTATTTATGAATTTATTTCGTCCATTATACCCCATAATTTCATAATCTTAATCTTTTTACATAGTATGCTAGAAAAACATTGATAGCATTCCCAAATTCAGACTCTGTTTCCAACAAAATGTTGATGTCTTATGGTTTGTTCTAAATTTTATTTACCAGATCAAGAGTCTCCCAGTTAATGCAGTAGAAGATTTTTAAGGGGTCTCATTGTCTCAGTCATTATCCTCATCTGAACTATGTTCAAGGATTTCTATCAATAATTTTTCAAATTTTTAAAGAAATTAATTGTCGCCGAAATATTTGATTTTAAAAAGCAGAAATTTATCAGTCAATAATCTCAAATATATTTAATTTTACAGAGAAATGACTATTTACTATGAACTGATGCAAATTTTATTTATTCGATCAATAGAAATTTTAATGAGATCAACATAAATATAAATTTTATCACTTAGCAATCTCAAATTATATTAAGTATTTAATTACATTTCTTAATATTTGTAAGATTATTTTTATTTTTTCAAATTTACTATCACTTACCATAATGAGATGACAGACTTTTGCAAACTGAAAAAAACAGAAAGCAAACGTCTTCAAAATCTAAAGCAATACACATTTTTTTCCATGCTAAATATTATGCATTCTTTCGTGAAGTTTACGAGGGAGACACATTTGTTTTTCATTGAACAATTGCTTTGAGATTGTTTCGATACTTCAACGTAATATGTTTCATTCGGAATTTGATTTTTTGTTCAGTCAAAAAGAAAGAGGAAATATTGCCAGAGAAAGTACAATCGATTCTTTTACAGACAATATAAAACTTTTTGGAAACTGCTTTTAAAGTAATTGATATCTTTAAGTTTATTTTTATTTCCAGTATTAAGTTTTGGCTGTTTTCAAAGAAGAAACTGTGGCACTTGTTTTGAGCCAAGTGATATTAGGATATTTCTTTTGAACTTTAGAAGTATGTTTCTTATTTTTTTTAAGAATCAAAATTCTATAATTCATAAAATGAGGCGATTTTTTGAACTGCCTGTTATTGATTTTTCTTTAAAGTTTTTATTTTTATTTTAAATGTATGGATTCACTATTCACAGTGAAATCTTTGGATTACTTTTAAAACCAAAATTTCAACAGAAATTGACAATTCTTCTATTTCGATGGCCAGCTTTTGTCTCATTGCTTTTTGTTTTGTTTTGTTTTGTTTTTTTGGAAAACTTTGATAATTTGATGATTGAATGTGTTATAACAGAAATGTTACAAAGATAACAGAAATATAATAGTTTTTTTCTAAATTATTATGTTTATGTTATCTTTGATTATTTTTCTCATTTTTCCAGAATATTTTTGAAAGTCCTAATTTTAATTTTTTTTAAAGCTATTTTCTGCTTTTATGGAAGATTCATAAATTAATTAAAGTGAAAAAAGATGGATTTAGGAAAGCTGTAATTGAGTTTCTGTATCTATAAGAGTATAATACCTGCTAATAGTATAAAGGCCTGAGTATAAAAAAAATCCTTTATGCTTGATTACTGTAAGTTAGCTGCATTGGACATCGTAAATTCTGATTAATTAATTATTAATACATATGAATTCTGATTAATTAATTGGGAATATCTATGAACTTTCATTAATAATCAGGAATATTTATGAATTATGATTAATTGTTAATTTGTGGTTGGGTTATCTATTTCTAGTGGACTTTATTAGCTACATTAGATCAATCTGAATTAATTTCAGAATATCTGTAGATAAAATGATATTTATTGCCTTGAATTTTATCATTGTTTCAATAGTTTTAAAAACACATCATTAGCTCTTCTTTTTTATTGTTGTATTTAGATATAAACGTTTTTTTTTTTTTTTACAATTTATTAATTAGCAACTTCTTAGTTAAAAGCTAGGCTGTGCAGTTATTATTTTTAGATGGTATAACTTCTTCAGCGGTTTTCTGGCAAACTTTTTTTGTCGATATATAATATTTTATTGTTTCCTCCAAAAACCTAGCCGGGCCTCCCAAAACCATGAACCCAACTAGTCTAAATATTTTTAAAAATTTAATTCATTTTTAAATATTAGTTAAAAATTGTAGAAAATAAAAAAGTATCTTTTTTTACTTATATCTCGTTTCAAAAATGACTAAGATCTGTTAAATGTTCAAAAATCGAAAGATATTTTTAAAAGAAAATTTTTAAAATCATATCGAAACATGAACTTTTTATCGCATTATATTTCTATGTTCAAGAGGAAGGAATGTCCCAATAATAATGGACAGCATAAAACTCATACTCTTTAGAATGACAGCTGACGCTTATTTGAGCATTCTTTTCAGACATCTTTAGAAACGCTAACTTTCATTTATTAAATTTTCTAAGTAGCTGTTAATAATATATTATCTGAATGAAAAGTTTTTCTTAGTCAAAAAGTTTATAAAAAATTATCTTTCGATTTTCGGCAGTTGTACTTTTTTATCAAAGAGCCTTAAAATTTCTTTTGAACGATAAAATTATCAAGATTGAAAGTTTAGTTTTAATTCAACTTTTTCAAGAGGTGCTCATTTTTCACTGAGATATTTACCACAAATATCGGTTCTAGCAAATAAATTAATATAAAATTCAATAATTTCTGTAACAGAAGGTAATAGCATTGCACATTCTCAGATTGCACACACAAATACAGCACATTCTCTGAATTTATTTGTTTACGTTGTAAAATATACGATGCAGCACTTTAAAGGTAAAAAAAAATTCTTCCGTGTTCTATAATTTTGCGATAGTGCCCTCTGATAATTAGATCTCAAATAAACTTTTAAATTAACTGAATTCTATTTATTTATCAAACTATCCAATTTCTTGTCATCTATTTACGATTTGATTATATCAACTCTTAAATGGCAATTTTTAATCAAGGAGATCCCTTCATTGACTGTTAAAAGGAATTCGTATGTGTTTATTATCATATGAGAACATGATGTTGTTTTGGTTTGATGTTTTAAAGCCTTAAAAATGCCTAGGTAATAAATTGGCAATTTATCACTTGTAGGGCTATTAGAAAATAATACAGAAGGTTGTCATTTTGGCGATATATCCACAACAAAAATAACATCTTGATTTCCGAATTATTCATTATCTGAATTCTTACTAATTGTCTTAATTAAAGTCATTAACCAGTTTAAATCAGTTTAAAATAATTCCAAAACTATCAGATTGAGTATTTATTGATGTTTAGATAAACAATGAGCTCTCTCCATAGCAAAACCGGTCGAGGTCCTAAATTTTGTTTGCCAGCTAGAAAAATTGAAGATAAAGTTCAAAATATTTATATAATTATTAAATATATATATAATGAGAGAGAGAAAAAAAGAGGGGAGATACCAATAAAGATGTCTCTTGATTGTTTCAAACCGGTTTAAACTGGTCAATGACTTAAATTAATTAAGACAAATAATGACTTTAAAAAATGTTGTCACATGATAACTTGGAATTTGAGACAGCAAATGTCGATTCTTTTTTAATTTTTTCTCTAGTAATAACATAAGATTAAAAATACAGCAAGATTTGTACCTTCTCTTTTCATGCTTAAGTAAAATAAGATTTCCAACTAGAAACACTTCTGATCTGAAATCAAGACATTTAACATCAAGTTCCACTGGCTATTGAATTGAAAAAGTTAATTGACTATATTTAGCTGAAAAGTCAGATCAAAATTACAATTTTTTCCCCTACTTAGAAAGACCATAAATATTACTTTCTTAGGGCAAAAATTACAGCATTTTTACTTATTTCTGTTGAGATAAGAAACTAAAATATCTCATAAGTTTTGTGAATACAATGACAATGATGTATTCTCTGAAAAGCATTTAAAATTATTCTACTAATGCGGTCTCATACACAGAAGCATATAAATATTCAAAACTTAAGTATAATTTGATCAAGATTCATAATTTAAAGGAAATATTCATTAATTTAGACGAACTTTGTAGTTTTTAAATCCAAGGATAAAATTCGAGAACAATAAATAAAACCATTTTAACTCCGATTTCATTCATGTGTTTTAATGACTCTAATGAAGTAATTTCTAGATTAACCAGTCTTATCAACCAGCTGGTTCATAATTTGTTTGTTTGGGCGAGTTTAAGTTCAACTAAACATAAGTATATGCTATACACTTTATTTTTAAATGTTATGCATCAACTGATAAGGAAGTATTTATAAAGCATTAATTCCTCTTTTCCTTACATCTTTTATCGGTCTCTGTATATAAGTTTAAAAAAAAAACGTAATTGTACCTAATATTTAGAATTTTCGTAATTTTAAATTGGTAATATTTTAATCAAATTAAAATTCTGAAATATTTACATTAATCATGATATGTTGGTAGATAGACGTACTAGAAATAAAGTTCAAACGGAACTCAACTGAGAAATTCACTCGTGCAAAAAAAATAATACATAATAATAATAAAAAGCTTTGTTTTGTGATAAATTAAACAAATGCATTTATTTAGATAATTGCACGCGTTGGCGCTTTTTGCCCACGTATGTAGAATTTCGATACATTAAGGTCAATATTTATTTGTTGATTCTTTTCCTTTTTTGAAAGAGAAAAAAAGGTATTACATTAAAAAATATGTATTCTAATTGAATTATCATTACAAATATTATAATTTCTATTTAATTTACTTGTTCATGGCATTATAAACCGAATGAAATCCAATCAAATCTTTTTTTCTCATAAAATTATAATCACCATTAAAATGTTCTGTACAACTGCATCGAAATTCCACCCACTAATTCTTTAGGAACTGGTTTCCAAATATAAACACAGACATAGAAAACTCCTGTATTGAATGATCTTTTTTTCCCTCCGTCTTTGTTCTCTTTTCAAAGAGCATGTTTACATCATTAACCACCATTATTCATTATTAGTTACCATTATTACTATTGATTTTTCCATAAACATTTATCATGCATCATAGTATTATATATAATTTTTTCACCATATGTTCACACTACTGAAAAATAAGATTATTTTATCATTAATATTATATTTGACGGAGCATAAGATCAGAATATTTATTTCTCCATAATTGATTATCGTAACTCATTTGTAAAAATATTATTTCCAGAAACATTTAGGTATTATGATAATTACTTATAAAACAAAGATCATTTCCTATCAAATTAACTATATCACTGAAAATCACTTATTAACTCATTTCTCTGAATTTCATTTCTCTGCAATATAAAATTGAAGTGTTGTTTTAATTGATCTTGAGTATTATTATTTTTGCAATACTAATTTATTGATCACATGTGATGTGATTACATGAGAAAGGCTGCTAAATCAAATATGATTTAGAGAAGTAATACTTCTGAAAAGATAAAATTTGTAAAATATAATGTAATATGCTTGTAATTCAATACGCCATTCCTTCATTAATCTTTAAAAAGTCAAATAATACAGAAATATATTTTTATTATATAAAATTTGTAACCTTTCATTGCTAAAAACGCATTTGTTTTCCTATTTAAAAACTTTAAAATTTCTTATTTTAGTTCATTCGCAATGATATTGCGCGAAATTGTAAGCAATTTCTTCCGCAATATTGTTGAATCAAAATTACTTGTGGCATCAGAAAAACTCTAGGTTCTTTTCCTCCAACCATTTTTTCTCCATTAAAAAGTTTGGAATGTCTCAAACAAACTCCAGAACTATCGCGTTACACGATACATTTTTTGCTATTAAAAATAGTTTTATTTATTTATTTTAAAATTAGAGTAAGCTATTCAGTTCGTGTTTCAAAAGTTACATTAGATACAAAATTTCCTTTTGAAAAATCCACTTCATTTATAAATGAAATTTCAACCATTTTTGTTGTCAAAAACATTCCAGTTAAGTTAAATTCAATTTATTTAAAAAGCATTATGATGAAATTTATCTCACACTTATATTGTGAATATAAGCACTTCCTCTCTGATGTTCTTTTTTTTTCGGATTACTTCATTACTTATTTTCTCATAATAAGAGGCTAAATCATTTTTTTATGCAAAAACAATTCGGAAATTACTGATTAAACAAAAAATTAAGAATAACAATATCAAAGAAAATAAAGTAATTGATTTGTAAAGAAAATGCACGTTTTCCTTTAAACTCATTTGAAAATAGAAACAGATATCCTGACCACCAGAGGCATAATAGATTAAGCATGGCATGGCTGTGGAATATGGCACGAAAAAGAAATTATAGGTTTCATCCTTGGAATGTATTTCTTAAAAGGGTAGTTCTATATTGTGTTTCCAAACAATTGCCGGCTGCAGTCAGGTTGGCTGCTAAAAGCTTTGGAAAGCATGGTGGTTTGTTTACCTTGGATGTATTCCAGCATACTGACTTTCATTCATATATTGAGTCACGAATTTTTTTATTTTATGGCTAGAATGAGTTGGATTGGATAATGTGATTAAGTTTTGTATATTGTAATTTTACATTGGATTCTAGCTTCGTTATTTGCATTATTTTGAAAAAAAAAACTGAAGAGGTCATATATGTTTCATGAAACATTAACTCATGGATAAAGGGTGAATGAAACAAGATAAATAATTTAGCTTTTATTTCTGTTTAAAAAAAATCTTTTAATGAAAGTAATTATAATTATTTAAACAAAATTACAAACGCTTTCCATAAAAATATTCATGATTTTGAAATTTTACAATAAGTAGACAAATATTCTATTCATATCGAAATAGCAGAGTAAAATGTGTTTTTTGCATCCTTGCCATGAAACCTTAACTTATAGATCAATAGTCAATAAAAAGAAACTACAGTTTTTTTTCTTTTATTTCTGTCAAAAATTAAACATCTTTTTTACTTGTTGGAGAAAATTACAATTTTTTTAAAGTTCTTAAAATTATTCTTGATTTTAAGGTATTACAATAATTATTCATACCAAAAGCACAGAATAAAATGTACTTTTTGTATCCTCGTCAAAAAATCTTAACACGTCAATCAAACAACAAACATGGTTTTTCTTTTATTTTTTCTAAAGAAATCATTGAAAAAAATGAAAAAACATCCTTCCTATTTGGAGGATTTTACAAAAGCTTTCAATTAAGAAATCTTACTAAATAATACTTAATCTTACTTTAAAAAATATACATAAACCTGAAATATTACAATAAGACGACAAATATTTTATTCATATCAAATTCACAGAATGAAAGGTAATGCAAAATCCTTCAGTCTAGACTCATTTTTAAGAAGCTAAACCCTTAACTTATTTCAGAAACTCTATAAAATGCAGAAGTTGACAAAATTTTCTTCCATGAACATAGCGTTTACTTTTCAAACAGTCCCCAATTTTATTTATGTAAGAAAAAAAAATATTAACCGAAATCGGAAATAAATATTTATGGAACTGAATTTTTGAAAAATATTTAATTAACTGTCATCTAAAATTATTTTATGAAACTGACTTTTAATATTCATTAAATATTAAATGAGGATAAATATTTATAATCCAATGGGTACAAGTAAAAGGAACACACATATTCTTGATGAATTAAAATTATAATATAAAATTATTAATTGTATTAGTAATTATAATTAACAATTATTATGCCATAATATTTAAAAAGAACTAACATTTTTAGCTCAGTTAAATATAACAAAGGAAAGAATCCCACAAATTTTATTTAAGAAAAACTTTATTAAAAATGTATCAGATCTATTAGTAATGCATAAAGAATCTATTAGTAATATTTCAGAAAATATCAGTTTAACTTTCGTAGTTAAGATATATTTAACTAAGAAAAGATTGAATCATGTTAGCAATGTTTGAATTCCTGAATAATATTCGTTTTCTGCGAAACAGATACATAAATATTGATTTCTGCCATTTCCAAGCATCTGTATTCCATATCAATGAATTTGTATTAAGGAAGCGTGTTTCACTCTGCACATCAGCTAATTTCAGTATTAGCCTTATCTCTTTGAATATATATACATATATAAGCCTTTAATGTATTTTGCATCGAATCGGTTTCTTATGATAAATTTGCAACTTTAAAAATAATTGATAATAGAATGCATTCAGAAAGATTTAAGTTTAGAATAGACAATTCAAATTCCTCTAATTCGAAAAGGAATTAACTTATATTAATGCATATAGTTTTAAAATAAGGCTTTGTTAATATCATAGGTATAAGAATTAATTCATTTTAAGAATCATTTTTACTGACAACTAATATTATACTTCATAGTTTAGTTAAAATTTAATACCATTGGCTAACATAACTAACTATTCTTCGATTTTATAAAAGCTTTTGTTGCAATGTTTCAAAATATCAATGCAGTTTAAAATTATGGTTTGTAAATCATAATTAATATCTAATTATTTGGCACTTCTAATTCTGAATTAATTCTTTCTGCTTTATTGATATAATAATTTAATTTTGTATGTTTTTAATAAAAATTTTATTCACTACTTTTGATTCTTTATTCTTAAGCAACTCAGGCAGGAATAAGCATTACTTTTTATGGAACTGGTGATTTCATCTTGTGCTTAATGAAGCAAAATTATTTTTAGGAGAGATATTATTCCGACTTTAAAAAATATTTTATTCTTTTTCACTTCAATGTGCTTTAACATTATTGAAATATAAACAGATCATTCTTTTTTACAGTGCTTAGTAACAAATATCCAAAAATTCTGGTAAATACTAATGATATTTCTATCTACCTTTCTGCTATTATTCTGAAAGCTACCTGTCGGTGCTTGTTAGCCATGAGAACACGTGTGCTTAAAAAGTTAGAATAAATTACCACAACGTTTTAGTTTCATTATTCATCATAAAATACTTTTTAAGTGGCTCATTAATTTTCAGATAAAAGCAATAAACACAACATTTTTGAAGTTTATAAAGCAGTTAAACTACTGGAAAAATTAATTACACTAGTTTTTTTCAGTTATCTCAATGTTCACCAAAATGATTTCAAACCTCCTTTACATGTTCATGCTTAATTTATTCGGGATAGAATAATTTTTTAAATGTTTTATCCAATAATAAAATCGACAAATTCCCTTAAGGTATCCGAGCATGTTAAAAAGGTGAATTTTGGCTAAAAGCGGCATTTTTCAAAAAATGTTTATTGGACAGAGCAGTCTTTGAACAATCAGGTTTATTTTCGTCTCCAAGGTCATTAGAAGTCACGATATTAATATTTTCATAATGATCAATAAACACTAAGTAAACATTTAAATAGCCGGAAGTACCGATTTAAACGTCCAAAAGTATGTTAAAAATTTGCATAAATGCAAATTTAGTTTTTAATCCAGAAAATGGTTTGTACAGTAAAAAGGAAAATGGTAATAAGAATTTAAACAAATTTTTTTTCTGGAAATGTGTACCAAAAGATGTCTTTGTTAAGCTCTGAAAGATCTAATTAGGAGTATTTATGTCTTTAATACATTTTAAAAAAGGTTTTATGGGATTACATAATACCCTTAAGGTTACTGGATACAAATTCAGTAAGAGCATTTGCTGCGCTCGATAGAGACAATAAATTAATGTTACTAGCATTCACTGCCAAATGCAAAAATTGCCAAGAAAAAAATTTAACGATTAAAAATTATTAAAGCATAAGAAGGAAGAAGGTATAATTTATAAAGGTGTTGAATTCTAAATATGAACGAACATTATTTATTATTAAAACAAGCTATTGTGTACTTTAAATGCATTTTTCTCAAAACATTTTTACTCTTTATTGCTCACTTCAAATCAAATAACTCAAAATCAAATTATTATATTACTGGGAAATTTCATGGATATTATCACAAGGAGAGAAATAAACAAATTTCGAACGAGTGAATAGCTTTTAATTCACAGCCTACTTTTTGAATGATAATGTCACATTTTACTAAGCATTTCATGATAAATCTTAAACTGGCTGTAAAATTTTTATTTATTATTAAAACCATACGATTGTAGTTCATTCATTAGAGAAAACTATATAGTTTATTTTGGTATAAGTTTTGTTGAGATGAGAATAATAGTTTTTCGTATAGGCAATTTGAAGTCTTATAATAATTTGCTTAAATTTATGCTGTTAAATACCAATTTTCAAAAAGTTTTCATGTTTATTTCAAATATTGACAACCTATAATTAAATTTTAACAGTCTTAAACCCAGAAATATGGAAAAATATTATTGAATAATAGTTAAAATTATCAAAAACACCATGAAAAATGATTTGATATCTTTTAATAGATAGTTTTGGATTTTTAAACGAAGTAAAAATGATTTGATGCTGCTAATTTTTCAAATATATTGGGTGGAATTGGATACTATTTTGCTTATTACCTTAATTTATAAAATAGTAACTAAAAATAAATTATAAAAATATTTTTTCAATATTAACTCTGTCTGTATAGTTCTTCTAACTCTGTCTGTATAGTTCTTCT
>JAPMOQ010029867.1:50408-81968 GCA_026543055.1 Argiope trifasciata
TAACTCTGTCTGTATAGTTCTTCTAACTCTGTCTGTATAGTTCTTCTAACTCTGTATGTAATAAACCTGACGGCTCTTGTTCTAACAGATGCTGCCATAAATGGCTGGAAGATACACGTATATTCTAATTATTGATAGAAAAGGAAATGCGATCAGATCTCATTTTTTTCCTGAAATCAATTATCTTTGCAGCCATTCATAAATTAATCGCTATCAAAATATTTATAATTTCTAAATTATTAAAAATATAAGTCATATGTTTTCGTAAAATTTCTTCAAGCAAAAAAAAATATTAAAGAAATTCGACAAGCCTACAACAAAAAACTGAAATTTAAAAAAAACTGTCTCTGAAGAACAAATATATAAAAATAAAACCTGGAAAAGAATAATTCTCAGAAATTCTAATTCTGTAAATTGCTTCTGGAAAACTGAGACAAAACTGAGAAATCTCAAAAGACTATCCGATTCCAAATCAATCAAAAATTGTGAATATAAAAAATCCTTTTTTTATAATAAAAAGGGAACGTTTTTATTTTCTAGACGAAATGAGTTCTATGCATTATTCATAGGGTCGACTTCTTATTCTAGGCATTATTAGAAATGTGTCTAAGCATCAGGGAAAGAAGGCAGTAATCAAACGACCCTGCTAAAAATATTTTTTTCGAATCTTGTTCATTTTTTTTTTTTTCCTGAATGCTTTCTCTTTCATCGGAAGAATTTTTTTTAAATTGAAAAGAAATTGAATTTAATTCGTGAAAGTTTGAATTTACGGGTATTCTATTATTAATTTCTATTATAAAATCATTTATTCTTTTTGTTTTAGGTAAAAATTTGAACAGCATTTTTTTTATGTATCATTCATTTATATTTGCTGACTAATGTTTGCCATATTGAGTCTAATTCAATATTATTTTTAATGATATCGTTACTGTGTTATATAATTATATTGGATTTAATAAACATTAATATCAATAAAACGATACTAAAATGATAATATTCATACTAAAATTTATTTAGTAAAAAAACATTAATAAACAATAATTAATCAACAGTTAATACTAATTCACTGCGGATCACTTTATTAGTCACTTCTGGCGACCAGAAAAATTTAATTTCTAATACAACTCTTATTCACAATTTGACATCTATCATTTCTCCAATAAAGCATTTTTAAGCATGAAATTTTAATCTAAGGATTGGATGATTTTAATAGCATAGTATATATGATCTTCATTATATATTATTGATAAAGCAAAGAACAAGATATTACATTGCGCTGAAAAATTCTTTCTGATTTTTCATATCAAGAGCTGTGCATATAATAAGTAGAATTTTACTTCCTTAGCTTTAAGCACAAGAAATAAATTACGAAATTTAATAATTCAGGAAAATATAAAATATAAAATTTTTATTTGGGGGAAAGTACAGTCATTTTCAAAACTTACACTCAAATATTCTTCAAAAATATCCTATGTAGGAGAAAATATGAGCTTCAATAAAATTTTGTGCCAAAATTATTTTTTAAGTTTTAAAACAGTCTAATAATGAGTTTTTTTCCATTATATTATTTTCGGGATTTAACGTGGCTAAAAAATTTGAAAACTTGCTTAGTACTCCATAGGTTAAAATTTAAAAATTTAGGGCAGAGGTGCGCAAATGCAAATTTTTGTCATTCTGATGGTAGACTGCAAACATATAGATGGATTTCATACACAGGTCTTATATATTTTTTTATAAAGATAGAAATGCTTTCTCCGAAGTATGAAATGAACAAATTGATCCATTAAAAGATAGAAGATAAAATTATATTTTAAGAATTCTTCTCAGGCATATAAAATGTAGAGAATCCATTTCTGAATTACTGTTATAAACTGAAGCATAAATTGTGAAATATCTCATGCATTGTCGTAAAAGAAAACGGAACACTTCTATATGACAATTTCGGAAAAGATTTAATGAAAATAAACATCAATGAACTTAAATAATTCCTTATCTCTCAAAATAAAATTATTATTCCGACTCCTTTTTGTTGTTGAAATTTATCATACACATCGGGAAATATAAAATGTGAAAGTATCATGAAATCTGAAACATTTTTTTTTTCATATCTTTCCTTTTAGCAACATATTTTGCCAGAAATAATCTTGTTGATTATGTAATTTATAAATTATTCCATGAAATAAAATTTCTTTATGTCAAATTGCTTTAGGATTTATGAAATTCATTAACAGTTGTTTCAAAAATGTTAACAGTTGAATACTGTCTTTGTTACTGTAAGAAGGATCAAGCATAGGGAAACATTTTATTTAACTTCTTCAGCTCTTATGCTGTTTTTTGACCAATTTGAATTTTATTTTCAATTTTTTAAATAATAACCATTAAATAATAAAAAATTATTATTTTATCAGCTCCATTTCAATAATTTCTAGATTAGTCTCCTTCACCAAACTGACTTATCGATTTGTTGGTTTAGGTGAGTTAAATTTCATTCAAGTCTTTAAAATACTTTTATCTTTAAAAATCGACATATTAAACACTGTACTTTTAATTTTTACTCATATTTTCATGAATAATGAAATGCTTATAATACATAATATGTTCTTTGTTTTACAATTTTATTGATTTCTGTGTAACTGGAAAGGTTTTCTAAAAAGAAGATTTACCTAAAATAAAGAATATCAATAATTTTAAATTTTTGATCTTCTACCTTCCTCGAAAAAACGTCCCAATCATGTAAAGTTCTCAAATATTTACATTAATCCTGATATACTGGTAAATTAATGTACTCGGCGAAATAAGATAAACAGAAAAGTTTGTTCCTTAATGAATGCATTTACATACACTAATTGCAAATGTGGGCGTATTTTTCCCACGCATGTTGTATTTCAATACATTAAAGACATTTTATTTTTGTTGCCATTTTTATAAAAAGAAAAAATGCATTTACAAATATATATTCCAATTCAATTATCATCATAAATATTGTGCTTTCTGTAGATTTTTCATGTCCATAATATTATGATCCAAATGAAAACCAGTTAAAGCATTTTTTCATAAAAATATAATTACCATTATAATGTCCAATTCAAAATTTCACTTACAAGGTTTTCAACTACTGGTTTCTCAAATGTAAGAGTAAAATTATTTATATTAATCTTTCTAGAAATTTTGTCATGTGTTATAATTGTCGTATCTCATTTGTAAAAATATTATTTTCAGAAACATTTAGGCATTCTGGTAATTGCTTATAACACAAAAATTATAATTAAGTATATCACTGTAAATCATTTCTTAACTATAAAAATTTGTTTTTTGCTTATATCGCATTCAAAGAAATCTTATTATCAAATAAAAAATACGGAAAGAGCAAAATAAAATTTTCTTTTCTCAGAAATATGAAAGGAAAATGCCACTTTAATTCATGTGAAGTATTATTATTTATTGTGATACTATTTTATTGATCACATGTGTTATGTTTACATGTTATGTTACATTACTCATAAATTAAAAATGATTTTCAGTAATAATACTTCTTAAAAGTTATATTTTGTAAATTATGGAGTGAAATTAGGTTTGCAAATCAATAAAACCTTGATTCATTTTATAATTAAAAACTCCAATGATACAGAAATCATATATTTTAAAAATCTAAAATTTGCTCCATCTCAAGTTTATTTTTTAAAAAAGCGTTTTTTTTTAATATTAAAATAATTTAAAAGTTGTTTTCGTTCATTCGCATTGATAGTGCGCTATATTTTACACAATTTTTTTCATCAAAACACATTCTGAATATTGTTGAATCAAAATTAATTATTATGCCAGTAAAACATAAAGTTATTTTTCTACTGTCATTTTTCCTTCATTCAATTTCTTGGAATAGACCAAATGACCTTCAAAACTATTACTGAAATAAACTATTTTGATTTGAAAAGTAAATAATTACTTTAATAAAAATACCTTTTTTTTCTTTTATAATTAAAATAATTCATTCGTTCTATATTTCTGTTACATTAGGCACTATAATGTATCAGAGATCAATGACATTGTAGCTGTGAATATAAGCTTTCTCTTTCTGTTCCAAATTTATTCTGATTACTTCATTACTGATTTTCTCCAAGTAAGACCAAATAATTTCTTACCCGAATTTATTATTTTTTCTTACAAAAGAAATTCAATGATTGTTTGAAAAAAAATAATAGCAAAATCAACTAAAAAGGAAATCAAAATATAACTGGTTTATAAAAAATGGTACATGATTTCCTTTTAAGCTCATTTGAAAATCGAGACAAATACATGACCACCTGAAGCATAATGGATAGAGCATAACATGGTTGTGGATTATAACATAAGAATGAATTTATAGGTTTCTTCCTCTGAAATTATTTCTTAAAAGCATGGTTCAGTATCGTTTTTCTAAATAATTTCTGACTGCCGTCAGAATGACTGCTAACGCTTTAAAAAGTATGGTGGACTGTTTTCCTTAGATGTATTCTAGCATATTCACTTTCACTTGACTTGATTAGGTATTGAAGTTCTGTATATTGCACTTTTACATTGGATTCTACCTAAGGTATAGGCATTGCTTTGAAAAAAGCTGAAGATGCCATATATGTTTCATGAAACATTAACTGATGGATAAAGAGTCAATAAAACAACAGGGATTGATTTAATTTTTTTTTTCAAAATAAAATTGTTTTTAAAGAATTAAAAAAAAACTTTCTTATTTAAAGAAAATTACATACACTTTCTTTTAAAACTTCTTTAAATATACTTATGAATCTAAATTATTGCAATAAGTCGATAAATATTTTATTCATATCAAAATCACAGAATAAAATATACTTTATGAATAACTGATAATGTAAAATACTTCCGTCTAGAATCATTTTTAACAACTTAATCTCTTTATCTTCTTTCAGACGCTCTCCAAAATACAGAAAGTGAACAAAATTTCTTTCCGAGTACATATCCTTTACTTTTGAAAATGCCCTCGGTTTAATTTACGGTAGAAAAAAAAATAAACCAAGTTGGGGACAAATATTTATGGAACTAAATTTTTGAAAATAATTTAATTGACCTCACCACCCAAAAATATTTTATCAGATGAGCTTTTAAAATTCATTAAATATTTACAGCAAATTTATATAAAAGCTCATAATTCAATAAGCACAAGATGGAATGATGGATATTTTATGTGTAAAGTTCGTATTAAGAATGATTATACTATTGTAATCTTTAAAAAGTGTCAATATCTTCAGTTCAGTTAAATTTTGCATAAAGAAACGTACGAAAATTCTATTAAAAACAAACCTTACTAATGAGAGGTTCAAATATGAAGGATTCATTAGTAATATTTCAGAAAATTTCGTCAGATTAATCTCCTTAATTAAGATATATTTAACTAAGAATAATTTTAATTACATTATCAATATTTGAGTACCTGAATAATATTTGCGTTGAAAATTCTACGAAACAGACATCTCTATATTGATTTCATGCCATCTCAAAGCGTCTAAATTTTATATTAATGACCTATGATATTAATAAATTTTTTCCATTTGATACATTTTTCTCTTAACAAGTTCTGTATTTACATCAACTCCTTATGTTTCAATATTTCAATATTTTCAATTTGACTATTCAATTTTATGAGTTTTCTATAAAAAAAAATTATTAAAAATTCAGGACTTTGGAAATAAATGATAGTAGAATACCCTCAGAAATATATGATTTAGTTAAATATATCTCAAATGTCAATTCAATTCATCAAATTCTTTTTAAAAATCTTAGATTAGTGCATTTAATATCGAAATAAAATTTTGCTTGTATATTTTTGAGAATAATTTAAAGATCCCATTTCCTTCATTTTTATCTGCATCAAAATCTATGTTTCATGATTAAATTAAAGTTGTAAAAACCTCGGTTATTATTTTAGCATCTTTCTAGAAGACTAACTGTTTTCTTATGCTTCAAATTGTATATATGTATATATTTCTGTAGCTTGCAGAGCATCTTATATGTTTAAAAATCAAAACAAGATTCCAAACGTTTCAGAATTCCATCGATTTCATTTATTTTCTTTACTTTTCATCATTATTTACATACTATTCCCAGATTTCAAAAGGTTCACAATTGATCATCAGTTATTATACAAAACAATATTAATAAAATATGTTTATCAAAGAGAAAATTCGTTTGCCTTTACTTTTAATAATATTTTAACAGAAATGAAATTTATAGTAGTTATAAAACATCTGAAAAGGAATCGTCTGCTAAGTGTCTGTTAACAGATTATGGCATTTACCGAATAATTATGACTGATTATTCGTCAATTTGATGAAAGACTTCATTGCATTGCTTCTAAAATCCAGGCAAATTAAAATTGTTCCATGATACTCATAATTATCTAATTATTTTGGCTCCTATATCTTTAAATTGTTCTTTCTACTTTATTGATATGGTGATTTTATTTTAAATATTTTTATTAAAATTTTATTCGCGTCTTTTGATTTTATTCTTTATCTTCAAGTATTTTAGACCGTAGTAAATTTTTTTTTATTGAATTGATAGTGTAAGGTCCTAAAGTCATTTGTATGCTTTAAATCAATGAAGCAAAATTCATTTTGATTCGGGTAATACTTTGTGTTCAGATGAAAATTTCATTCCTTATCAACTATAGCAGTGATAATATATCAACAAAAATATAAATCATTCTTCTACAAAGTGTATGGCAATATATCAAAAGCTTTTGGTGGTCATTAATGCTATTTCCACCTTTCTATTACTATCGAGGTAGTACATGGGTAATTTCGGGCTACGAAATACCATGTGTGCTTACAAAAGTAACATAAAGTACTTCAATGTTTCTTTCACATTATATAACACTCTAGAAAGTTTAATTATTTTTAAAAATATTTAAGTTTGGAAAAATATATAAGTTACATTTTTTTGTGCTTTCTGAAGTTTTGAAACAACCAGAAAAAATAACTAAAACATTTTCGTGTTTTGTCCTCTTAAGTGAATTCAAGACTCATTTTCCAACACATGTTTAAATTATTCAGGATAAAATAAAGTTCTAAAAATTTAATGAGTTATAAAACATAATCAATTTTCGTTGAAATAAGGGAAAAGTACTATCACAATTCCCTTTCAAAACTGACATTAAAAATTTTCAAAAATAAAGAAAAAAATATCATGAAAATTGATATCATTTAAAAGATAAATTTCTAAATAATGTAAAATCGTTGGAGTTATTTGAAATATATTGTGAGAAATACATAATTTGTAATTATTTTCCTAATTAATTAAAATAATAATTTGAAATTTAAATTTGTGTGCATTTTCCAACTTTACCTACTTTGTCTGTTATAAATTTGACTGTCCTTGTTCTTGAAATATGATCTGTTTATGCTTAAACGATACACGAACATTTCCATTATTAATAGAAAGGGAAATAAAATCATATTTCATAACTTTTTCCCTAAGATTAGTTATTTCTGCAGGGGTATATTTCATAAACTACTAACAAAATTATACTGATTTCGAAACTACCAAAAATAAAAATCATGTTTTCACAGAATTTCTTCACAGGTACAAAATTTTGTCATAAACAATACAAGCTCTTTTAGAATATCATTACACATACCGCTCTAAGATATAATATTCAATTTCAAGCAATGAAAAAAATAAAAACATTCGACAAGCATACAAGAAAGGATTAAATGGAAAACTCTCTCAGATGAACAAATACATAAAAATAAAAGGTAGAATAGAATAATCCTCAGGAATTCTAATTCAGTAAATTGTTTCTTGAAAACAGAGACAAAACTGAGAAATCTCAGAAGACAATCCGATTCCAAAGTGATCAAAAAATGAGAATACGAAGGGAAAAAAAGAATCCTTTTTTTTTGTAATAAAAAGGGGAAAAAATTTACTTTCTCGACAAAATGAGTTTTATGCATTATTCATAGGACCGACTTCTCATTCTAGGCTTTATTAGAAATGTGTCTAAGCACTAGGAAAAGAAGGCAGCATTCAAACGACCCGGCTAAAAATATTGACTTCTTCGGATCCCGTTCATTTTTCTTCGGAAAGGATTTTTTTTTTCTCTTCCGAGGGATTTTTATTCAAAAAAAATGTATAGAATTAAATTTAATTCAAGAAAGTCGATTTTAATTCTATTTCATTTCTTTTATGATCTCGTGATTTTTTAAGGTAAAAATCGGAATCACTTTTTTTATAAAATTATTATTTCAGACTAAATTTTGTCAAATTGATCTGTCGAATAATACTATTTTTATTAATGAAACTGTTGATTCGTGTTATATAGTTATTTTTGATTTAGTAAAGAATAATACTTAACGGATAATAAAAATGGCACTAAAAAGCAATTAAATAAAAAAATGATATTACTGCAGATGCATTTTATCAGTCTCCTTTGGTGAACAGAAAATTTATTGAAAATATTAGATGTGTCTGATTTCTAAGAAAACTCATATTCTCTACCTGGTATGTCCATAGACGCTCAAATTAAATATTTTTAAACTTCAGATTTAAAATATAAGTATCTACTATTTTAATACCATTACATGTATGTTGTTGCTTTTGTGTCCCTACTAAAATCTATCACCATGATATCACAATGGGTTTAAAACTTCAGTCTAATGTCTTATGTTAACAACTGTGTGAATGATAAGTAGAACTTCATTTCTTTAATTTCGGATGCAGAAAAAAATGATAAAATTAAATATTTGATGAAAAGAACTCGTTTAATCCAAGAATAAAAATTCAATAATTTTCTAAGTTTATGCAAAAACTGTTCTTTTAAGATATGCAAAAATTAGAGAAAACATTAGGATAATTAAATTGTGTATATCAAAACTGAATTTTTAATTAATAAAAAGTTTAAATATTAGTTTTCCTTTATATTATTTCCAATATTTACTGTAGAAAAATACACTTGCTTGGCTCTCAATTAGTTAAAATTTTGAAATGTTTATCAGAGTGGGCGAAATGAAATTTTTTGCCAAATTACGTAACTCTCATTAAGACGTAGGCCAAAAACTTATAGATACTATTTCAGACACAAATCTGAATTTTTGTAATTAACGAAGATAGTAATATATTTTTACGATATAAGCAATGAAAAATATTGATCAGTTTAAAAGTTGAAGATGAGATTATATTTTGTGTCTTCTTTCCGACATATATAAATTAAATTAATTAATGTTTGAATCATTGCTTCAAAATTATAAATTGAAGACTAAACTGTAAATTTTGGTCTTCAATTCATACATTATCAAAAATAAATTGGAATAATTTCGTATAATAATTTGGAAAACGTTCTGAAACGACTTTTTATAACATAAATACGTATCGATTTTCATTTTCCAAAATAATAATTTGTGGGGAAAATTGAATGAAATTTTTAAATAAAACTAAATAATTCAAAATAGCTCAAAATAAAATGACTTTTCATATTCATTTTCAATGTTAAACTTATATTAAATATGTCGAGAAATAAGGAAAATATAAAATGTGAAAGTATAAGGAAATTTGAAACATTTTTCATAACTTTAACATTGAAGAACATGTTTTATCAAAACTTTTCTTGATAATTAATTTATTATGAATTATCTTTATATAAAATATACTTTTTTGTATTATTCACAATTAACATTTGTTAATGCATTATTAATTCATTAAGGGTTTATTCTAAAAAGTGTACAGTTAACTTTCCTTGCTATTGTAGGAAGAGTCAAGCATAGTAAAACATAATAATTTTTCCGCTCCTACACTGTGTTCAAACAAGTTTTATTTTTTTATTTCAATCGGTTAAAAAATCAATTAATAATAACGTCTTTAATTTTTCAATTAATAACTACGTCTATAATTACGTCTACGACCCAATTTCACTAGGTTCTGTGTTAGTCTCCTTCTACAACCAGCTGGTTCAACCGTTTGTTGGTTTCTGTGAGTTAAATTTCATTTATGTCTTTAAAAAAATTTTAACTTTAAAACTCGGTGTATGCAGTGCTATAATTTTAACTATTATACACATTTTCATGGGTAAAGAAATATTTATGAAACATTATTTTTTATTTGCTTTATAGTTATATTGATTTCTATGCACCTAGACATGCTTTATAAAAAGACAATTTTACCTAATATTCAAAATTTCGGTAATTTTAAATTAGAAATCTTCTGCATGAATAAGATGAGAATAAAACCAATAATGTTAATTTTTTTAATATTTGTATTGAACATGGCATACTGGTGACAGAAGTACTCAAATAAAGTTCAAATGGAACTCATCTGAGGATTTTGTTCATGAAAAATAAATCCATTTTGAGTTAGCTTACACAAATACATTTATTTAGATAATTACATATGTGGGCATATTTTGCCCACGTGTTTCAGGAAGTGTTTCAATACATTAAGGTCAATATTTTCATGCCGGTACTTTTTTTTGAAAAAGAAAAACCTTTCTTTTCATTAACAAATCAATACATTATCTAATTCAATTATCGTCATGAATATTGTACTTTCAATAGAACTTGCTTGCTCATTATATTATGACCGGAAAAAAAATCAATCAAAAACTTTTCTCATAAAAAATATAATCACCATTACATTGAGCAATACAGTTTCATCAAAATTAAGCCCGCCTAATCTTAAGACAATGGTTTCTTAAAAAGTATAAGCCTATTCCGTAATGAAACCAATAGGTGGAAAAATCCTATAAGGGCAGGTCATTTTTTCGGTGTTTGTCCTCATTTGTAACAGCATATTTACATCTTTAATCATCGTTATTCATTTCCAATCACCATTATTAATATTGATCTTAACATAAAATTTTATTTAATCACTAGTATTATATTTGATGGTTCATAAGAAAATCCTAAGAATTTTTTTCTGTAATTAATTATCGATATTCATTTGTAAAAATAATTTTCCCAGAAACGCTCATGCACTTGAATCATTTCATATTATATTAAACAAATCGCCGTAAATTAGTTATTAACTTTAAAAAATGATTATAGGCTTATGTCGCATTCAAACAAATTTTATTATTTGAAGAAAAAGTACTGAAACACTAAAATAAGACGAAGTATGAAATTACTTTTTTTGAAATATAATAGAGAAATGATGCTTTAATTGGCGTGAATTATTATTTATTGTATGCTATTTTATTGATCAGATAGGTTATTTTTACTTAAAAATAGCTGCTAAATCAAATATGATTTAGAGAAATAATACTTCTGAAATTTGTAAATTACAGAGTAAAATTATGTTTTCAAAATACTCTTGTTTCGTTTAATAATTTAAAAGTTACATAGTACAGAAGTAAAATATTTTGATTATCTGCGATTTGTTCCATATCAAGAAAATGCTAAAACTGCTTCTGTTTTCGTATTAAAATATTTCTAATTCATTCACAATGATATTGCAATTGTTAAAAAAAAACTATAAAGTGACTACTCAGCAAGGTTAGTTCAATTACTAGAAAGATTGTTTTACTAACAACTTTGATGCATATTGATCAAATTCAGAATCAGTAATTTCAGAACTTAGAGACAGATTTGGTGACTCTTCAAAAAATATATAATACTGGAATCATCCAGAATTATACTGACTGAGCGATAGAGAAAACAGGAATGAGATAATACTGATTGTTCCAGAACCTATATGTCTAACTCCGGGAATTTTATAATTCCGGCAGTCTCAAGTCGTATATGGAATCGTGGAAAGAGTCAAAGACGAATAATTGGATTTATGAATTGTGTACCTAGTCCTGGTGTTTATTTTAGGAACATCCTCGAGTCCTGTAAAGAGAGCCAGTCGTGTAGTAGTGAGTCAGAACTTTGATACAGCTAAATCGAGGAACCAGTGGAGAATTGTAGACGTCTGGTGAAACTGTAGAGAGTAGCTACAGTTCCCTCCTGAAGTTGAATACTGTCTCTTACGTGCCTTTCAGCATGTAATACACTGCATCAGAATATGTAATTGTTATTCCATAAAATTGTTGCCTGTGATTCTTGTTTTTATATTTTTAAAAAAAGTCGTCGGTTTCTTCATCGACTGAAAAGTTTCATCGAAAGAATCATCGAAAAGTTTCTTCATCGACTGGAAAATCAGAAAGAACCCCAAAGTTTCGTACCATATTTTAAGCAATTTGTTTCGGCAAAATGAGTTCTCAATATTATTGAATCAAAATTACTTATGTCATTAAAAATTAGGGATCCTTTTCTCCTGCCATTTTCTAAAATCTTAGAATGTCTCAAATGAACTTTTAAGTGTCCTCATTGCACGATATACTCATTTGCCGTTAGGAAACCAGTATTTTAAGAAATAACTATTTTTATTATTTTATTATTAAAACAATTGATTCAATCTATGTTTCAAATATTACATTGGTGCAAAATTTATTTACAAAAAATGCTCTACATTAGTGATTGAAATCTGAACGATTTTTTTTTTCAAAAACATTCCAGTTCATTAAATTTAATTAGCTTTATCTTGGAATTTAACCCTGACATATCTGTATATTGTTACAAAAAAAGAACCTCTAGCAGAGTTAGCTTGGCAGAGATGTAAATAACAAGTTCCTAGAATTGTTTATACACTTCTTTATAATGTCTGATTATTCTAAAAAGGTATAAATTCAGAGATCTACAAGCAGTGGAATCAATTCTTCGCCTACGTGTTAATAGTTGCAAAAGTTAAGTTATTTTGATTAATATCAATTGATATTGTGTTATTTTGTGACTTGCTATTCTTTACATCTCCGTGACAAAATCGTGTTTATGAGAACTGACACTTTGATTTTCCTATTACCAAATAACTTCTTGAAAATAATTCTTATGAATTTAATAATTTTTAAATTTTGCTTCAGATAATAAATAGTTGAACCAAAAATATTTTTAAAAAACAAAGAAATTCAAAAAATAAAAGTGGATTGTAAAAAAATGGTACATATTTTCCTTTTAACCCATTTGAAAATAGAACAAACTTACCTGACCAATAGTGGCATAATGGGTAGAACATGGCATGGCTGTGTATTATGAGCATGATAAAGAAATTATATTTTTCATTCCTGAATATATTTCTTCAAAGCATGATTCAGTATCTTTTTTTTGAAACGGTTGCTGGTTGCCGTCAGATTGACTGTTAAACGCTTTAAAAATCATAATGGATTGGTTTCCTTGAATTTATTCCAGTGTACTGTCTTTTTCTCATATACTGGTATTAAGTTACAAACCAATTTTTCCTTATGGGTAGAATAAGTCGCATTGGATGATATATTGAAGTTCCGTTAAACTTCTATATTACAAGTAACTAAATATTATGCATCTCTTTGAAAGAAAAACATTTAAAATGGTATGTACGTACATTTTCATTCACCTTTACTCATGGATCAAAAGTCAATAAAACGATAACTAAAGTTTTTCCTTCTTTATTTTCTGTCAAAAAAATCGAATTTAAAATTTTTATTACTTATTCTCATATTTTCTTATATTCCTACAATTCTTCTTATTATAATTATAACAAAATTCTTATTATTTAGATAACAGTAAAAACACTTTCTTTTTAAAAAGTACTCATAAATTTCCGGTTTCATAATAAGTCGACAAATGATTTATTCTTATCAAAATTACCCGATGAAATCTTTTTTGTATCCTCCTTATGAAACCTGAACTCATGGATCAATAGTAAATGAAACAAATAATTTTTTTCTTTTATTTAAAAAAAAAAATGTTTTCAAAAATGGAAGTGACTCTAATTGTTTGTAGAAAATAACAAAAGATTCTTTTAAGAAAAATTTTAAAATACTCATGCCTCTGAAGTATTACAATAAGTTGAAAAATAAAGTTTTCATATAAAATCAGAAAATAAAATGCACTTTTTGCAACCTTGCCAAGAAAGCTAACTCAAGGATTAATATTCAATAAAATAACAGCTAAAGTTTTTCTTTTATTTTTGTCAAAAGAAATTTTTTAAAAATGAAGGTAATTATTTGATGAAAAATACAAATGCTTTCTTTGAATAAATCTTTGAAAAAACTAATGAATCTCAGGTACTACAATAAGTCTACAAACATTTTATTCATATCAAAATCATAAAATGAAATGTACTTTTAAAATCCTTGATAATGCAATTTATCAAGGATTTCCGTCTAGACTTATTTTTAACAAATTGTGCCTTCACTCTTTCTTCAGAAACTTTCCAAAATGCAAAACGTGAATGCAATTACCTTCCAAGTCTATAGCTTTTACTTTTCAAACAGTCCTGCATTTTATTTAATTTGAGCCAAAATGCGAAAAAAATATTTATGGAACTGAATTTTTGAAAATAATTTAATTGAACCTGCTATGCAAAAATATTTTATTAAACTGGCTTTTAAGT
Organism: Argiope trifasciata; assembly: GCA_026543055.1. NCBI lineage: Eukaryota > Metazoa > Arthropoda > Arachnida > Araneae > Araneidae > Argiope > Argiope trifasciata. The sequence goes on from JAPMOQ010029867.1 coordinate 64,815, forward strand.
CATTAAATATTTACAATTAACGGATATAAAAATAAATATTTCATTTTTCACAAGAAAGAATGGTGGGTATTTTCCCTTTATAATTTAAATTACAATTCATAATGAAAACTAATTATAATAATTACTCTTATTAACAATTATTAAATAATTTTTTAAAAAGTACTAATATTTTCTGCTCAGTTAAATTCTGCATAGGAAAGGCTCACACAGTTTATATTAAAAACAAAACTTTCAAATGAAAAGTTCAAATATGAAGGATTCATTAGTAATATTTCAGAAAAATTCATCAAATTAATTCCCTTAATTAAAATATATTTAATTAAGTAAAATTTAAATTATATTATCAATATTTGAATTCCTAAAATTCCTAAATATTATTTGATTAAAATATTCTAGGAAACATACATGTGAATAGGGATATCAGTCATTTACAAGCGACTATATTCTATATTAATGAGCTTTGAAAGTGAGAAAGAATTTTCACTTTTTATGCTTTAAATTAATATTTATATCTACTTCCGTTCTCTCATTGAACAACCCCCCCCCACACACACACACACATATAGCATTATAAGAGGAAAGGAAATTAATTACGGAAAGGGGAACCAAAATTGGAATTGAAACTAAAAAATTATTTCATATTCTAACAAGAATAAAATTTCAAAAGAACTATTTAAAAAGCTATCATTGTATTTAGTGAGCGCTAATGCTGCTTCTACGAAAATACAGATGAATCTAAGCTAATAAATAATGTAGGTAAAATAAAAAGGAATACAATAGAATTCAAAATTACAACAAATAGAAAAAGAATCAGGCAAGTAGACTTTTTCAAGGGTCAATCTCGGGAAAGGATTCAAAAATAAAATCAGGAAGATATAATGCAGTGAAATTTACTTTGTGATTCAAAAGTCAGGACAAACTTTAAAAATGAATAATTCGAAAACGAAAAAGATAAAAAGATTCGGTTTGCACTAAACGGAAGGAAAAGAAGCTAGTTTTGTGTCGTAACTAAACAAAAATAGTTCTGTGAGGCGACCAACAGATGGCTTTATTGGATTATACAAAAAAACAAACGATATTAAAAGCTGCAGCAGGTATTGGTAGTCGAAGCTTTTATACATCGAATGTATGCTGATAGTTGAGAAAGAACTTTCAGTAAAACTGTATTATAAAAATTCGGAAAGTGTCACTGTGGCATTGCGAGCATATCTCTACATGAAAGGTATGTGAGAGAGCAAAGGACCAACAATACCTTCTACATTGAAAAAAAATGAAAATAAAATTTGAAGCTACAAATTGTTTGGCGTCAAGCCCAAGAAGTTTACTCCTTAGCAGTCTCTGCTGTCGCTAAAACAGTGGAGCAGACGGTACAATCAATGTTGGCGGTTTCTGCCAGTATTTGGCATTCAGTAAGATGGAATAACTAAGCTACTGTTTTACACTGGGTTTTCGGCAGATGAAATGCATTTAACTCTCTCTGGCGCTGTTAACACAGACAATTGCCGAGTGTGGACCACAGAAAATTCACATGCATTTGTTGAGGAGCCCTTGCAACAACCTAAAGAGAAATTTGGTCAGCGATATGCAGCGTTGTTACAGAACAACATTATTCCTGTGCTGCAAGCGCGAGAGGTGCTTTAAACAGTCACATTTATGCAAGATGGGGCACCACCTCATATTGCCCTACCTGCGCATTGCCTGCTAAGCTTAAAATTTGGGGAGGATTGCATTATCAGTCGATACTTTAGTCATGCATAGCCTCCAAAATCCTCCGATCTCACCCACTGTGATTTTTGACTGTGTGATTTCTTGAAGTCGAAAGTGTATCGCGATCAACAACATCACTAGGAGTACTAAACGATGCTCTCCGCCAAATTGAGTCTGCAAATTAAAGAAATGCTATAAAATAATGTGAAAAGTGTGGTGAGTCGTCTCACAGCTGTAGTTCTGAATTATGAACAGCATAGTGAACATTTAAGTAATTAACTATAATTAAGTTGACTCCAAAGTAGCCAACACTTTTTTTTATTTGTAAATCATCTTTTGATGAAATAAAAAAACTATGACCCCATCTGTTGTTCACCAACATAACTATATATTTTTTCCCCTTTCCAAACAAAATACCTCTTTTTTTATCCGTTTAGTGCAAATCACATCTTTTCATCTGCAATCATTTCCGAATTATTCCTTTTTAAAGTTCGTCCTTACTTTTGGATCACCCGTTAATACAAATGAAAATTCAAATCCGTCTATTTTGCAAAAGATTATACTTAGAGTAATGTATACATTTTTCAATCAAGTCTTGCTTGTATGATATTTGAAAGAAATAATTCACTTTAATATACCACTTTCTACATTTTATTATCATCTAACGCTATATTTTCAGCTAAAACATTCATACATATATTATTATGATAAATTTTTTGAAAGTTTTGTAGGAAAAGGCTTTTTTGCAATGTTTCTAAATATCCATGCAACTTAAAATTATGGTTTGGTCTTCATTATTACTGTATAGTTATTTTGGTGCCGCAATCTATTATTTTTTCTACTTTATATCTTTATTTGCTTGTGGCTTTTTATTTCATTTTTTATTTCCAAGCACAGCAAGTAGAGATAAATCCAATTTTACATTGAATTTATAATATATTGTCCAGAAGTCATATATTACTTGAAATTAACGATGTTAGCTTGATTTTTGGCAGAGATAATACAGTCTTTAAGAGAAATTTTTATTCTTCATCTACTAGATGTACTCTGATAGTAATAATATATCATAGACATGTGTACAATTATTCTCTAAAGCTCACTGCAACAAATTTCCAAAATTTTGATATTCACTAATGATTTTTTTATCTGCCTTCTACTATTACTCAGAAAGTATTCAATGGATAATTCAAATCTACAAAACCAAATATGTACTTGCAAGCTTAAAATATTTCACTTAAATATCTTTTTCATTATTTAGCACTGTAAAAGGGTCTCAATAATTTTTAATTAAAAGTACATTAGGTATAATTTTTTGTACTTTCCTAAGTAATAAAACGACCAATAAATACTCGTATCAATTTTTCCATGTATTTTAATGTTCAGCAAAATCAAAGATTCATTTTCCTGATCAAACTTAAAATTTTAAACCAAAAGAATGTTTTAAAAGACGTGATAGCAAAATTAGTCAATTTCCATTACAGCAAAGAAAAGTATCAGTGCATATCTTTAAAAATGTATAGTTAAAGATTTGCAAAAATGAATTGAATAATCTCATGAAAAATAATTTGATGTAATTAAATATATTTTTTATTTCGAAAATATGTAAAAATTATTTTTTGGTGCAAACTTTTGAAATTTCAATTGATAAATTGTTAATAATTAGCTTATTTTCATAATTTATTAAGAGAGTAATTGACATTTTCATGTCTTGAACATATTCCGGCTATAAAAATTCTGTTTGAACAAATTAGGTGACTCTTTTTTCAATAGTATGATCCGTGAGTGGCCGCAAGATGTACAACCTTTTTATATTATTGATAGAAACTGAAATACGAATATATTTCCTGGCTTTTTTTCCTAAAATGAATGATCTTTCTGGGTGTTTATTTTATTAAGCTTATTTACCAAAGTAATTATAATTTTACCAAAATAAAAATGAAACACTTTCATAATATATTTATTGGTGTAAAATTTGTTAAAAATAATGCAAACTCTTGCTGCATATCATCGCACAATACTTCTACAAGGTATGATATTTAACTTCAAGCAATGAAAAAAATAAAAGCATTCGTCAAGCATACAAGAAAGGACTAAATAAAAAAAAACTCGTTCAGATGAACAAATATATAAAAATTAAAACTGGAATAAAATAATCATCAATAATTCTAATTCAGTAAATTGCTTCTTGAAAACAGAGACAAAACTGAGAAATCACAAAAGACAATGTGATTCCAAATCAATCAAAAAATTTTAATACGAAATGGAAAAAATAAGGACCCCTTTTTTATAATAAAAAGGAGAAAAATTATACTTTGTTGACAAAATGAGTTTTACACATTATACATACGGTTGGCTTCACATTCTAAGCATTTTTAGAAATGTGTTTAAGCAATAGGAAGAGAAGACAGCATTCAAACGCTCCTCCAAAAATTATGACTTCGAATTTATTCGAACTCCGCTCATTTTTTTTCTGAATGCTTTATATTTCATTGGAAAGATTTTTGTTTTAAAATTTGGATGAAATGAAATTTTAATGAGAAAGATTGAATTTACTGATAATTCATTTCTTTTGTCATTTCATTTATTATTTTTGTTTTAGGTAAAAGTTACATTACTTTATTTTTTTATATAACATTTTTTATTACCGACTAATGGTTGTATTCAATCTTATTCAATTTTATTATTAAAGATAGTATTAATCTGTGTCATATGACATACGAAGATTAATAATAATTCTTTAATTTTTCATTTAATAAAAAATATTTTCAAGAAATAATGACAATAAAAATATAATAATATTGATACTAAAAATGATTTAATAAGGAAATCGATACCAATTAATCTACAGTTAACACCAATTAACTGCAGGTACACTTTATTAATCTTCTTTGACAAGCAGAAAATCAACTAAACATATTGACTTTAATGTAAGTTCCAATATAACTCTTATTCACAATTTGATAATCATAATAGTTCCAGTTAAGCATTTTTAAATATCAAATTGTTTATGAAATAATGGAATCTTTTAGTAGCATCGTAGGATTGCAATTTATTTTGTATCCCTAATATAGGTAATCCCTACAATATTACAATGTGCTCAAAATATCTGATTTCCCATGCTAACCCATGTTTTCCATGTTTCCCATGAATGGATAACAAGTAGAATTTTACAATAATTACAATTTATTCTTAAATATTATTTGTAATTTGTAATGCATGAATATAATAATTAATATTTTTAATAATAATACAAGTAGAATTTTTCCAACAAAGCGAAAATATTAAAAAAAGGCTTGGAATAAAGACAAAAAATGCAGTTATTTTCTAAAATTATTCAAAAGATATTCAGAATCGTTGCTAAAAATCAGAGGAAATTTAAGTGACATTAAATTTTATTTGTTAAATGTTTTGTTTTGTTTTAAAACAGTATTAAAATATGAATCTTTTTTTATCTTATTTTGAAGATTTATCTTAAAAATCGCTCAAATCTTACTTAACACATTATTACATTTCAAAATATCATAGCTCGTTACCAAATTCTGTTATATTTTTGTCCCATTCCATAATTCAAATTCAAACTGTAACCACATACAGACATTATCTTTATTATTAAAAAGATGCTAGCAACGCAAATTTATCCAAGTATCAATCCCATATAATAAAAGATCGGATATTGCATTACATTTGAACTTTTAAGTTTCATCTTAGACATATGTAAAGTGAAGTGAACTAACATTTGAATTATTGCTCCAAATACAAAATGAAACATTAATTGTGATATATCTTATGCATCATCATAAAAGAAAAAAAAACAATAATATTCTCTTTATTAAAAAACAATAATGCTGAATTAAACTTAACTCCAAACAAACTAAATTATAATATCTTTCAATATAAAATGAAATTCTTTTTTGAAAGTACAATTCTTATAAAATGCATTCTGAAATATAAAACTTGTAATTTATCGTGAAATGTGTAACAATTTTTTCTAATCTTTCCATTGCAGAAAGTCTTTTGCTAGAAATTCTTTACTAATTAATAATTTATTATTCACCATCACATAAATAATGATTTCTTTATGTAAAATTCCCTACTGAAACTTATAAAAGGTTGTTTTGAAAATGGTAACTGTTGGGTATTTGTACTGCTATAAGAAAGCTCGTATAAGAAAAAAACTTAATTTCTTCTTCTCTTATATCGTGAACAGAAAAATCCTAATTTTTTTAAAATCCTGAATAGATTAAATAATCAAAAAATTTGTTTTGTTTCCTTCATTTTAAATTTTGCAAATAAATTTCCTTAATCGATCTAAAAATGTTTTCTTTTCTTCTGAAAAAAAGCTAGAACTAATAGATTTTTTTATTTCTCTTTCTTCCACTTTTCTGACATTTTATTGGGAGAATAAATATTTAGGTGCAATGGTCACGTTCATGCTTCGAATATTCAGGGAATAGTCACGCTTCCTATTCGAATTTTAAAAGTGGAAGGGTCTTGCAACATTCGTTTTGTTATTGTTTATACTATGGAGGAGAGGGAATAGGTTGTCAAAACTAAAAACGGAATGACGTATCTGCTCTATACTTTTTTAACAATTTAAAAAAGATTCACGGTGAACGGCTAATGCTTTTTTAAATTTATTTTTTCTCTATTATAATGCATATGATCGCATGTGAATATTTAATGCTTATAAATTTCGTTTTAGAATTCTGGTGTTGTTTTTTTTGTTGTTGTTGTTCAGTTCAATTTTTATAACATTACTATCAGTACCTGATAACTGTTATAATATCAGGTATAATTTTCAAAATAGTATTGAAAAAGTACTGAATATTTATAAATCATTCTCCTGGTGAACAAAATAGCTTTGAAACTAATCTTGAATATTATTTGTAAGAATTTTTTTTATTTTAAGTTTTTCCAATTGTTTTCTAGACATTTTAATTTATTAATTTGTTAATACGGAAATGGGCATTGTTTCTTACTACATTTTGTCAAGTCTCTTGGTAATGGAAAGGCTCTTGACTTATTTCGATTGATAATTGTTCGTCACTACTAAAAGCCTTAATATTGATAAAATGGCAAGACGATTAATCAGTAAATTGAAAATTTTTGTTCCCAAATGATTATTTTGTTAGTAATCCAATAGTAATTACTCTAATTTTTGATAATGTGGAAATTATCTGTATAAATAGAGCGTTTGTATTTATTTTCTGGGCTGATTATGCGTAATCGACTGAGCTCCAAAAATGAAGTAAAAAATTCGTAAAAAAAGATGAGTATTTTCTGAAGAAAAATTAAAACAAGTGACGAAATATTTTCACATCATAAACATTTCTTTAATAAAGGCGAAGACAAAAGCCATAGAATCTGACAGATTTTTATGATTTAAGATAATATCATTTTTCACAGTATTTATGCTACAATTTTGATGCCTAGTTATTAATCAATTATGTTTCTAAGTGTCTATAGTTTAAATTCGTTTTTCAATTTATTCTTAAATATTATTTAGAATTTGTTATGCGTGTATAATTTGTAAAGCATGAATGAACTTCTCATATGTTAGTAATTGAATTCCATTTATTTAACTAACAACTTTATACAGGAAAAAAAAATATAAAAAATTATAAAATTAATAATTAACTATGCTTTATTATTTGATGGGGGGGGTTGAAATTAAAATTTTAATTAACTTATCTACGTAATGCTTAAATTTAAATATTTACAAAATCCTCAGTAACCGACAATTTTGGTAAATTTTCAATTTCAGAAACTTGCAAAAAATATTAATCAACTCAGCTAAATAAAAGTCTTAACTTTAATAAGGCTAGATAAAGCTTAGATAGTCTTTTCAACAATTTAAAACATTGATTTTAGATTTTCGGAGAGAAACTGCTACTTATTCCTTAATAAAAATATAAATTTATTCTACAATTTCTATGATCAAAAAACATTTACTGGTAAGATTTCTTCCTGAGAAATATTTAGAAATTTAACGGGAAATACTTAAATACGACAAGTAATATGTACTTTTTTCTAATTATCAACCTAGTACTTAGTAATTTTGAACATATTTCATTCATTAATAGTTTGCTAAAATAGCTTTTGAGATCCTTTTCAAACTTAGACTATTATTTACTCAAAACAGTTTCAATTTAGCTGAATTAAGCTCAGTGGAAATAAAACTATGCTTTTTGGTTCTTGACAAAATGTTGCAATAGTTGTTGTCCTTCAGTTTTTTAATGAATATATTGTTTTCCATAAGTGACAAAATTTCGTCGCGTCTAAGCTGAGTTCATTATTATTCGCTCTCATTCTGAGTTCATTAAATTCAAATCGGTAATGGAGACAAACTTTTAAATTATTTCCCATGTATGAGCATTTATCTCTTATTAACATTTTAAAAATAAGTTGATAAATACTATTGCTATGAGTTTTTAATTCTTTATAGTATGGTAGGTGATTTTCTAACCCATTTCGATTAAAATTTTCTTTATTATTTAGTTTTCTAATTTATTATTGAGATTATCATATGAGATTATCATATTTTTGAGCTATAAAAATATATATTCTTTATTAAATTGTTTGAAAATTAATGTATGTGTTAATTAAAATGTAATGCTTCTTTAATATAAGGAATCAAGAAATAAACCATAATGCTAGAAAAGATTAACAAGTTACTTTGTTTTAATTATCGCACGCAATTTTTGATTTTTTTAAATTAGTTTTATTAGAAGGACTTGAAAAGTGAATCTTAATGATGAAATTGTGCTTTATTTTACTAAAAAAAGTTTTGAATAAAGTAGGAATATTTTATAAAAGTAAAAAGTAGTACGGTTCATGAAGGCCTCCTCCAATGCCATGATACTTGTAATAGTACAATGTTCTTTTAAAACAGTTCAGATTGTTACAAATGTATTTCTTCTTTGATATAATCTAGATAGTACCAGAATATTTAAAAAAATTTCGTGAAGGAAATTTCAAATCCTGGTTGAATAAAATATTTTTAATGGTGCTACATTATCAACATCATTTACGTTGTTCAATTAATATTTTAATTATGAATATTTGACCCTTTTAGTATCAGAATAACTGCATTAAATATGATTTTTAAACAGACATTTGCATTGCCCAATAAATGAATACACCATTAATTTACAGGAATATAAAAAAAGTTTTCATTTAATGACAAAGATTTAACATTTTTATTTGTACTGTAAAATGCAGTATATTCATAATTATATTACTGACAAAACAATGAAAATTATGTTAATAATGTTACAGTATCGAAGAAGATTTGCTTTCATTTGTATTAAAATATATTTTATAAAAATTATTCGAATTATAGGAATACGTGGGCAATAAAGAAATTCCTAAACAATGAATTTATAATTTCCTCATCAAAGTAGAGTAAATATCTCTTTATATTATAAAACTTTAAAATTTCGTATTATAAAATTTCAGAAAGTCTGAAACCTTTAAAATTTTAAGTTTTAATTAGTAACAATAGAAAGAAGTGTTTTAATAAACGATTCAAAGTAAGCATTTCTATATTTCGATATCTGCAAGCATCATATATGATAGCCTAAGTTGAAATACACGCACTATCTACAGGGACATACATTTCATTTTCTTTTCTTCTTTTTTTTCTAAACATCGACTCTCAGAAACTATCTTCGTATTTCTTTTTTTTTTCAAGCAGTGTCCCATTATTTGAAAATAAGAATCCTAAAAAAAAATATTTTGTATAAACTTAATGCATGCTTTTATGCAAAGAGATGACTTTATTTAGGGCAGTATATCATTTCATTGTAACTATTTTCATGCTATTTTATTTTCTTAAGTCTTTCTCCTTTTTCAGAAATATTTTTAATTTGCTTCATCGAAAAAATGTTTATAAATTTCTGTTAAAACATTTTTTTTTCAAATCCTTCGAATATATTCGTCTCTAAAATTCTTCTAATGTTTTACTGTACTTAAATAAATATTTTTTAAATCTAAAGCTACTCTTTTATCAAAAAAGGATTCTTGCATATTAATAAAATGCATATCTTGATATATTTGTCTTTGAGATTATTAAAAATGGTGTTATCAAACATTTTTATATGGTCTATTTCTAGTCATTGAATGACTTCTAACTAATTTTTAATGCTTATTTTTATTTTTATTTTCATGAAGATACTGCTTATATTTTTGTTTTCTCTTAACAGAATTGTTATTTAAGTGTAATAAATTCATTCAGCTTAACAATTTTAATATTTTTAAAAATATTTGAGAAACTTCTTTTTGATAAGTTTATTTGAGATTAAATTCCTTTACTTTTGTAGAATTCCTTTACTTTTTTTAAACAAAATATGTCATTAATTAATATTTTCTTGTTTGTTCAATTTATTTTTAAAATTCATACGCATAGCATTTATTTTAGAAATAATCTGATTTTCCCAAATATTTTCTTTATATAAATTTTAAGACTTGCATGAAACAACAACTACGTTAAATATTTTCTTTATATAAATTTTAAGGCTTGCATGAAACAACTACTATGTTAAATATTTTCTTTATATAAATTTTAAGGCTTGCATGAAACAACAACTATGTTAAATATTTTCTTTATTTAATTTTAAGGCTTGCATGAAACAACAGTTATGTTAAATACCTTTAAAAACCCTAAGTCAGTCGTTACTTTATTTAAATGACCATAGACACGTGAATTCATTAATTCATTCATTGTTCTGGTAATTTGCGAATTCCAGAAAGAAAGAAATCGTTTGGAAAAAAAAGTACTTCTTCTTATAACCTTCCACTTATATTTTAACAGATTATCAGATCAAATACCTTTGGGTTAACTTTATGCATTTAGATTTCTATCTATAAAAGTGAAATCAATTGATATAAAAAATGAAGGAAAGTAAAACTGAAACATAGATTTTATGACTCGGAGTTCATGATAAAATGTTTACCAATCATCTAAATATTTCTCTCAGACAGAATATTTATTGCCATATATATTATGTGTAAAATTGGTTTTTAACTAACATTTTTTTTCTCTTGCCACCCTGATTATCTATCTTTTAGGAATAAATGCACAGAATTTTTCAGAGCTTAACAATAATTTTTTCTTCCCATGCAACCAGTTCAAAAGTCAAGAGGTAACGAAAATTATGAATCAAAGAAGTGCATTTGGTGATTATTTGATTGTTTTTATCAATAGGAAGAAAAAGCAAGAATATTCAGTAAGAAAATTTTTTTTTAAGTATTTTGAATTACATGTGAATATTTCAAAATTAAAGCAAAATATTTTTTGGAATAATGTTTTAAAGTAATAAAGTTAATAGAGAAAATGGATAATATTTAACTAAAATAAAATCTTTCGCTGTTTTCTGATAATTTCTAGAAATTTAAAATTTAGAAAAAGCAATAATAAAATCTCGAAACATTTTTAAAATATTAACTCTTTTTAAATAATTTTATAATTATGGCTAGTTTAATATTTTTATTACTTTGTTTATTTATTATGCTTGCACATTCTTGAAATTTATAATGTTTATATATTCTTGGCATTTTTATGCTCATATACTTTTCGCACACACACATATGTATAATCTCACTGTAATTCTGACAATTTAACAACACATCACACATCTAGATTAGACACAAATATTGTGCCAAAAGGGCAGTTGGTGATTTCTTCGATGATATTAACTGTGTACCCAAACCAGATGAAATATTAATCTCTGGAGCTGAACAGTTTCTTTAAAGACCACAATCAATAAAGAATTACTGTTTCTGAATATCTTTTATGTCTTATATGTTCGTCTTATATACGTATTATAAGAGAAATTAATGTTTTAAACTAATCATTTTGAATCATCTCAAATAAATAGTTGTTGTACTAATTGAACTATTTAATGAACCCCAAAATATCCTCTACCATAGATTTTGCTCATGTTTCCTTAATTAGATATTACTTTTTTTTTACTTCATAGATAAAGATAATCAGTCATTTAAGTTTAATTCTAACAAGCAAAAGTGGAAACATATGAAATAATTCTAAAAAAATTATATCAAAATTGATAAACTTTTGAGTATCAGCAATCTTTTGTATTTTTACTAGGGAATTATTTATATATTGTATTGAATTGGGCAAATAGTGATATTAAATATTGAAAATTATTTTTATGGATTCCACTACTCAGTCTATGAAATCAAAGTGTAAGGTGTGAAAACAAACAGCAGGCCTCAATAGAAAACAGCGACGACTTTTATTAAACACGAAGGCACATACGACGAATACAAAGACAGCAAATACACATAGCCGAGATGAATCCACATCAGCGCATTATAGGAATCAGTAACCCAAAAGTAGCAATCGGTTGTGATAACAAACGTAGCACACAAAGATACAAAAGGAATTCAGCAGGAGAAGGAATCTTCGCAGCTTCACCCTACAATCTCTCCGAACGACTGTTATTCTCACAATCTCATTGCTTTCGCTTATGCTATTATCGACACACTACAATATGTTTGGATACTCTTCTCACGACTCGATATTGCTTCCACAATAAATGCCAAAACTCGACACACAGCTCAGTTAAATAATCCCTTGAGCTCCTCGCAAAGTTAGACTATTCCACTGCTGCTTTTTTATCCTCTCATTAAATCATTTCACTACTCTAACTTCAATTGACTACAGCTTTATACTGCCGTCCTTGTATAGTTCCTGGGAGGTGAGTCTAGAAGGTCTGAGTCAATAAGACTTACCTCACTGCCTATTGGTTAGATCATAAAGTCAAAGTTTTCATTGCTACCTATTTTGTGTCATCGAACTTTGAGGTCACTGATCGACTCCCATGTAGCATCCAATACAGATGATTGTAAATCATTGATAGAACTAGCCCTGTGAAATTTCCAGTGATTGAACTAACCATGCTGGGATGCAATATTTTAGGTTTGCAACAATATTAGGCTATCAATTTAACTTATTTGGATATACATATTCTATAACATTGAAATGTGACCTCGTTTCTACATGAATTTCTATAATTACAATTTCATGTTTTCACTGTGACTAATAACTTCAATTATTCTTCTGAAATACCTTGATTTAAATAGCCAATTAATTATTAAACTAGTCTTATTTTTCTCATTCCAATCCTTATTTTATATAATTCTAGTGTGCATAATCGTCCCTTGCTTTTTAGCTTAAAAGAAGTTATTTGTATTGTTACAACGTACAAAAAAAAAATTCATTAACTTTTAATGGCATATCTTATGTTTAACTAAACTAATGTCTTGATAAATGAGCATCTGTCAACTACACCATTCCTAATTATACGGTTCTTAATTTATTGAGATGTTTGATTATCATGAGCAAAATTCATTATTACGCTCAATTCAACTTATTAACACTTTCATCAAATACTTTAATTAATATTTAATTTTTGGCAATATTTTAAATTGGTAATTATATTTACATTTAAGTTGAGAGTAAGCTACTCTCTAACAGATGTTACTAGTTAATTTTTTACCCCGCCCCCTCCGATAAAGAATTTATGGTCTCTTATTGTCATAAATTCTATAATACTACTATAAGACAATTTTAAATAATTTTAATATTAAAACTATCTCTTTTGTAACTTATTTTTTAATTGAAAAGATTCTATATCACTACTTAAATAATTACTTAAAATTATTTCTTTTAATGCAAATATTTTTAAAGAAACTTCTTCAAAACCCAGATACATTTTAAATAAATTAATAATGCGCCAATTATTATCAGTACAAGCATCGTCAATCCCCATGCATTTATATTTTTGAAAAAAAAATATTATTTAAACATTAGAAATGGAGTAATTAATATAAATATATCCAGAAATATTGGAAAGTTTACTATGCATGGAATGCAGACTTTTAAGTGAACCTCTATTAGATTTTTTGAGTTGAATCGTTAAGGAGAAAGCTGATGATGCATATTAATACTTAAAGTTGAATATTTAACTTTGTTAATCAATCTTAAAGTAAAATAAATCTTGCAAATTACAACGATTGCTGAATTTCGAACGTTTTTTGTTTAAAAAAATATTACTGTTCAAAAAACAAAACAGATTTTTTAAAATTTATTAAGAGGCAAAATAAAGTATTAAACGTATTTAAGAAGACTGATTATTTCAAATCAAAATTTACAAAATAATTTTCCTCTACTGCAGCGAAAAATGCTTTGAAAACATCTCATTACTGTTTTTCACTGCCTTTGACAATGACGACATAACACAGTCAGCACGGTAATTCTAACTAAAAATTAAATCTGCGTGACAAAATATAACTATTAAAATTAGCTATTGTCTCCGCTAGAAATTATTTCAAATAATTTTAATGATATATAGCATGATTGCAGCCGTAATACATAATATTAATTATCCTGTTTAATCCTATAGTTTCGTCTTTTAACATTTAATATAATTTAATTTTTTATGGTTAATATTTGAATACAGAAATTTTACTTACAAAAAAAAAGATTTAGTGTTCTACATGGCAGCCGCCTGGTAGAGGAGTAACACGTCTTCCTGGGTTCAAGACCCGGTTTCAGACATTGTTTTTCTTCTCCTTTATTCTATCTGTGAGGAGTGTGATAGCGGTTGTGCTGACAATTGTGACATACTAGATAGCTGTACTCTTGGTCCTGTTAGTTCTACAGAAAAACAAGACACACTCACACAGCTTAGATAACTGCCAGTGAGCTTGTAAAGTGCCATGAATAAAAACACAACAACAAGTAATCTCCATAACTCAGGTTAAAAATTACATTGCCCTAATATACATTTAATGTTTGCACTATCAATAAAGAATTTATATCACAATAATATACCATCCTTTCTTGTAAACTGAACATATTTAGAAGGAAATTAGACATAAGACATGATGACATCAAATACAGTCATTCTTTATAAAAGAAGAAATGATCAAAATTGAAAATAAATTTGTAATCCACCAAATCTAAATAGAATTAGTGAAACAGAATAAATTCAATAATAAAAAAATGCAAATTATCGAAAAAGTATGCTTTATATAATGGGAGAATTGAAATCTTTTTTCTGAAACTATAAACTCTGTCATCATCATTAGATCCATTTTGGTGTTCTAAATATTATTAGAACAGTGCCTATGCGTTTGAAAATGAAATCAGCACTCCAACGGCATTGTGAACAATATTGCCTTCTGCGAAATCAGAGCAATTTTCCGAATTTCGTCGAAGCTCGTTTCTAACCCCTATCATTTTTAACACATGATCTTTGCTAATTTCAATTTAATTCTAGTTTCACAATTTTTTTTCTTTCCATCTTTTTATTGATTTGCAATATTTTATTTCAATACAAATCCGAATGGTGAGGGCCTGGCACTCTATTATGCATTTTAAGCTGCTTAACTTCAGGCCGTATTTTCTCAAAGTATGATATTATAAGAATGTTCATTGTTCGCTTGCTTTGAATAATTTGATCATTATAAATGCATTAAATTAACTGTTCTTGAATAGTTCATCAATGTTTTAGTCATTACTGTTCTCAATTGAAGTATTTATAAAGTAAGACAAGACTGATATTATCAGTAATAAAAACATAAATATATATTTCTCTGTCTTTATAAAACTGTTCTATCTATTTATAAAACTTTTCTATGTATTAAAAAATATAAATGTGTTCCTTTACATAAATATACATTTTAAAATTAAAAATAAATTATAAACAGTAATAACACATTAAAATCAGTAAACTTATTTATATACAATAATAATACATTAAAGTAAGTAACCTTATTTATACACAATAATGCATTCAAATAAGTAACCTTATTTATATGCAATAATAATACATTAAAATAAATAATCTTTGTAATAAAAGTGCATCATTATTAATAACAAAACACCATTATCTGTTGTTGATTAAGTGTAGTTTGATTTAGATCAAACTATTTTATATGTCAAATAAGCTTATCTACTTCATTTTTATTTGATCTTTCCTTTGATTGCATATAAAATTCAAGGATATCAAAGTTAGTTCATTGTTTTATCATATTGCACAAAATAATTTTTTCTATTAATTGCGAAATTTATTTGAACTATTTGATATCCGCCGATTATATTAGAAATTCAATTAGATCATTCTATCCTCCCCATATTGTAAGAATTATTATGAACTATGCATCGCGAATTTTTTATTATTTTAAGATTAGATTTTCTTTTACATCAGAAGAAATTTAAAAGCAAAATATGCTTAGCGTTAGAGGTTAATCTTTATCATTGTCCCAAGAGAAATTGACCTCTTTCTTTTTACCGTTACTTATCTTGCGTTTCATATATTTTGAGCTATTTTAAGAGTTTTGTTAGGTGAATCACATTTTATCCTAAGTAATCAGCCAGCTGAATACCATCTCCAAATACAATAAAATTGTTATGCTCTATTTCACTTTGCACTTCTCTTAAAATTATTCTCCGGGGATAATTTCAAATCGTTTAAACTTTAGTGTATACAAATAAAAGTTATCCTTTATTTAATATTAAAAATTTAATTTTCAAGAAATTATATCCATCATTACATTGCAAACGCATTACGACTAGCGTGCATATGGTACCTCTCTTTCAAGTGCAAGTGATTATTTATATACAAATTGGCCCAAATCAGGCAAACGTATTAACAAATTTGTCAGTTTCAAAATGATCTCCAGATATTGTAAAGCTGTTAACCCATCTATCCTATTTTTAACATCATATAACTTTCTTATACTTGCCATAAATTTTAAGAGACATAAATAAGTATTCATCGTTTTTCAACGATATTAAAAATAGAATTTTGTAGAAACTAGATGTATCAATATAAAAAATATTAATAAAGATCAAGATATATATAAGGATCAATATTAAAAACAGAAAGTTTCGACCACTCTTTTCTATCTTTAACCTCAAACACTTTTATATAGTAAAA
The DNA here is from genome assembly GCA_026543055.1 of Argiope trifasciata. Taxonomy (NCBI): domain Eukaryota; kingdom Metazoa; phylum Arthropoda; class Arachnida; order Araneae; family Araneidae; genus Argiope; species Argiope trifasciata. The sequence goes on from JAPMOQ010029867.1 coordinate 81,491, forward strand.
TCTGTCCGAAATGGAAAAAAAACTGATATAACAATATGCAAGTTATCATTCAAATCTAAACTGAGCGATACTCTATAAATTTTAAATCGCAATAATTGCTACAACGTTACAAGAAAATGTTATATGGTGTCAAAAATATGGAAGGGAGCGCTACTGAAAAGCTTTCAAATGTATACTTGTTGAACGAATTATATAAAAAGACTAAACGAATAAAATTCTCTTAACCTACATTATCCTAAGGTCATTGTAACTTATTATTTCCAACTGTCAACAAATGTGTCAACTTAAGTAGCCTTTTAGAGATTATAGTTCAAGGGAAACATTTTTTCCTATTATCGTATCATTATAAAGCTCCTACCGAAAGTATATAGATAGATAGATAGATAGATAGATAGATAGATAGATAGATAGATAGATAGATAGATAGATAGATAGATAGATAGATAGATAGATAGATAGATAGATAGATAGATAGATA
>JAPMOQ010029867.1:82368-109902 GCA_026543055.1 Argiope trifasciata
ATATTTTCATGAAACTTTACATGTTTGGTAAATAATATAAATATGCACTCCTAGAAGTATTTATGTTTATTTGCATTTCGAAGTAATATTTTTCAATTTAAACATAATGTACTGTTCGGGTCAATATGATCCGATGCCAAAAAAATTATTTAATTTTTACTAGTACATGTTTATTTTTTATTTCGGATGATTAAAAAGAAAAGATAACAATAATTTATCCATTTTCCAATACCTGCTTTATTGACTATATGTTTGAGCACATAACAAACGTGCGCATGCAAGGTCAAAAAGTACGATTGATAGGCGGCAATGTTTCCTTACTCCCTACCATATTTTACTTTCTGTCGTACTATAAAAAAATTGTGCCCATGATTGTCAAAGAAAAAATAGCGAATTGCATAAATTTGAGCCATGCTGAGATAGCTTATCTAACAGAAGCTTCTGATCACGAAGAAGAAGTATCCAAGTATGAAAGTCACACAAGTGATGAAATTGAGAGTGAAAGTTCTGCCAGCTTTTTTGATAACGATATTCAACAAATGAACTAAAAGAAGAGTATTCAATCCAGCAATCAGTGAAATAAAGTGCAAGTTTTATATGCAGCCACATTCTTTTCAATGAACAGTTGCTTATATTATAAAAACTACTCCAGGGATCATAAGGCATGCAATGGCTGACGCAAAATGTTCATTTGATGTAGTATTTAATTCTATAACTGTAAATGAAATCGTGAAAATAACTAATATTGAAGGAGAAAATGTTTATGAAAGAAATTTAAAATAATATCGAAAGTAAAAATTTTAAGTCATTTGTTGGATTATTTTGTTAGCTAGCTTTTATAACTTCCAGAAACATATCTAATGTCCTCTAAATGTGCACCATATCTAGAGTTATTCGTTTTGATATAAATCCACTCGTCAAGGAAGTAGAAATTTGAATAAATGTACTGAAGAGTGAGATATCTTTGAAAAGTGGTTAGAAATTTTACAAAAAATGTATAATCCGAATGAAAATATTACTGTAAAAACAGATTGTCGAAATGGACTCTTTTTGGAAGAGCTGGGAAAATCACGCACTTTTCCACACATTGAAGCAAGGCCATACCTACCGAGAAATGAGGACTCGATAAATGCAGTGAATACAGAGATAAAGGGTAAACGTCTCATCAGGATCAGCTGAGAATACTTCATTTTGAACCAATCGTGGATGATGCAAGTTTTGTCTGTCAAGTACTGACAGCAAAACTAATATGTTATGATGAAATTGTAAGAATCCCATTTGCAAATGTCATAAAATATTTCTGTTGAAATTGTGAAAAAGGGATAATTAAACAATTTGTTGCCTATACCTTTTGACGTTTCAAAAATTTGTTGCCTTCACATTTTGTGGCTCCCAAAACCTCAAATGGTAAAAAAAAAACTTGCTCTCACTTGATAAAATGGTATAAATCGTCAGCTTATTGCCTACACATTTTCTGGCTTCAACAATTTGTTTTCCCATTTTAAGTCTCTAAAAGTATCAAACGAAAGCAATATCATGTCCTCACATCATAATAAATGTAAACTTCAATTTTGAATATGTTTCTGTTATTATTTTCTGATCTGATTTATATTATTCGCAAGTTTCAATTTCCATTTTTTTATAAATGCTTTATATTATTATATATATTTTTAACTTATGTGATTAATATTTAATTCATTTCTTAATTATCATCTGTAAATTAATGCAAGTAAGGCTAATTTCCTCAGTCGGGTCGGGGCCGCGGTAGCCTAGTGGTAAGGTCCAGGCTTTGGAACCGGAGGGTTTCAGATTCGAGACTCGATTCCACCAAAGAACCATCTTGTAAGGGGGGGATCTCTTGCACGTTAAATCTGTCAGGCCAAACGTCCTCCAGCTGGTGTTAGTGTAGTGTAGTAGGGACAGAGGGTGCCAGCTCAGATGTCATCCTCATCATCTGACCATGGTTCAAAATTACAAGATGTATGTAGATACGTGTACTGAAAGATACATACGTGAAATAAATACGATATATATATATATATATATATATATATATATATATATATATATATATATATATATATATATATATATATATATAAAATTTGAATGAATTATTTTAACCAAGTACAATCTAAAATAAAAGCTGCAATCAATATTTACAAATAAAAATCAAAACTTTCCCACATTAGACAGTTTATTCAAGTAATCTTCTTCACTGTTTTGAAATCTTAACTAATATATTTTAATATATATATATATAACTCAAACTTCTAATCATAGTTAATCAATAACAAAGGCTGAAACACTTGACACAGGAAATGAAACCAAAGAATTTAGGGAGTGTTCGCTACTATGCAGAAGATTTTAGAAAATGTAAATATGTATTAAATTTCACTTATTAGTATAAAGTATTAGAGTAGAGCATGATACAGCTAGATTATTTTCCAACGCTGCTATGAGGAAAATAAACAGAATTTCTAGGTAAATATTTGGCTCTAAAACAGTAGCAATTTTCTAATTATATAGTTTCGTGAACATATGTTGGAACAGGACTTTTTCTTGAAAATAAATATTCTACTAAAACTTTTAAAATGCAACATTAACAAGCAGTTTGGATCAATGCTAGACCGCAATTTTCATAAAAATTCATATTATGCTGAAACTTTTAGAATGCAGCACTAACACTTGGTTTAAAATCAATACCATATCTGAAATATTGTACCTCTAAATAAAGGAATTTCTGCGTAAATTCAAAATAAATTTAAACAACTATTGAATATTAATCATGGTGTTTTAAAAGTAAATTATTTTCTCATGCGTTTAATGTCTTTCAGGATTGTAAATGAATAATAAAGGTGTTTTCATAAAACCATGCTTTAATTAATGAATTAAAATATGGTCCCTAAATGAATATAATTGTAATATTTACATAAACATATGATTTAATTAGTGAATTAAAATTTTTTAACATTTTGATCAAGGATTTAATAAAATTATAAGATTTTGATAAAAATCGAAAGAGTTTTTAATCACATAAAAATTTATTTTAATTTCAATTTTTGATTAGTTTTTATGATTTTTCTTTTAATATTTCAGATGGCTAAATTTTTCTTAAGCAATTGCTGTAAGCACCAATTTGAATGTTTACCTTGATTACTAATTTTTAATTAGAAAGTTATTTTTTTATGTTTTTGCTAAGTGGAAACAGATGTTTTGAAACACTTTTCTTCCTCTTCGATTTTTTATTCCTTAATGCATATCATGATTTATGCTTAAAATTGTTATAAAATTTTACAATTGCTATTTCACAAATTTTCTGTCAGATGGCCCCATCAGCATTCAATCATAACTATTTAAAATACCACTCTATTATTCGAAAATTAAAACAAGTTATTTTATTGCCTTTGAGAACACACGATGCTTATGAATTTAAGAGCTTTAAAGCTATGAAATATAGGTAAAAGAATCAGTTACTGAATTTCAGCTTTACAATAACATATAACTTACAGTCTGTGATCATACTGATTTAAACTAGTCTAGTCACATAAAAGATGGATAGAAAAAATAAAGATGGATAGACGAAGATGGTCTAGAAAAGTTCTAAAGTTATGACAAATGTACAAGTACAGTGGAATTTCTGTTGTATTTAAACTTTGGTTTTTAATTCATGAAATTTAAGGATAAATATTTTGTTACGAAATAAGAAACTAGTTATAAGAGGTAAATTGTCATTTTATGACTTCTCAGTGAAAAATAATTTCAAAAACTCTATTCATAAGAAATTTAGGTAATGGTTAGATTTCCCGAATATTGCAAAAGAAAATTTAACATCGGATAAAATATAAATTTATTGGATTTCTGGTGTTCCTGATTCCTCATTTTATGCCATAAATTTAATCTTCAAATGAAGTTTTGTTCTGATAAACCTTTTTTAATCATATCTAGCCTTAACAATAAATTCCCTTTAAAATTTCCTTTTAAGTACTTTTTCTTAGATGGCAGGTATCTTTATATGATTTATTAGAAAAAGTGATTTTTCTAATTTAATAAAGCCCATAAGAATCAGAAATTTTATATTTTTATTTACATCCTTCTAAGAGCATTATTCTTACCAGACGGTTATCTTTTTTTATGATTTATTAGAAAAGAATTCATTTCTTATTTTTGATGAGGAAAATATAATGCAGAAAGATTGCTTCTTTATGCGATTTACATTCATTAGTGCAGATTTTATTTCAAAAATAAAATATTTTAAAAGATAAAAATTAATAAAAAAATATACCTTGAATTAAATATTTCTTGAGTTTAATAGCTTTGGGAAATGCTTAACATTTCCTAAAAATTATACATAATTTTACCGATTTTTTTAAAAACTTCCCAAAGAATTCTTGTGTAAATGGAATCCAAACTACACTCAATAAATGTTTAATTTATAAGTTACATTAATATTATTTTTATTATTTATGAATTATCTCTTATAAATTTTCCTTTCTGTGTTCGTCCAATTACTGATGACAATACCATAGTCAAGGAGATTCAAGGTCATCTAATGAATAAAAATAAAGCCTTTTGCGGACTAAAATGATTTTTTAAACTATCACTACTATCAAGAAATACAAAATTTTTACTGTATCAAACCTCAATTATACCTATATTTATCTATTGGTCAGAGATTTGGACCCTGACCAAAGCTGGTAAAAATAAAATAGTCATTTTTGAAAGATTCTGCGAGTCATTTTTGGTTGGATGGAATTCAACAATGTTTGAAGAAGCGATATAACTATGAGGTATATAAAATCTAAGAATCAGATAGTATAAAGTTCCTAAAAATACGGATGAACTGAGAGGTTCATATATTTAGAATGGAAGATGATACCATACTAAGAAATAATTCTTTTTCATATATCTCTAACAAGTAGGAAAAACTGTAGGAAAAATGAGTTGGATGGAGATCGTTGAGAGAGACTTCCTGGCTATCCAAGAAGAAAAAATGGCACTCAAGTGTCAAAATATGAATGTGGAACAGAATTCAGAGAGAAGCACTGGACTATCAATGGGATATCTAGTTAACCAACTAGAAAGTATTTATCTATGTGTATTCCTATTCTACAAGACAAATTGCAGAATAAAAATTAAACATAATTGTAAATAGCAAGAAAAATTATTTTGATTTCTAAATTTGTTTCTTAATGTTCATTCAGCCGTTAAACAATGATGTTTTGAAGAAGTAACTATCTTTTTTCAATTGTTTATTTAAAATATTGTTGTTGTTTCTAATGACACTTGTTATTGACAAGACCGCTAACTAAAGAGCCGTTGCGATTTAATCCGATTTTTTTGGTTTTCAAGTAGCACCAACCAGGGCCAAGAGTATGAGTCACAACCCTTTTTATGGGCCTCCCCTACTACATTTATTCATTTTAGATTGTGGAAGAGTGAATATATATTTATATATACATTTTTTAAAATTTCAACACACTTGGAGAATGCAAACTTCCAATTGTTAACTTCATACGAATCCCTGTTGACAAGCGATTTGCTCACCAGTTTAATTTTTTTTTTCTATTATTTTCTTCAATAAAGTATTTTTAATTCAAATGTTATAAACACTGAAGTCATGTTATTTTAATTCAGGTTTTCTTTATTCAGTTTTTAACACTTCCTAATTAAATCGAATTTGGTATACATTAGTGGGCATTACATACATTAGTGAATAACATATCTCCTAAATGCTCATTTATTTTTCTTAGGAATATATCTTCCCTTTCCTATTCCTCAAGTAAATGACATTGAGAATATTTACGTTTAAGTTTCAAAATTGAAAGAACATCATATAACTAAATATTTGATGAAACAATAAAGATATTCTAAATTGCAACACAGCAAATAAATATATTGCTGAAAATTACTCAAAACAAAAACATTTTATAAACTACCAAAAGCTGTAAATTATTGCCATTAAATTATGATTCTGACTATATTAAAGCGGTGTTAAATATTTTGGGCAGTTGTATATTTAGAAATTATTTTGAAAAACAAATAATTCGAAACTTTGAAAACTTTTAAAATAATTCTAATCTAAAATTCCTATGTTTTATATCATACTAACTAATTTTCAAAAAGTATTATTCTGAAATTCGCACTTTAGTTTTTCGAAGTTTAACTGTACTAAATACAGTAGCTCTAGACAAAGGACTGACCAAAAAATATGTTCAAAAAGTTATCTAGTGAAAGGATATAGCCAAAACACCCCTTCAAACATAAGCAAAGTATAATTGTCCATTAATATTAGTAGAATTAATTTTATATCATGTTGCAATATATAACTTCGTCTATCTACATACTTGCTTGGCTGTCAGTATTTTTTCTTATTATTCAAACATCAGAATTTTTTGAAATAAATGGCATATAAACCATATTATACTTTGTGAAAATTTTATAGCTATGCTTTATTTACCATAAAAGAAAATGTTTACATGAAGTGTTTAATACTGCTTAGTTAAATATATTCCTCACATTTCAAGAATTAAAATAATCTTGGGAGATTCTTTTTTTGGCATTCTTTTATTATCACATACTACTAATATTTTATTGATAATAGAATATTTATGTACAATGGGCACGTCCATATCAGCAATGTTTGTTTTGCCATCGTTCATGCCCAAAATGAAGAGCGAATAGGATGTCAAAGTTAAAAGCAAATATCTCGCGTGTGTCTGCCTTCTTTTATTATCCATTTGTTTAGTTTCAAAGACTTCATTAGCTTAGTTTCTGAATCTATATTACTAGTTCTTTTTTCCATGGTACATTTGATAATAGCCAGAATTTCATCTAACAAACGCATTTCATAAAACTTCTGTTTTTGTTGCTATTTTTATTATAAATAATTTCTATAGGTTTTTGTATTTTTATCTAAAATTTCGAATAATCTTCCAATTAAATTCAAAATTAATAGTAATCAAATTAAAATTTTGATCCTATTCAAAAAATGTCTTTATTAAGAATTCTTATTTCCTATCAATACAATTCTATTAAATTATCATTCTGTTTATGAAATTTCTCTGGAACCACTTAGCTGTTTTGTAATTTTCTGATAATTCAGAGGAAAATCAAAATAATTGATGTAAAATTGGCTACATTTATAGTATTGTGCTCCCAAAAATTTGTCATGTTGAAAGTTTAATTTGTATTTTATAAGACCAATAATCTAATAAAACTTATCAATTTTGAATAAAATAGCAACAATTCATATCTAAAAGGCATATTTAAATAACATGATATGCTTTGAAATTAAAAAATAATTATTCTGAAATATTTTACAGACACGCTTACAGATTAGGGAACAAAACATGCAGAATCAATTTGAAAATAGAAAGTATAAAAAATTAAAGAATTTTGAAATATCAGTTAAATATATATTATATGAAATATATATATTCTCAAAAATATCTCACGGCTTTTATTTCTAGCATTTGTTCATTAACATTACGATGGCTTCACTAGATGATAATGCTAGTAATAATAGATTCTTATAATATTGCTTTGAAATTTTTTTAAATCTGAATAATATATATAATCTCAAAAAGTTGAATTTTAGTTTGTTTGTTTTCTCTTAAAATTGAGAATACATAAAATTTTACCATAGTTTTATCCGTATTACTGAGCAATTTTTCGTTTTCTTTTCATGCAAATTTTCTTTCAAAGTATTAGAAATTAGTTAACACTTACTACTTCTTAAATTTTTTTGCTATTATATTTTTACAATATTTAGGTAATAATTTTGTAAGTCAAGTGAGCAATAAATTAACAGTTTGGGAATTTTTATTTTGTTTTATTTTTCTCTATCATTGCATAGACAAGGAAATACCATTTATTAATAAAAATAATGATCAGAATTTTTTTGTTGCTGTGGGCCAATATCGGGAATGAGTCGCGACAAAATAATTTCGTCATTATTTAAAGATGATTAGTGGCTTGTTTATCAAATATAATAAGATTTTATTATTTAGTTTCTTCCTCTAATTTTTACCTTCATTCTTAATTGTCAGTTGATTGGTCAAATTACTAAATATGTAATAGCATTTTTAAAATAATTTTATTTTAATCTTTAAAAATGAATTGCAATTAAAATTTTAATATTCTTCTACATATACTGGTTCCAGGCATATTCGACCCAACTTTATTCTCAGCGTTATAAAACACCGGATAGAATAAAACTTTAAAACTTTAGATTAGAAATAATATAAAAATTATTATTAAAATTTCCCATAGAAATATGGGGGAATGATGATCATTTATCAGTTATTCTTTGAATGAAAATGTATAGATGGAGCTAGGAAAAATATAAAATCTTCATGAATAAAATTACGCTACACAACAAAAGCATAACGTCCTCAGCTTTTGATTAAACTTTAGTAAATCTATTGTCACTGAACTCTTAAGTATGCAAAAATAAACTTCTTCATAAAAAATTTAAACAAGGAAATGAATTCTCGTTTGAGGCAAATATGAGAATAATTTCGTTTTAAATGACTTTCACAAGAATGAAACAGTTAAGTAGTAAATATACATCAGTATTAATCAAACATAATATGAAACTATTTGAAAGTTAAACTATAATTGTGATACATAGTATATAAATAAACTAATATGTAATATATAAATAACAAGAAAGGTTTCCCGTTAATACTTTATTAAATTTCATATAATATAAATTCAAATTTTTTTATTGAAGTCTAAATATTAAGTATCATATCGTTCAGAATATTTTAGCTTTATTTGTTAATTTTATTCATATGGCTTGATTTCCTATATTTTCCAGTGGGACATTATGTGGAAGATATGAGAAAAAGGTTTAAATTCATTAGGTAGAGTTTCTGTATTTGTTTCATTGATGAAAATAAATGTTCATAAAATATCATACACAAATTTGAAAGTAAAATAAAATATATTATTTTCGAAAACAACTATGAAAAGATAAATTTATTAAAAATAAAATTGCTATCATATTAATATTTTAATCTAATTCTATTTTAACAATATTTTATTCAACAAAGCTTTATTATTTTAAAATTGAAAACGATTAAAATAATTTTAAAAAAACACAATTGAAACTGTGATTAACTTGAATGCTGTTTATCGTTTTTATGTATTTCCAAATTTTAAAATATTTTACAACTTAACATTAATATGCGAAACCATGGGCATTTTAAAATAAATAAGAAGGTATAAAAGTAGTGATGAATTCGACTTTTTACTAAACAAGAAAATCCAAATTACATTTCATCGTTTGCTTTGGAAATGTTTGTTTTTTCCGAAAAAAATTTCTTCATTTCGAAACATCCAACAGTTTTTACAGTGATCATGTTTTACCAGAAAAAAAAAACCTTTTGATCATTTCATGCTCAATTTGAAATATAAATCAGTTTTTGAAATTATCTTCTTTAATGAGAAAAACAGAATGTTTTATAATCGATTCTCCCTCGTTTTCATGTGTCCCCTACTATTTATTATAAGTTTGATAAATCGGAAAAAAGTAAGAATTATTTCTTCCTGTCATTTAAATTACTAAAATATTCTCAAACATATTATTGCCAACGATAAAGCATATTTCTTGCTTAAATAATAAAAAAATAATTTTATTGTTTTCAAATATTTTTGCCACGATTATAAATAACTCTCAAACTATGATATAAAATAATTATAATTTGAAATGATTATAACTGGATTAATGATAATAAAATAATTAGTATTTGGGTTTTTGGTTATTTTTGAAGAAGTGGTATTAATTCCTGAATTTATTTAGTCCTAATAAACATTTAATTAATTATCTTATCTTTTTTATTAATTTTATTGCCATTCGCCTAATAAAACGATAAACGATTGAACTACTTAAACTATCGCACAATGCTGATTTTCAGATTTTCTGTTATTTAAGATCGTTACTGCGACTTGAAGGAATGAATTCTTTAAAATTCAATTATTCAAAGCGCTATTTAATGCGTTTATTTTACAGATGTATTAAATTTAAAAAGCATTAAATTCTCGTTTTTACAGTATTTAATTGCTAAAAATTTTAATTGCAAAGTTCAATCTGTGTATAATAATCAAAATTAAGCTTCTGGCGTATCTTTATTTAAATAGCCAATTAAGAATTAAATATATCTCACTTTCCATATTAACCCGACACTGACATTTTATAAGCGTTCCTTGTTTATCATGCATTTTTTTATTGATAGAAGCTCCTATAAACTGGGGAAAATTCAATTACGGTTAATGGCATATCTTATGTTTACTTAATCCCTTGATGAATGATCATCTTTCAACTACTAACGCTCATAATTAAATGATGCGTTAGGAATTGAGATGTTTGATTATCATAAGCTAATTTCATTACTATGAACATTTCAGTTCATTAATGCTTACATCAAAGCTCTTAATTGAATTTTTGATGCCCGATTGAAAATATTATACCATACTAATTCTATTGCTAACATCGGAAGTGAGAATATACCATCTGATAAAAATTAATAGACTATTTTCTTCCGAAGAATTGCATAATACATTTCTTATTGTAAACCAGTTGATCGAATAAATAATAATAAAATCCAGATCCAAAAAGCATCTGTCTGGTATTAAAACAAGTAATTAACCAAATCATATTTCCACAATTTATTAATGGAGAGGTAAAACTCATAGTAATAGATAACTCATTCACGTTCACGTTTCTCATTAACAGGTTCTTTCTTCTGAAGTACAAAGTATTTATTGCATAAAACTGAACTTCGTGGAGATTTCTAATTATTAGATAAATTTCGGTAAAGCTCTTGAAGGATTCATTGTACATAAAAGTTCGTTATTAGTGAATAATGTATCCAGATTTTCTAACTGATTTGTTGGTATTTATAATTTGTTATGGAATATTTTATGCAAAGCTGACTGTCAATAAGATATTAGAAACCTCCCATTGACAGAAATAGGAAATTAAATAGTACGTGTATAGATACTTTGAAAAAAGAAAATTTCCCCAAATTTCTTGCAATGTATTTTTGAGCTCGAGGCTTGATTTCAGAAAGAAAAAAAAATGTATATTTTTCGTGCGTTAAGGATGGATATTCCTTTTGGCACAAGGGATTTAAATATTTGTTAGCAAGCCTAACAACCATCATCAGAGTGCTCTAGCATTTGAAGAAGACAAAAAGGAAAACAACGCAAGGTTTACTTAATATGCAATAAAATTATCGCAATCACATGAAATTGACTATAAATCATACAATTAGTTTGAAGACTATTAGATGATTCGATTAGATCAAATGATTTTTGCAAAATCATAATTATTATCGCATTAGGAACATCAATATCACAATAGATACTGCTCTATATCTTCTCTTGCGAATTTGCATTTGATGCGCAATTCCACGGCAGAACATGAATCATTATCTTAAAAATGAAATACATATTGGGAAATTTTCTTTTGATAGAGATAATTTCAGAAAACTGCATTTATAAACGCAACTTTTTAAATATCTTCATTGCAAAATGTCACACAGGTTTAGATTGATTGATCAAGATGGGCAGGATATTCAAAATAATCAATTAATCATTCTTATTAGAGAAAAAAATTGAGATATGAAACTTGAATAGGTAACGGGATATGCATGGTTACACCATGGTGCTTCAATAGTACCTAACAAATACCTAGCTGCTGTTTTTGTTGAAAGGGTAAAGCTTCTATCTTAATTCCTCCATTAAAGCGTTAGAAGCAGAAAGTTTTATAACTCAACAAGCCAGTAATAAAGCATATCATTTAGCAGGACAAAGATAAAGAGTCAGTGATGAAATATATGGTAAAGCCGAAACACACCAACAATTTTTTAGCATTTAAAGGAATTCTCTCATGAGTGTGGAGATTTGAGTCAGACTAAGTATAACATTAACACTATTCCTGAAAAAAAGTGTCCTCAATCCACAGGGTATATTATTCTGCATACAAGCAACAAGTGTGAAAACAAGTGTTTTCAGCATCCCATTATCATTGAAAAGTATTTACTGAATATAATATAGCTTTAACGGCTAACATATCAAGGCGTTTCACACAATTCCCCACTATTTCGGTATATAACATACCCCGTTCTTTGTGTCATTCCTGCTACTGCTATCACTATACTTGCTGCAGTCGATTTCGTTTGTGGCTTCGTTCAGGTTTAACAGTGAATTTTTCAATCATTTCCAAATCTAAAATGATTTATCGTAATTATCCGGAGGACCTTATGTAAACCTCTTATCAGCCAAAAAGGTTTAAGTTTTACAAAAGCATTGCTGTTCGTTAACGAAACAATTGAACAAGTAATGCATGATCCAGTAATATCATGTCCATAATGGGATACCCATTTAATGATAAAAGGATTTATGATTATTTGTATAATTAGAGTACATCGTGTATATTAAGAAATATATAAATTGTCTGTTCCGAAGGGCCATTTTATTTCCTAGGGACTAAAATATCACCTATATTTGTTCTTCAGAAATAAAAGCTGCTTACTCAAAAAAAAAAGCTTGTATACGAAATGTGACTGAAAATTGAGAAATAATTTTTCTTTCAGAGAGGTGTAAAAACTTTTTACTTAATTGATCAGGAATCGAAATTTCGAATTAATATTAGAATATTTTGAATTTAATATTGTAAAATTCGAAATGTATTTTATAACTTAATAATTTGGATATTACTAAGGAATAAAAAATAGAACAAATCCAAAAATTAACTTTTTTCAAAAATGTAGCACTAAATTCAAAATTCCTTTCAAAAATAATAGAGGTAGAATTTGTTTTCTTTCTGGCACTAAATTCATCTTCCTCTGGCTATAATTCTTCTTTACTGAATTCGTGCTTTTTTTCGAATAATTATTAGAAAGTTGATTAAAATATAGTTCAAGATAGTTTAACAAATAACTTCTAACATTTATTAAGTAGTCTTTAAATCATTTTCATAAATTAGATTATGGTATATTTCCTTCTAATATTCTTAAATGTAATTAGAATGTATGTAGGATAACTTTAGATATTATCGATCATCTTAATAATTAATCGAAAATTTCGGGAAATCATATTGTCTCTTTTTGATTATCTTAATTTTGAATTTTTGTTTTCATATTGCATTTCATGGATAAAAACTATTTTCTTCCCTTTTATAACAACTAGGTAGCCGACTTGATTGCAAAGCGGAATACGCATGCAGCTTCTTTCAAATGGGCTGTGCTTTTTTCATGTGCTTTCATATTATCTGTATACATTGATAGATTTTTGTCATGCAATATAGTTTGGAAACTAGTTTATTTAAAATTTATTTTAAACATATACAAATGCTGCTTACTCTGTCCGTTTTGAGCTGCATTTAATTACATTTTTGTAAATTACAATTATAAATAGCATTTAACTTCAGATAGTGGATGCGACATTCAATTTAATGATAAATTGGCCAAAGATGTAATTTTTATCAAGGTGATTTATTTATTTGGAAATTGTTTGGAACTGGTTTCGAAATCGGTTGATATTTTCTGATTAATTTTGTCTGTTTCACTGTCCATTTTTTTTTTCAAATTTTCTAAAGCATATTTTAAAGAACCCCCTCCTTTTTATAAACAAACACATTTAGAAAATTAAATTAAATGTTAATAGGAAATACCTTTAAAATAACTGAAGTACAGGTTTAGTATTTTAAAAGGATATATAACTGCCTTTTTTGCTTTATCAAAAGTATAAAATAGGCCACGCTTTTCGAAAACATAAAAAAAAACAAATAAAAAATTCGAACCAACAAAAAAGACTAAGGAAAACCAAAATAGAGTCGATGTCCTATTCAAAGCCACAATACCCGATATTGTGAGGGAGACTCCGAAAAAAGTATTGCATTGTTGTATGTGGTTTCTGCTGACTGCACCATTACAATATAAAGAACAAACTGGAGTACAATGAGCGCATATCCGGAAGCAATGGCCCGCCAAACAGCTGTGACTAGTAATAGAACAAAAAGCGTGTTGCTTTTTGGCGTCGCAATGAATGCTTCTGCGATTGAAGTCGATGCTATTTTATTCTTGACTATATATTTCTATGGAGACAGTTATCGAAAAGGAAAAGTTAATTATTTAAGATAAGATACTCTTAATATATCTTGGATAGTTTATGAAAGACTTTTTACTCTTTCTTGTATGATATATAGAGGGAATATTGAAATAATGAAAAATATACATGCTCTAGACTTGTTTCAGATTTCCATGAACCTAAAATACTCATTTTTAGTATTATATCCTTGAACACGTTAATTTGAAAAATTTTGAACTAGTTCTCTGACGCTTGGTAGATGGAATCACCCCAAAATTTGTAGATTTCCTTCAAATTATAAACCAAATTCATTAAACGAATTACCATCTATAGGACTACATTTATATATGTAAATGCAGTGAAATCTATGAAATTCAATACAGTCAAATACCATACAGTACCATGTGAAATTCAGTGATTTTGGCATCAGAAATCACCATTGTACTGTTTTCTATCAGTGTAATGCTCAATAATGCAAAGTAAAGAGTATCACGTCAGCTAAATTGGTATTTTAAAATAAAATATATAATATATGCTAAAAATAAATCAACTAAAATATTTTCAAGTGAATAAAGGGACTTTGAACTAGCTCATAACAAGAAAATGCGAGGTTCGCATTACGAAAAGTAGAACTGAATAATGTGAAATTTGAAAATTTCTTCATGTATAAAATAAGAAATTAAAATTCAAAACAAACTTTTTCCTTGTGTAATTCAATTATTTATTTTATTGGAAATGTGCTTTCTAATTACTTAATAAGTCTTCGACATATTTTTAGGTGCGACTTTTTTAATGTGGTTGCTTTCCACCACATAAAATTTTCTTTAGAGCATTATTAAAGAAAATATTTGTTACAGCTATTTATAAAGTTTGCAGTCCCTATCTACTGCACAAGAATGGAGTTGAAATCTTATGACTACAGCTAAAATATCTTGTCAGTTTTTTTTTTGTCTGGGAACCTGCTTAAAACTGCCCAAAATACCTATTATCGTGATAAATTCGATAAAAATGACAAATTCTTGCCAAAACTCTATATTTCGTAATTGCTATTGAAAACTTCATGCAAGATAATTTCGCTTCCTAACCCAAAAACTACAATTTTATAAATATGAAGAATGATAAGATATTTATTAAGAACTTTATGTTAGAATATTTCGGAGTGACCACTCCCGCTTATTTGGAAAAGAAGTTGCATATTAGAATAAAATTCATCTTAAAATATTGAATAAAAATATATGGAGTTCATATATAAATATCAGATAAGACCAAGAATAATTTCATTCTTGATGTATTAACATATCTTACCGTCACACAGTTTATTAGAAAAATTAAATACATCTATACGTTGGGCAAATTATCAATGGTCGTTACAGATCAAACTAAAAACATCTAAAAGGTGCAAAAATGTTTATTTTCAGTTGTGTAAAAAATTGACATAACACTCTTTAAATAAAGCAACATTACAGATGTTGCTAAAATGCAATATCACATTTGAATGAATGTAAAAAATACACAGCTAAATCATAACGCCCGTTGACAAATACAATATCATATTTAAATTGATATAAAAAATACACAGAGATGAATGAAATCCATATAGAAAACACAAGAACAGAATTAATAAAATAAAGACAACCAAAATTACAAGTACATCCAACAGTCAACATTTCATTATTTATTTCAAAGATGAGATATTAGCACTTCAATGAGTTCGCCATTATTCAAAGAAAAATATTAAAATCTAAAGATGACTAAAAGTTGCTTTTTTCATTCAATGCTTCAAATCACAAAATTGGGAAATCAAGAAACATCAATGAAAAAATTGTCAGAGAAATCTTCTGGCTTGGAATGCCAAAAAGAATGGTCTGCCTGAAAATTCTGGTATACATTCCAATAAAAGTCTTATTCCCTTCCGTTTCGTATAAAATTGCGGCCTTTGTCTAGTTTCGCGAATGCGTTTAATCCATTAATAGTATTTACAAAATGTGTATCATTCAAATATGTATTTTTGATATTTTTCAGAATAATTGAAAAGAGAATTTAGCATGGAACTATAACTATAATTACAAAATCAGATACCTAATTTCACTGATTTAGTTTGTTGCATTTAAGAATTATAGTGTTTGCAAGTATACGGATATATAGACTGAAAAATGGACAATTCTTTGAAATGTTTATTTCAAAATTTGAGAAATATCTAGATTTTTGATGATAAGTCTGTGTACCAGATTTTTAACTCAGTTTTAGTATTACCTAACGGTGGCATGGTGGCAATTACCTAACGGTGGCCGAAGGGTTTCAGGTTCTAGACACGATTCCACCAAAGATCCGTCGTGTGAGGGGGTCTCTTGCACGTTACATCTGTCAAGCCAAACGTCCTCTCGCTGGTGTGGTGTGGTGTGGAGAGGGGGGTGCCACTTCAGGTGTCGTCCTCCTCATCTGACCGTGGTTCAAAATTACGAGGTCCGTCCCAAAATAGCCCTCGTGTTGCTTTAAACGGGACGTTAATATAACTAAAACTAAAAAAAAATACCTAACTTAATTACTTTAGTATTACGTATGTTTATGATTATTATAGTTACCTAATTATTTATGCTGTGTAGTTATCGAGTTCATTTGTACTGAAACAATCAAGAAATAGAAACTTTTTATGTGTGGATATCATTAGAAATTTTTCAGATTCATTATTTTGTCTAAGAAATGGGTGTATGAATAGATTTAATTAAATATTTATGAGATAACTATTTTGTCTAAAATATTGATTACAAATTTCATCCGTTTAGTTCAAAACGCTTTTGAGTTTTTTTCACAGACAGATTTAACGCGGAAATTACGTTTATCGAGCTCAAGCAGATCTGAAAATCGTGTTTCTATAAATTCAGTAAAGATTCGAATTCAAATTTTTGACTATCAAACTTTTTTTTATTTTATTTATTAGAAAGTTAAGTTAAAGCATTATTTTTATTAAGTGATCATCTAGGAGGTTTAGCCGTTCCATTCATAAGATAGCGTTTAATCATACTTTACGAGTAGCATCGTTATGTAAAAGCAAACAGATTCATATATAAAAGAAAATGTATACTACGGTTGTTCGCAAATTTTCCAGCATAATATTGATAAAGTTATTTTTTTAATGACATGCTTGTTCTTTCATTAAAAATACGAAATATTTTCATATTTTTAATGAACAAATTCATAAATTTCATAAACAAATTTTTCAACATAACTGGTTATACATTTGCATTTAAATTGTTATGTGAAGCAATAAATCTATAAAAGATTAATTTAAAAAAATATCTACTCTAAAATTTAAATAGCTTATATATATAACTCTTAACATAAATTCACAATTTCATAATAAAAGTAAGTGGAAATTTTCTAAAACACGCTTCTTCAAATCTTATTTTCCTCGTTCAGTTGTTATCTGTTATTTTTTTAATAATTTATTTATATTATTTTCTGGCTGTATTATAAAAAACTGTTATTAAATATTTTAAATTTATTTCCGGCATCTATAAATAAAAAGCAAAAAATGAACGTATGAATGCAAAATTAAAAATACCTTTATTTAATATGCCTTTCCTTTGAGATATACTGCAGTTTTTTTTATATTTTACGAACTGTATCTTGTCTAATTGCCGGAATTGTCAGTAATTTGCGTTTAGTGACATCACCATCCTTGAGATCTCATATCTGGCAACAGCATATTGCATAAACCCTGTAATTGCATTTAATATGACAACGATATGTTCATTACCGCTTCGCTGCTCTCCCCTACCATCTAATGCTCAATCTCCGTAAATTAACTCATTCTTCCCTACCAATCGGTTGTTGCAAATACAAATCGAAGTATATTGGTTCTAGTTAGGAAGTTCCCAGTATTATAAGCATTGTGAATTCCCACTTAAATATTAAACGATCTAATTGCTCTGTTAATATTTATTGCTTTGTGTTATATCAATTGCCAAATCCATTTACCAAAGATTAAAATATGCGTTATCACTGTAAATCTAATTTCTTTAATATTATTTATAATTATAGAGTAAAGACATTAGGTTATTCATTTTTTCATGAATGTAAATATATTTCATGAAATCGATTGATGTGTTATGGAATAATTATGTATTTAATTTAGTTACTACAGGCTTCAGTATTTTCAACTGAAGCCTGTAAATGGAGACGGGGGGTCAAAAGAACTCCGTGTTATTTTTTAGCTTTAATTATCATGTGGTATTTTGTCATTGAATACAATCATCTCCACAGTACTTCCAATTGATCTTTCAGCAATAGGTTCGTAAAATTAACTCTGCGCTCTAAACACTATGCGTGTTACCGATATATTCTTTTTCAAAATTTTTGTTATTTATAGATTCATTGACTCCGTGTCTCTGAAACTGCTTTTAATTTGAATAATGCAAACATTCTAAAGAGTTATTCTTAAAATAATAGTTTAACATATTATACTCTTCATTATTGTTTGTTGAATTTTAACAATTACTGACGTTAGTAAAATTTCACAATATCTAATAGAAGTAAATACTCATTAAAATATTGTTTAGGTTATTTCTTTTATAATATCTTTCCAATATTTGATATTATAACATTTAACATTTTTCATATTAATACTTAGAACATTTTTAGTAACTGCAGGATTCCGAGAAATTTTTGTGTTTCCCAAACAAATTCAAGAGTTTTTTACAAAAGACAAAAATGAATAAATAAATAACAATGGAATCATTTTCACTCCAAGTTCCTAACCGCTAGAGTAAATTAATGCGTTCCAATTATGGGTTTATCTTCTGACTTATGTATTTATTTCGCCTCTTAATTCAATATTATGTTCTTATGGAGAATTTCATGTTGATTCTGTCCATAAAAAAGCTTAAAAATCAATTAAGATATTAAGTAATATCGGTTAAATGTGTGCTAATTTAAATGATACTTCGACATGATATCGTATCTAAGTATTAAAATTTCTGTCATTCATATCTTAACACCACACCTCCGTTTTATGAATTGAAGTGGTTACCCTTTTTGATTTAGTGTAGATAGAGATTAACTTTATTTAAAAAAACAAGAAAAGGAAAACAAAACAATGCACTGCAATCCCATGGAAAGAAACACACAAAAGACAAATATATGTAACATAACACAAAACTGTAAAAATTAGAAGGAAAAATATCTGGAATGCAATAAATCTAGATGGACGTGAATATGGACGATTTATAAAAAGGAGCTACTTGAGAAGCCATAAGAATAAACAATGAATAAAATGCGAGGAGAATTAAAACACTTGTTCTGAAAAAAAATTATTTTGTTAAGTTAATTGGTATAATTCTCCATGATCAGTTAAGAATTTAAACAGGTTTTTAGAAAATGGTTTTCTGAGATGTCGTAAAAGAGTTAATGGGTATGATGTCTCAAAGTTGACCGGATAGCAGATTTTTTCATAATAGTAAAAGCCAACCTATATTAAATGGAACTAGCGAGGAAAAAGAAGGAAATGGCCAATACCAAGTGTCAAATAGAATTTCTTCACGAGGCAATGTTTATGGCTGCAGTTTTATAGTTTTGATTACTTTTTTAACATAATGGCCAGAATTTTCATTGATTCAAATGTATTGCCACTTCTTTACAGATATTTCCTGAAGACTATGTTTGCGCATTACTGTATATAAAGGATTAATGTACGATTTTGATCCCACATAGTTAAATTTGGGATTGATTTCATTATTTCAAGTTAACTATTATTAGGTATTCTGTATGAAACTTTGATTCCTTATTCTCTTAAATTAAATACAGCTCCAACCATAAAATATTTCGATTTACGAATCAGATTTAATTTCATTAAAACTTTATAAATAAAGAGTCTTCATTGATTCCTTAAATCAATGATCTATTTGAATAAATGATCTCTGAATCATGAAATCGGAAATCCTTTCTTTATTAGCTTCGGATAAATCGACGAGAATGGTAAAGTATGAACTTAAAAGAAACACACAAAAAATTCATTCTAAAATCATTCTTGATGCAAATCTCGTTACAAATTATGCGCTTCCATTGAGAAAAAATTTGATTATTTAATATCTAATGAAGTCTAAACATTTCTTTTTACTTAAAAAGGAAATTTAGGAGAAAGAACCATTTATTATATCATATATCATATGAATTTTTTAAAAAACAATTGTTTTGATGAAGTAAGAACTATTAATTTTCTTGTCGAGTTAAATAAAAAAACTGCTACTTGTAACTTTGAAATATGCTTCCTAAAATTGTACAATTATCTTCTGTGCAGAAATATTTAATCTAAAACATTGTTTTAAGTTATTTTCAATATTAAGGAAGTTTTACACTTTGTGACAAATAAAAATTCCTAAGGTATCAATAATAGAAACAACGTGAAATGCAGTATTTCGTTTAAAAACTCATCATATGATTGAGATAATTAGAAATATACATTTTTGTATATTCACTGGGATAATTTTGTTTTATGAAGCAAAAAAAAAATCTTTTCTTTAGATTTTCAAAAATGTCAAATCTGTCAATAATAAAAAAAACTATTGCATATAGTTGTCGTAAGTTGGATAAGTAAGTTGTTGTCGTAAAATGGATAGTTTTATTTTTTTTAAGTCATTTATTTCACTTCTCGTCGAGTAACCTAAAATGAAACATATTTTGGGCGATTCGCATGGACCTAAAATAAAATATTTTTAACTGCCTTTTTTTAAATAAAATACTATCACTTGAAACACTGTCGATCAGCCTTAAATGATTTTTAATTTCAGAATTGTAAATTTAACTAAAGTAACCAGTGAGAATTATTTTTCTAAAGCTTTCTCTCAGAATCTCTAATAAACGTGTTATCCCAAAAAGCGTCTTGAATGATATTGGTTTACATTAGTTGTGAAATATTGATGTTTGGATTAAATTTAGCATGTTCACTAAATATCTCGTTCTTCCACCAGTATTTCTTGAAATTGTTTTAAAAAGGAAAATGAGAGAAGAAATAAAACTACAATGGTTTGACAGATGGTATACGTCCAAAAAATAATAGCTACTTTCGACTTTATTTCTAATCCAGAAATAAAAATTAGAAGATGCTATCCACTGATAATCCAAATCATATGGGGAGATGGGAAATTTCTTATATATTTCCAAATGTTTGGAAAAAAGCAGGAAAATAAATTCATTTGTGGAGAAATTGGTACTGTTACCACTATTTTTATTCCTATTTGTATTGGAATCTCAGAGTCAAGAAAAAAATCTCAAGATTGTAAATAATGATTTAAGTATAGTACTAATGGTATCAGGTAATCTCAATGCCCTGAAGGACATGATGTCAAAGATTGTCACAGTCACCAACTGTTTGAGAGTGTGAAGATAAGGAAGAAGGGCAGCAATTAGCTACATTGTAGAGAATGTTAGTTTGAAGGATTGGTCAATGTAGGGATGAACAATACTTAAGACAGCAGTCAACCACAACAAATCCTGTCGATACTATAACGTTCAGTGGTGGTTGGGTGGTCGGCTGTACGAAAGAAAGAAGTGTTTCTTGTCATTCGAATGGCATTATTCGAAAACTGAATTTTTGCTTTATTAGAATTTATCCCAAGTTTATTCAAAACCCCTCATGTATTCATAAAATCCCATATCAAATTTAATATTTTTATATCTTTGCTTTCATAATTGTATCACAAAATGAAAATAGAACATATGTCTTGCCAGATTTGGCTCAAACTTAGATATATATCTACACTATAGATGTTTAAATCTGTGTATTGAATTTTGTGCATCTAGCTCTCATCGGTGTGTAATTAATTTAGCTTATATTCAAATAGCTTGAAAGACAAATTTCTTTTTAGAGCATTTTAATCAAAGGTTGATGAATTTACAAATTTGGCATTAAGATCCTATATAAAATTTCACTTCTTTAGATCAAAGCGTTTATGAATACTTTTTGTTACCAGGTAGGCAAATATTTTTAATGTTTTTTTTCGAACTTAGCAAGATCTAAAACGCGGAAATTCGTAAAAATCTCGATTTCGAATATTTTGAAAACTACAATATATTCTCTATACTTCGTATAAAAGAAAATCGAGAGTATCTGTTTTCAAAAAATCTCCCAGGACAGAGCTATTATCCTTAACAAAGCGTATATCACAGTATCGAAATATTGTTAGCAATATACCAAATGTAAAATATTTTAATACAGTTTTATTACTATTGTAATTTTACGCACATGCTACTAGTACTTACAATAATTTGAAAACTGTAATTAGTAAGAAACCTTCCATTAACACTCTGAAAAATCTCATACTTAGCAACAAGTACGCTTTTAATGGTTTTAAAATCATTATCTTTAAATAGAGATTGTATTGAAGGCTCATTAGACAAACACTTTGAGCTCAAAGGAAGAGGAATGGATGCTGAAAGAGCATCATCAAGTTAGAGAGGTCATATTATCCAGTGACCCGTTATCTTGTTGGATAAAATCGATGGAAGCAACTCTAATAAGTGGATAGATACTTTTCTAGACTGATGACGAAGGGAAACGATAATTTTGATTGCGATTAGATTATAATGAGAACTCTTTATTACAGAAAATTGGGATTGTTATAAGCCTATTTATATACGTATATAAAAATGCTTATAACGCATTTTTGGCAATCTTGTCAGAATATATTTTGTAAATTTCTAAAATTTTAACAAGCTGTTCAAATATTTATGAACTTATATTTTAAATATATATTTATTTATTTATGTAGAGTGTGAATTTTTTAAAATTTAAAAAATACATTTTAACATAGAACAGATCAGAGATGATTTTCAAAAAAATATAATTTTTTCTGGTGCATCTTTTTACAAACTCGCCAGATTATAATTTTGATAAGGAACATATGTTTTTTGATTTTATTCTAATCTTCGGAACACTAAGTTTACATATTATTTAAATGTCAATTTAAATTTTAATAAATAAATAGGTAATTTTGAACATATTGATACTTATATCAAGTCACCTTTGCTGTCGTCTGATTCATCGGCGTATATTGTTTGTTTAATCCCCGTCAAATCTATTAGAAGTAATTTCAAGTTCTTGATTTCCTTAAATTTGCAAATAATAAAACCGTGCTATTTCAGCTATCCCTTTTATATGCTCTTTAATACGTGTATGAGATTGTTTTCCAATGGAAAGCAATCTCATAAATAAAACAAAGGAGTGGTTTGAAAACAATTAGCAGGTTTCAGTTAAAAACAACAACGACTATTATTTAACAGGAAGACACTGACACAAAGACTACAAATATTTACAGACTAGACGAATACAGAACAGGATATAGCAAACACAAGTAGTAATCGACCATAGCACACAAGGCTTCTAGACATAATTCAGATGAGAAGGGATCATCGGAGATTAGCTGTCCGGTCTCTCCAAATGGCTGAAATTATCCATTGTATCCTCATTTTAACTGAATCCAATTTCTGATTACTTACGAGTATTATATGTAAATACTTACGAGTATTTACACGACTTCATTACCATACGTTAAAATATGCGACTACGAATCATTCCAGGTTGAAACTGCCGACCTTTTACAGTTTCCAGGAGGAGGACCGTGAACTTTCTGGGCCCACCAGGCGTATCTTAGTTTCTCTTGGAAGGATCATTAAAATTCTTGAAATTCCCAGCATAATCTATTTTGAAGTCAAGTCACAAAATGGTCGCCAGGTTTGTCACCAAGGTTTTATTTTATTGACTCGACACCCGATCAGCACCCGTAAAACGGTATTTTCAGTGCCCAACTATTCTGGGAAGCAAATTAAATGTGTAACAATATATATTTGTTGCATTTCGTAATTGTAAGCCCAGCGTTCTAGTCTTAACACATAAAATAAAGACATAAACTCACACATTCCTCTTTATTATTAATAGAAATACTCAGATCCGAAAATCAATTAGCATTTCAAAGACTGATCATTTATGCATTAATATGAGTAGTTAAAGTAGCCCAAACCTTATTTAATTAAAAATTAAGAGTAAATATTTCATAAGAATACTGGTAGTAGTATATTATATAAATACATCCGATTCTTTTACCCCTCACTCGGGCAATAATTACTTAAAATGACACTGGATAATGCACACAGTAATGCTATAAGTTTTTGCATTATTATTTATGCCATCCGTTGATCAAAATCAAGGAGCACAAAATATTTGTTTTAATGCTTATAAAAAAATATGTAAATGTGCGAAACCTTATAAGCTAATAGAATTTTCAAAAAAGGAATTTATACGAGTACTCCTAGAATATAATTTTAATGCATTTCTTTTAAATGATAAAAAAAATGCTGGAAAACTTCCAAATGTAGTCAAATTGTCTCGCTTAAGTATTCCAAAGTTTGAAAAAAATTTTATTCACTGGGAAATGTCCTTTTACAAAAAATATATAAACACTTTAGTACTTCCTACAAAGATTTAAACGTTGTTAATACTTTTGTCACATTTTCTTTTACTAAAAGAAACTTTGTATAACAAATTTCTTAAATTGTAAGTACTTTTTTAATGTTTCCGGAAAGCCTTTTTAAATTCAATACTCTACCTATTGAACTATTGATTTGAACAGCTGTATAATGTCCTTCTGTGTCAGGTATTGTACCAAATAATATAATTTATGAAAATTTTCTGTAATTTAATAGTTATTTTTCTTTAGATATAATTCTGAAGAACAGTTTTTTTATCATAATTATATTAAAAACAGCACACACAAGTAGTCCAAAATGAAAATCAAAAGCAATCTCTTTAAATCCAGGTTAGTATAATACAAAAATGCATTGATAGTAAACTATATGCGATCAATTATTTTTTGTTTCATTTTGTACATATTATCTTGACTACCGTATTGTTGCTAAGATTGCTATGCTTGATAAGTATTTAGTTCATACATTTTTAAAACCTTACATAATTACATTGTTTTTGACTTTCCGTATGTAAATATGTTTATGCATCGGATTATATCACAGGAAAGAAATGAAATATTTAAAAGTGGGAAGATTTTATAAAATCCCATGCTCGATTGTGAAGTTTTACCTTAAATGCAACAAAGTTCCAAAAAGTATTAAAATAATCATTCATATTGAATATTCTCCTTATAAGTAAATTAAGCCGAATTTTAATACCTTCATTGCCAATAATGGAAAAAAATCATTAGGAAATATGATAAGTAACTACGGAAGCAATAACTAAATTCCAATTTAATAATGATGAATGTAATTACAAAAGATATTTGAAATATTTCTTATACAATATATAAAAGATTATATGGCTAAAAAGGGGGTGTATTTGAAAAGATTACATCTTTTCTATATTAGGATAATATAAAAATCATTTTCATGCTGTAATATTCTAATAACCATTTTCATGCTGTAATATCACAAAAATATATTTAAGTTTTATTTAATTGATATTTTATATAATGTTTCACCCAAAAAGCTTAGTGATATGTATTTTGCAACATAAAAATTTATATTTGCTAAGTATGGAAAATGCAAATCAAACAGTCTCTTCTATAAAATGCTTATCCACTTACATATTTATCTTATTTCTCGTTGCTCTATAATGATGATTATTTTACAATCAGATAATGAAAAATTTTATCAAAACATTGTTACTGTGTCAATCATCACACTTTTTTATATGTACCTGATAAAATAAAGTTTCAAAAATTATTTTAAGCTAACGACAAATATAAATGGTTCGTGATTTTTTTTATTATTATTATTTTCCATTGACAAAAATAGCATTCACCAATAGAAAGACAAGGACAATAATATTGCTGAATTTTGCTTCATATTTTCAACGATTATTCTGATATTCTTTTAGCATGCATAAAATCAAAACCACATTTTAAACAAGAGCAGGACATTAAAATGACCTATTTGAATTTTTCTAAATTTAAAAGTAACAAAATATCCCAAAAAGTAAAATTTTTTCTATACTTCAGCTAAAAAAATGAATAATTCTTTTAGCAAATAATTTTCAAAACTGTGATTTTCAAAATATTTCAGAGACTTTAATTTTTATTCGCTATTTAAAATTTTAAGTCTGATTAAGACAGCTTCATGTAAATAGTTATTTTGATTTCGTCTTTATCAAAATCAGCAAAATAATGTTTTATTTATTTTATTAGTTTCGAGTAAGCGAGAAAATAATAACTATTTTTCTTGGAATAACCCTTTTTCTCCTTTAAAAATTTTTATTAACAAAACTTGAATTTTAACAAATTTAGAAAAGTATGCTGTTTTCGAGCTCCAATACCTGTACCAAAGCAGAAATCAAAGCAGTTAAAGTTCACAAATGTACTTAAAAAAAAGACATAATTTATAAATAAAAAGGTGTCTGGAACAATAGATGAATTATACCGTTACCTATAATTTTCAAGAGATCAAAATCAATAAACCTGACTATTTCTGAGAAACAGTTCTCGCTGCCATTCAAATTCTAAGAAAGTTATTCGAATTCCGGCTATCAAAAAATAAGAACATGAAGAAAAGTAGAAATATGTTTTTCATAACAAAAACTGGAAAAAAATACTTCCAAGCCAAAATGAGTTTCATCCATTATTCATAAAGCCAATTCTGCATTCTAGACATTATTAGAACTGTATCCATGCTCCACAAAAAGAAAGAAGTATTCAAACGATTCTGTTAAAAATATTGACTTCTTGATCCTAGGTCCATTTTCCTTGGCGAAGAAATCTTTTCTGATTCCTGCTACTTTCTTTTTCTCTGGATCTAAATTAATTTGCAATGCAACTTGAGGTTCTCGAATTTATTTCTTTTAATTAATTCATTTGGTTAAAGCTTCAAAAAACACTAATTGTATGCCATATTCATGCAAGCTTGCTAACAAAATCTGCATTCATATGCTACACACGATAGTGTTTACTAACAGACTAATTGCTTCTTTTGCAAAACTATTTTTTTTTATTCAGTATAAATGCATTCTGAAACTTTATTCTAAACAAATGATTTTCTGAATACGTATTATCTTCTTCTATTCAGTAAAGGTGTTGAAACATTTAAATCAAAAAAGTCAATATATCTTTATTTTTTGCATTTGGATTGGGCCATTTTTCATAAGTGAAAATTAAATAATGGTATAATATTTTAGATATTTCTTGTACCTTTATGGATGGTGTTTACTGAAATAACCAGAAATATTGATCTGAAGAAAACGACTCTCGTCTATCAACAAATAATGATCATTTATCTTCCAAAATTTGAAAGAAGTGAAAAAATATTACTATTTACTATAATTTATCTAATAGGTGAGATATACCTAATACTACATTGTGTGTGTGTGTGTGTGTGTGTGTGTGTGTGTGTGTGTGTGTGTGTGTGTGTGTGTGTGTGTGTGTGTGTGTGTGTGTGTGTGTG
>JAPMOQ010029867.1:110002-233926 GCA_026543055.1 Argiope trifasciata
GTGTGTGTGTGTGGTGTGTGTGTGTGTGTGTGTGTGTGTGTGTGTGTGTGTGTGTGTGTGTGTGTGTGTGTGTGTGTGTGTGTGTGTGTGTGTGTGTGTGTGTGTGTGTGTGTGTGTGTGTGTGATACAAGAATTATTTAAATAAAAGATTATGGTTTTTGAAATCACGTCGCTTAAATAAAGATTCTTGCATTTTAACTTTTCCTTTAAAAAAAACATAATTTTTCGGGTATAAAATCTCGATTTCGTGATACTTCTTAAAAAGTAATCAAATATTTGTAAAAAGGAAATGTTAAAATAATTAAATGCATGTGAACTACCCCTCCCCCTTGAACGTTTACAATACACCACCCAGATATTTGGCCGTATTTAATTAGCATCAAACCTCTATACTTGATTCTTTTGTGGGATCATGCTTTGAACTCGAAAGATTCTCACTCGAAGGCAAGGTCATGATTTTTCTATAACAAAAACATTTTATTTTTTTCCTTAGATTTTATTTTTATACAAATATGTAAAGAGATAAAGATACCTTATATAAATATAAATAAATATTCAGAACTTTACACTTCCTAATTACATATCTAATAACATTTGTTGTCTTTAATCAATTTTTAATAATGCGTAAAGGATTTATGTAAATGTTCAATCAATTAATGAAAAAATTAAAAGTGCAAAATAAAAACCAACTGAATTCTACATTAGGAACATAGGTTTTTGTCATATATATGAGAAGATTTTTTTTTTCTGCATGTTGATTTAAAATTTATGATTTGATGTTTCTTAATATATCGAAACTTTTGAAATATAAAAAACTACAATAGTACTGAACAATTCATATATATTCAGAAAATAAAAATATTTACTAACTCTTTATGTAGCTCTTTTGCATGTTATAAAAACAAGTCTATATAACAAATGTGATGTATTTTATTTTAATGTGAAAAGGCTGAAAATACATTCGGATATCATCTTTTAATGTAATAAAGTAAACTATGTAATTGCATTAATGTAAACTTTTAAACAGCTTTCAGTTTAGTATAACATTGTTTTTCCTTTCGAAACTACATAAAAATGCTCAAGATATTTCACACTGAAAATAAAACTTCTGATTTAAATACCATTAACAAAATGAAGATACACTTCACAAGTTTTATATGACGTTTTTATTTCTACAAGTACTTTATTCAAAGTAAATAATATTATATTATTTCCTTTGTGTTTTATAGTTAATTTCAAACATGAAAAAAATAATTTCAGTCAAATTTTTTGCAGCTTTTATTTAGTAATTAAATATATTTTCAGAGCTAATGTTCTTATACAAAATTTGATGAATGTTTCACTACTGTCGGAAAAATTACAATTTTTTATATTTTAATTTACAGTTTCTTATGTTCTTCTTTTAATTCATTTTTATTTATTTTGCTTCATGTTATTACATCTTTTATCACTTTATTGTCGCCACATTAATAGCTTCTTTGTAACAAAATATAAAAAACACAGATTTTTCTATAAAATATTTTTCTTTTCTTTATCAATTGTTTATTGTTCAATTCCTTTTAAAAATAAATAAATTTATGAGTGCAGATGCATTTTTTCGTTTTTGAATTATTTTATTTTTTATTGAAGTCATCATATTAAGTATCCTCTAATCGAAATAATGTTGGCATGACTTGCACGGGCTTTTTTCTTTTAAAGTTTGCTTTTTAAATTCCGTAAAATGCATTGAAACAAGAGTCGTTAAGCTACACTTTATTATGTAAAGTATTTTTGCCCTTTTTTAAGTCAAACAAAATTGTTTATTCATTCAGGTCAGTAAAAATGCAAATTACTTTTGCATGGAGCGCTTAATGGAATTGTGAAAGAAAGAAAGTAATGATATGAATATGTACTTTGGAGTATAAAAGTAAAAATATATATTAAAGTTTTTTTCTATGCCCTTCAATATGCGGCAAGCATGCATTGTTAATTACTTTTTCATCACAGGTAAAGCATTTATTTAATTGTGGGAACATGAAAAATAGTTTATCGTTTTAGTTTCGTAAATGTTAGAGCGTTCAATTAGGATAGCAAAAACTAATGTTATTTTGCGGAATAATTTGCGAAATTATTTACGAAACATTTGAAATGTTTTAGTCTTTTACTGATAATAATTCCTCCATTATCACAATGGATTGTAGCTTAATTAGACAAAAGAAAAATAAATTATCTCTCCCAACAAAGGGAAGGTGTGTGTGTGTGTGTGTGTGTGTGTGTGTGTGTGTGTGTGTGTGTGTGTGTGTGTGTGTGTGTGTGTGTGTGTGTGTGTGTGTGTGTTTACATGAACATCACGTTTTTAAAATCTTTTTTTTCTTAGTCATTAACAGAAAGTGATTGCTAGTTTATAAATTCAGATATGTGGATTATAAAACATACAGGAAATCATATAATACAATCTGATTTGTTGGCAAAGTCAAAAATGCCAATTAACGCATTAGAAGAGTTAGCAACATACATTCTTCTCACTCTTTAAAAATATTTTTTCGAAAAGGATGGATTTAGTACTCTAAATAGGGCACTAAGCAGGATTCTTGGCAATCACAAAGACAATTTTTCTTCATTTTTTTTTTACAAATTTCTGTCATAACATAAAATAACTCACCAATAACACTAATATATGAGTGAATGTGTTTTAAATAATACTGAGCAAAATTTTGTCTTTCGCTATGCAGGAAATATTATCGAAAAACAATTTATTTTTAATTTTATAAATTGAGTTGCCATGGATATATTTTCTTAACATCTGCATTTTTTAAATACATTTTATTAATGATTATCAATAACATATATTATTATTGAAATAAATGACAGTTTCTTTTAAATTTTCTTCAAATATTTGATTACATGATTTTCAGAAAGAAAGTAAGATTTCAAGAAATAAACTTGAGACCTCAGAAAGATTGACACAATATCCACGTAATACCCGTGACGAGTATATGTTATCCTTGTGTTTCCCATGGTTGCATGATATTGCCAAGTTAAATGGCAACATGGTATCATGGAACGTCTTTATTCAGAAAGTTTTCGCACATAATAAAAATATATCTAGAGCTATTAAAATGAAATGAAGTTAATATCTATCACAAATCGATAAATGCAAATACTTTGATTTGGAAGCCATGTTATTTATATCAGGTTCAATACTAAAACTTCGACAAACCAGATATAGCAGATGTTTAGCAATATCAATTAAATTTGAACAAATGTTTTAATGACAGTAATATTCTCCAGTTAGAAATTTT
Source organism: Argiope trifasciata (assembly GCA_026543055.1). Classification (NCBI taxonomy): domain Eukaryota; kingdom Metazoa; phylum Arthropoda; class Arachnida; order Araneae; family Araneidae; genus Argiope; species Argiope trifasciata. The sequence goes on from JAPMOQ010029867.1 coordinate 113,284, forward strand.
TTAATGAATATCAAAACTTATGTGTTAAAAATGCAGCATTAACTGAATTCATTTAATATTACTCACAATGTATAATATGTAAAATGTATTTATCATTTTTGAATTTTTGTTGATTCTTAACTGTGTTTTTGACTACCAGAGGAAAAATAATAATCTGATGCATTTATTAATATCTACTTTTTTAGTCCCATGATACATCTTTTCATTAACATATACATCAGTATATAAATTGTCACTACAAATTGTAAGTTTTATTGAAAATTTCTGAGAATGTATTATTTTTGCTTCCTTATTTTGAGGCTTCTGGGTTTGATTAGCTTTATTAAAAAGATTTTATTCAGAAAATGCTAAAATTTACTATTATTATTTAAATACATAAAATATCATCTAAAAGATTTGAAAATAAATTTCTGAAATATTACATACAGAATGTATTTGACAAATGTTCCTAAACATTTTCCAAATGTAAATATAATTATAAAACATGATTTCAATGAAAGAAAAAAAATACATTGCTAATTCAATTAATCATTGATTCTTTTAACTAGTAATAGTTAAATGAATTATTTGAGATTTTTTTTTAAAACAAACAAAAGAAAGCCTAAAATGCTTAGTCTTTTACTAAGCATTTGCACAACTCACATGAGCCTTATCATGTGTTTTTACTTTTATATGTTGTTATTGCTACTGTTAATTATTTTAAAACAAAAATAACTCATTTCATTATTGCTTTTCAATCATCAATATGCACTTAAGGAACTGATATAAAAGATATGGTTTGATATATGATCACAAAAATTCGCAAATATCAATACAAAAAACTTATTTAAAACTTTTAAAATACTTTTAGTCTCAATAGTAGCTTACGAAACATATCCGCTTTTTATTTTTCCTCATTATGATTACTTCTTTCTGATGGTTTCATTTGTACTTTAAATTTTACTATTCAATTCTGTTTTCAGTTCAGTAATATTTGATAAAGAATTTTGTAGATGTAATAAGAAAATTTTTAAAAAATAAACCATCTTTTATAATATTTTCCGGTGTTCTCAGTTATAATTGAGAATAAGAATATAAATGGTTAAATAAAATGGTCCTGTATATATTTTAATGAGTATATTACTATTTACAATTTTTATATTAAATTTAAAATGTATTAGTATTGAGATAGTAGTTTCTACTTTATGTAAAGTATAAAAATAAATAATTGCCTGATACGTTTAAAACTTCTGTTCTCTTTTCACACAACTTTTATGAATGAGCATTTGCTACCTAGATTTTTATCATAAATACATATTTCAAAAGTGATGAAATTCCTTGTAAACACTTGTCGTTTCAAAAAACAGTTCTTTTTATTGTGGTTATAGTCTTCCTTCACACCGTTTTTTGAAAGTTTTATCATTTTTGAATGACTTTTAAATATGAGCAAAATAAGAATATGGAAGTTTCATATTTTTTATTTCCCTTTTTCTTTTCATTTTGAATGTTGAAAATGTTGTTTATTTCAATACTTCTAAATACTGTTCCAGACAGATATTTTATGCAGTATTATTGAATAGATCAAGCTATTCTCTGAACAATCCCTAGGAAATGAAACCTTTCAGAAAAAATATGTCTCGCGTACATAAATTGATACACTTCCCTTTCTCGGGAAGAAATTTCATTTTAAGGATATTAGCTATAACTATCTTACAGAGCAGTCTTCTATCATGTTATGAATGATTTCATTTCAGACAATAGTTCTTAAAATTAATGTTTCATTTCATTTTTCAAGGCATGAAAATCATATACTGAAACTACTTGTTAATATAGAAAACTATCGATTTAAATTTTGATTATTGAAACTGTTCAAATGTAAATAAGTTTTTAAAAAGAATAAAATTATGAATAAATGTTCCCATAAGATATAAAATTTGGATTTAGGAGAGTAGAAATGGGATGATATAAAATTCGAAATAGATTTATGTCAACTCGAGATAATAAAATAAAACAAAATTTAAGGAGGAATGTTCGCATTTAAATGCTTTTATGTTTCAAAAGTTTAAGATTAAAAAAACCAAAATAAGGTTCAAAATTTTTCTTTGAACTGTTAAAAGTTCTTCGAATTCCATTATAAAGTGTATTAAAAAGTATTAATATTATTGATTAAGATATGTACATATACTGGCTTTGAACATTTATGGTGCAATTAATAAATGATACAATACTTCTTCCAATTTATTTTCAGCTAAATTTTAAATGTTTTTTAAGCCGATAAAAATGCACCAATAATATTTAGTTAATGACTGAATCTGTATTTACTTGAACTACACAGGTATTAACTAGAATTAAACTACAGGCATTTACTAGAACTAAACAGGTAAATTATTTGTTCATATAAAATTACTGTATAAAAAACTTTATCAAAACTATTGCATATATATATATGAAAAGTTTATATTGCATATTTTTGCTTATCTGCAATGCCTATTAGACAAAGTTACGTAATCAGCAATTGGTCTTATCAATCCTCATCAAACTATTATGAGAATTCAATGTTCATTTTATCATCATACCCGGAAGCAAAAGAAATGAAAAGATAAAACAGTTAATTCACTGTGAAATATGTCAAATGTCTAAGCCTTTGATCGAAAATAACAAAACCGTACATGAATAAAATATTTTGTTTTTCAATTCTTCCTTAATTGAAAAAAATAAATATATTGATCCATGTACCACGAAGATAGTAAAACAACACCCATAAAAATTATAATGTATATAATATCCTTGATTTTTAATTTCATATCCTCATTTCTAAAATCTAAATTACTTTTTGTAATTTAAACATTCAGCAAAATACTCAAAAGAGACTGAAAGTTGCGATCTTTTCTTTTTTACTATTTGTTCATTGTTGGGTACATTTCGTTACTGTCTAGTTTACTGCACTTTCGATTTAATCATGTCATCAATAAAATTATCTTGAAATTTAAATGTTTCCAACTAATTCAATTTTATAGTCTTTGCATCTGTTTTATAGCCTTGCACATTTTGGCATTCATCACTGTAATTTTAAAATATTAACTTGAATCTGAAATGAGAAATGATTAAACTCGAATTACCAATAACACATTTGCTGAATAAAAATATGCTCATTAAATGTTTATGGATGTTATTTAGAATCGCAATTTTTTATGTCATACAAATAATTTAGATTTTTATAATGTATATGTGTAATAAAAACATGTTTGTTGAAAAGATGAAAAAAATTATTACAATACAATAGCAATGCTAAAAGAGCAATGATAAGCTTTATACATTCAATTATATTTCAGAATTTTTTAGGAAATAAAAAATAATTCATCATTGCTGATTTTTGAGGTTTAATTACACATGTAATTATGTGAAAATTAAAAAACAATCAAATCTGCTTTTTTAAGAGAAATTTACTGTATCTTTAAATAAGACTGAAATCTTACAAATTCACCATAAAAATTAAATCAAAAAACATCAAAACATATTTTTAATTATTGCCAAAATGATTAGAAAGAAGAAAAAAAAAACGATAGATAATATCAAAAAAATAAAAGTTTTTTTTAACATTATTGTACAAGAAAATTTAAAGATTGCAATTTTTCGCGTATATATTTTTATAATAGAAAAAATGATTAAAATTTTAAATATAAAGCTTCTAAGTGTCTACTTCAACTCACCAAAGCATGTTTGTGAGAAATTCAATAGCTCAAGGTCAACATTCTAACTGGTAGAATGCCAACATATACACAGACACACAATCATTTTCCTTTTATCATTAGTAGAGACGGTCATAGAAAATACAGACTACAGAGAGCCTAATGGTCATTATTGAATGAAGAGAACCTATTGATCAAACGTTATGCATTCCTGTAACATTCCAATCGAATAGAGTAAGGATATTTATTTGCTGAGCTTTCATTTGTAATAGCTCTCTCGAACCAAATAAAATATATGTAAAGCCTTTCTGTTGTACAGTTTCGAATTAAATTGTATAAAAATATGTTTTTCATTAGAGACTTCTAAATTTTTTTCTTTGAGAGCAATTTTTTTTATTTAATTGTTATTTCCTTATATATGTTGCCCTATTATAATGTGGGAACATAACTTTGTTTTGGTTTGAAGTTTTAAAGCCTCAAAATGCGTAGGCAACAACTAGCTATTTATTTCTTTTGAAACCTCAATTTTTCACATTTAATCTTATTAGAAAATAATGCAGAAGTGTGACATATTTGGCGCTTTATCGTCAACTAAAATTATAACTTAATTTCTAAAGCATTGTTCTCTGAATTTTTATGCATTGTCTTAGTTAATTTAATTTATTAACCAATTGAAGCTGGTTTGAAACTATTACGAGATTATCAAATTACATATGCATTGTTATTTAGAAAAACAATAGAGGTTTTTTCATCTCAGAGCTCCAAAACTTTGTTTACCAGCTAGAAAAATTGAAAACGAAAGTTTAAAAAATTATCATTATATAAATATATATATAGAGAGAGATAAAAAAAAATTTAACACAGACACACAAGCCAAATTAAATTCATTAATTGAATAATGATTTGAAAATAAATTAATTAAGACAAATAATGACTTAAAAAATAAGATTGTTCTCACAAGACAACTTGAAATTTGCGATGGTAGATTTTATTTTATGTATTTTATTTTTCTCATAACTGAATTTATTTATTTAATTTCTGCTTATTATAACGATTTAATTCGTATATTAAATTATTTCTTTAAAATTTTTAGAACAGACTAAATTATAATAGTTTTTGTGGTTTTAAATATTTCTCACTTTTTTAATTAACAATTGTTTTACAAAAAATGTTTCATTTAATTTCTTGATAATTTATTTATAATTTTGAAATATTCATGCATTTGCTAGAGTTTAACCTTCTTGTAACATTTTAGTGCAATTCCTTTCCATTCTCTTCTCACCTTTTTTTATGGATCTTTTAACTTTCAAAACCTTAATTTTATTTTTTATAAAAATACTTAATATTCACTAAAAATTGCAGATTATATTTTATAATTTTTTCTCTTATCACTCTATAAATTAGGAAAATGAAGTTCATACTCCCATTTCAAAAAATTACAAGAAGCCCAAATCAGTTTTTAACAAAAATACTTGCTTATATAAGACTCCTTCTTTTAATAAATATCTGCAAAATAAAATTATTCATCAAATTAATTGCCCAAACGATTTTCTTTACCTAATATCTATAGTACCAAAAGAATTCCACAAGGTAATATAATTATAATGTACATTCAGCAGCAATAACAACTCACTTTCATCAAACATATATTCCAGAACAATATTTAATCAAAAAATAGCCTTGCTAGAGGCAATGTTGTTTTTCTGTAGATTAATCAAATCTTATTCGCATAATAAGTTGACATTAGAGTTGCATAACAGTAAGAATGAATAATTCTCCATTCTCTCTCTCACTTATTTTCTGTGTGTATGTGTGTTTGCTTATAATTACATATAAAAACCAATCCAAAATTGTGTTTGATTATTTCCTGCATCAATATTGAGGCTCTTCAGAAAAGGGAAATTTTAACTACTTTTATCAATCAAATCGTATTCAGTTATATTGTGAAAATCTTAAAATTTATCTTCATAATAACTGTTTTCCTTTTAATATCCAATTATATATTATTATCATGTGAGAACATGATATTGTTTAGATTAAGATGTTATGAAGCTTGAAATCATGTAGGCAATGAATATTCAAGTTTGAAAAAGCGTAGGCAATGAATAAATAATAAATGGAAATTTTCATCAACTTTTAATTGCATTTATTTTTTTTACCTACTTTTACCAATATTGCTAAATTATTATGTATACTTCTCTGAAGGCAGATGGGTTTTAAGAGGTTGACCTGCTTTTAAAAGTATTTCTTTGTTATTAAGCATGTTTCTTTACAGCAAATGCGCTTTTAAATAGTTGAAATAGAACTATGATATCATAGCTGTTATTTTCATGGCATGTAATTTTTTTCATAGGAAATGAAGTAATATAATTTTTATATTATGTTTTAAAAAACTTCACTCTCATTTAATTAACAGTTTTACAGTAAAAGTTTTGCTCTCTTTTCACCAAATTGGGAGATTCATTCTTAAGTTAGTTTTTAAGTTTCTCAGAAACATTGGAAGATTTGACTTCTGTTCTAAGATTAATCTATTGTGAAACTGTTTCATGATGACAGAAATTAGAAAATGTGTTTACAAAAGTGTTATTTACATAAAAGTTCTGTATAAATTAATATGTTTAAAAATTTATATAACATATGTTAACATCATTTGCAAATCGCATTGCGATGGAAAACCTTGTTATTCAGCTTCCTAACATGACATTCTTTTTTGTGATAACATGCTTTTGCTAGGGATTTTTGAAGCTCGAAATCATGCAAGTAATGAATAAAGAATAAATGGCTGTTTTCATTTTCAATTTTTTCTTAGCTGACAAAAAAAATTGGAACATTCGTAAACCTGTTTATGCTTGTTAATGATTTAAATTAATTAAGACAAATAGTAATTGCGATAACTAATGAGTGTTCCTTTTTACAATAAGTTTTTCATTCGCAAAGATTTTAAGAAATTTGTAAATATTTAGTAGCATTCTATGGTATATGTTTTGTTTACTTAATCCGTTTACGGCTGAACATCTTTCGTATACAAATTCTCATAATTAAATTATGCTCTAGGTATTGATAAGTTTGATTATCATAAGTTAATTCTACTATTTTCTCAGTTTGGTTCATTAATGCTGAATTTAAAGCTCTTAATCGAATTTTCAATGCTCTGGTGGAAATCTTCTCAATATTAATTTTGTTGCTACAGTGAAAGTATGAGCATACTATCTAACAAAAGACAATAAGCTACTTTGTATCCCTTAATTATTGGAAACATTTAATATGCCGTCTTGTTACAAAATTTCTATTTCAATTCACTTGATATTATCACAACGACTAATTTATTTTTGTTATGATATACCAATGAACTGCTAAAATATGCAGCACTAAATTATTCAGGGAATGACTGTAAACGTATTAAAGTCATGAGTTAATTATTTTTAAAGATAAAAGCAATTTAAAGAAATCAGTGAACTATTAGTAAATAATGCTTAAATAATTATTGAATATTACGAAATGAGATTTTCTTTTTCAACAGTTATGTTTATAACTTTTTGGGGCATGAATTATTACGATTCAGTACATATAATAAATTATCTAATAATATGGATGATAAAGCTCTGACTGCAAAGGCGATTTTATTGCAGATTCGATTTAATGCCAAAGTGAGGTTTTAATGCTTTATAGTGAGATGTCAAGATACAACAGTGTATGGCTCTCCAGTCATAGTTAAGTATGTCTGGGTGAAGTCTAATTCTTTACCTAGACATATTTTGGTAAGTAGAAAAGTCCTTCTTAAGTTATGCACATTGTTTACTGGTATTTAGTGCATAGAAGCGAAGTGAACTTTTTGTTGTTGTTGTTGTTTTGGTCTATAATTCAGTCCCATTGCGAGAAAGTTATCAAAGAATATTTATTCAAACATTATGAGATATTGCAATAAAACATATCTGTAAAAGTGGAAACCAGTACACAATGTAACATTATTAGACTGGAATATATTTGATTTTGCCATTCTATTGTACCCATACTGGAAATAATGCAAATTTTTAAAATAAAAAGTGTGTAAGAAATTAAAAATCAAATCAAATAGAGTATAAAGAATATTGATTAACTTTTAGATACTTTTTTTGATTCATTATAGGGGTGATAAATTCAAGGGGCACATTAATGATTTCAGTACAGTATAATTATGAGGTTAATTATTAGCAGGAATTTAAAATATGTTCAAACTTATCCTTACAGATTGCTTATAAAATTCAACGATAATCATTATTAAATAAACAATGTGCTAGTTTCCATGATTGGCACAAGAAAAAATCATTTTCGCAAAAGAATTTTGTTGCAATAAGTGCAATAGTTAAAAAATGTGTATATAGTAAATATATGATTTTAAAAAAAGTTCAAATATTCTATTGAAATTCATCTTTTTTTCACTTTTCGTTACACCGTTTCAGCTTAGATCTATTGAATTTTGAAGTAATTTCCTTCAAAGAAATTTCTTTCCAAAAGATCAAAGTATTTACTACTAATTCTGAATGCTCAGTAGTTTTAAATAATTTTAAGTTGCTATTAAATAATTTACCATTATATCTAAAATTTTCAAAGCCACCTTATAAAATATTCAAAAATTACAAATATTTGATGCAATCGCAAATTTCAAATATTCAGTCATAATTGCATTAGTTATCGATTATCATCTATCCCATAATATCAATTTTAATTTAATTTTCTCATGAAGAAATCATAGATGACATTTCTTCCCAAATACCTAAATTTAAGAGCTTTACATCAAGTTAAGTATAAAATTTAAATCTATTTATCAGCTGTTCTGATTCTTAGTGGATATTGTATAATTAAGGCTGAAAGGGATTATGGGAATGATCAATATATTTTAGTTCACATAATAACAAGCTACAAAATTTTATTGTAACCATGCAGTTTAAGTTTCAATAGAAATGACTTCATTGGCAAGACTCAAGTTTGTGAATAGCACCTTTTCTCTAGCGTTTGTGAATTATTTTAGAAACAGTGTTTGCATCAAGTAATGATAATTAAGATAATTTATAGTAAACTGAAGCTAAATATAATCAGTGACTTCCACCCTGTTAAAATCTGATGTATAGTAAATAATTAAAACACTAATTGTGAATAACGATTTTTGTCTGTTTATGCTAGACTTTCGATTCAAGTATAATAATCACAATGCTCAGATTTAATTTTACTGACGATTTTTCATACATTAAATTTTCTTAGACTGGTGAGATTCAGGCGATAGATTGTATTACCTTACTATATCCTTCATTACACAAAAATTGTAGTAAATTAGGGAAAGATTACAATTTGGTCCCTTTAGCTTTAAGACTTGTTATTTGGAATATCATTTAGGCAAATTTATAAAAATATTATACAGATTTTCGTATAGAATTATTATTGCATAGAGCTTTCTAGAAAAGAGTGAATAATTACAATAATAATAATAATAATAAAATATAAAAGAACAAGTATGAAAAATGTATAATATAACAGGAAAAGAAACAAAAAGTAAGGTCTTTTTCGATTCAAATTTTTTCTTTCCACTAACAATTTAATAAAAACTCGTAAAAGGGAACAACATAGTTGAATGTGGATTCTGCTCGTTGATTCTTGACATTACACAAGAGTGATATTGGAATACAGGAGATTCACATTTGGAACAGACGGCTTGCCAAATAACTCCACCCAGTAGCTGCATGGTGCTCTGGTTTCTGTTTATATGAATTATATTTTTAAAGAGTTGATGGAAAAGCAATTGTTAAAAAATACCTTATGAATCATTTGATTTAAAAGAATTACTATTTGATTATTTAATTTAATACTGAATGAAGAATTAATTTTATAGCTTAAATTAAAGTTTATTTTCACCATTTTAAATCCAAAATTCAGTTTAAATCCTTATTTTTTGTAATGCTTTGACTTTATTTTTTATTTTATATATTTGCGAGCCAAAAAATTTAAATCTAGTTAGTTAGTTTTTTAAAGGCAATGTTTTTATATATTTTTATTGCTTTGATGTGACCATTTATTCATCTAAATAAGTCAATATGTTATTTCACGACATTCTTCCAGTTTAACCCTTTGCGGTTGTATTAAATTTGGATGTAGATTCTGTGCTGGTCAGAATTAATGAAACTGAACGAGCAGTGATAGATAGTGTCCCAGATAGTGAAGCAAAAGCGCAGCCAATTCGTTCTTTTATGAAATTCGATATTATAAACGCAATAATAAGATTTAATGTAATATTTTATTTTTAAAACTAAAGTTTATAATTTCGACATCGTATGGTATCTTTCAGAACAATCCTCATAGTAAAATCCACGTTTTCGATAACAAGTATCTCAAAAGAAATTATCACGAAGTGACTGAAGAACTATACTTGTTCATAAATTCATAAGTTCTTTAGCCATTTCTGTCCTTTTACAGAAAGTGTAATCTGATATATCCATAATGGAGATTAAGGTAATACGATTGCAATATAAGTTTAGCATGTTTCTTTTCTGTGGTAGCTGAGATCAAGCATACGACAGGAACGGTAAAAATTCTTTGGTGACTGAGAGTAGACATATGACCGCAAAGGATCATTAAAATATTTATCTGAAACATGTTAAAGAACTATAAAATACACTGAAGTGCCATTGAATTAGGGATACCTGTCTAGTAACGAGTTGGGCCTCTTCTGGCCTTGATAACGGCTGCCACTCGACAGGCATAGATTCGACAAGTTTCTGGAAACGTTCTACGGGAATGGCTTGCCAACTATTGGCTAAAGCTATCCATAGTTCAGTCAGGTTCGTTGGTGCAGTGTGGTGGCCTTTTACGTATTGTTCCAAAAAATCCCAAATATGCTCTATAGGGTTTAAGTCTGGGCTTCTAGGTGGCCAATTTATGACAGAAAACTCAGAGGAATGCTCATCCAACCAACCAGTAGCCAATCGGAACTTGTGAGAGGTACAGTTGTCTTGCTGAAACACTCCATTACTTTGCGGATAACAGAACAGCATAAATGGATGGAGGTGATTCCCCAGCAACTCTACATACCGAATTGCATTGAGAGAGGTTGGTACAGACACCAATGATCCCAAAAAGTGCCACGAAAAAACACCCCACACCATGATTGAGCCACCATACCCTTGAACAGTTCCAACCTGGCATGCAGGATCCATGGCTTCATGAGGCTGACGCCCTATTCTCAACCTCCCATTGGCGTTAAGTAGTCGGAATCGAGACTCATCACTCCATGCCACTTGTTTCCAGTCTTCTACACTCCAATCTCTGTGTTCTCTTGCCCAGGCAAGACGTGCAGATTGATGGCGAGCATTGAGCAATGGTACTCTGGTAGGTCGACGACTCCTGAAGTCCATACGGTGATGCGAGCGTTGCACAGTCCGTTTACTGACTCTTCGACTGGCACCTTCATTCAACTGGGTGGTAATTTGAGTTAATGTTTGGCTTCCCTGGCTGCGTACAATACGACTAAGCCGTCTCTCACCACGCACTGTCTCGGCTAATTGTCCTTTCCAGTTAGATCGATTGCTAGTTTTTTTCCCACCATTCACGTATTCTTGGTATACTCGTGACACTGTCGATCTTGAAAATCCCAGCTGTCTGACGATTTCGGAAATTGAATGTCCCATTCATCTAGGCCCTACGATTTGCCCGCGATCAAAGGCATCTAAATCAGTAGTTTACCCATAATGGCGATTCCAAAAACTAATCCAGAACAACCACAGTCAGCACTATATATGCAGTTACCACTCTTGCGCATAAATGATGCGCAGTGCTACACAATTTGCATATCTCTTGTTATCTCTAATTCAGTGGCACCTCAGTGTATTTCAAACCAAATCATTATTTTATTATTTCTAATTATTCCTATAAATATTATATCAGTGACAAGTAATAACATAAGACAATAGTTCTCTAAAAATTACATAATTTTTAGAGAAATATACTGATAGTTTGAGGAATTCAGAGAAATATTTCATAACAGAGGAAATCTAGAAATAATAAATGAAAACTGTTCTCTAAAAATTATCTAATAATCCCTTAGATACTCTAGAACATAGAATTTTAATTACATATTTTAAGAATAAACTTTATTTTTGCTTTCATATTCTGAAAATCTAAACATAATGACTGAAAATATATGATATAAAACAAATTATATAGATACATTTAATAAATATTTATTATTTTTTCTTAACGAAAATTTTTACCTGATTTATCATTTAAAAAAAATGTGCTACTTCGGAATTAAAAGAATATGCCAATTAAAATTAATCTCTTTCCTTTCCTTCAGACATTTTCCTGTATTTTATATAACTGCACATCTTACGTCCCTATTTAATTGCCGGAATTGTCAACAATTTGTGTGTTGTGACATCTCCATCCTTGGGATCTCATATCTGGCTGCCACATATTGCATAAACCCGACAATTCCCTTTAATTTGACATCAATGACAACGATATGCTCATTAGCGCTGTGCGTGCTCTCCCTTTTCATGTAACGCTTAATCTCCGTCAATTAACTCGTTTCCCCTCCCAATCAGTTGCTGCAAATGCGTATCGAAGTAGATTGGTCTTAGTCAGTGGAGCATCTTAAACGCGCTGATATTATTAACTTTCCCAGTTACATTAAGCATGGGAACAAAAAGCTTCGCTGGCAAGTTATTTTTTTATTTCTTATTATTTATTTATTTATTGTGAAATAATATTATTTTGAAGAAAATATTTAGATACGAATCGCATATAGATTACTTATGAATATTTTTCGATCTTACCTACATATAAGCTGATCATTTAAAGAAAAAAAATCATGAATGCACTTTTTTTAATATGCTATTCGAAACAATTTACTGTATTACACTATTCATTTTACAGTTTATCTAACATTATTTATATTTTTGAGCTTACATGCAGTTTTATCATAAGGAAATTAAGAAATTTTCTCTCATGTTAACAATTATCGTGATATTGTCACCATGAGAGCAAATAAGAAAATTCTTCAATAGTTAATTATAAAAGATGTTTTGTGTATATGTCTGTATAAAATAACATTTCTTCAGAAAAAGAAAAATTTATACAGATAAACTTAAAAAGCAAAGATTTTATACATAAATGTTAAAATTAAAAAATAAAACAATAAGTGTGGTTCGAAATAAGGATCTTCAACAGATGCCTGATTCATATTATTTTGATTTCTATTCTGAAATGCTCACACTCTTCGAAAAATTTCCTAAAATTTAATTGAAATATCCTTAAATACTATACATAACCCTGAACATCCATATAATATGTGAATGAAATGTGCTTCACGACTTGTTATTTTAATGATATATGCCAGTATTTTTTCTAGATAAGAATCGAACAAATGGTTAATTCCACCTAAAATTTTCTGCAACACTTTGACGCATGCCTCAATGAATCGCCATTATAAATTTTCCTTTTACTCAGATCTCCATCTGAGTTCATCATTCCCCAAAGTCCTAACTTTATAAAAAAAATACCATAATAACTTTTAGTTTTATCTACAGGAATTAGAATTGTCTAATTCAAGAAAAGAGTTTCATTTCTGGGTCATTCTATATGGAGTTTGGGATGAAATGACCACCTCATTATGTGGATTTGAAATAGAAAATGTTAAATTCATCCTTATTTTCACTAATTAACCCTTTTAAAAAAACATTATTACAGGGAAATGAATAAATAAATCATTAATCAAACATCAAAAATTTTTTGAATAAATTAGATTTAAAAAAAAATTTTAATCTTTTGTAACCTGAAAATAATATAATAAGGGTGTTATTATATTTACACAGTTCTCATATGCAAATATTTCAGGAAATTTTTGTCAACATTTTTAGTTCACACACTTAATACCACACTAATGATGTATTTAAAAATGTGTAAGAAACTGTCTAGACAATGAAAATAGTGTTATAACGCTATTAGGATTTAAATCGATCGACAAAGACTCCTCATAATGACTTAAAAACTATCATTAAATAGAGATCGTATAGAAAACTCATTACGTCGGATTTGTATTGAAGCTTAACTGGATAGAAATGGGTGTCGAAAGAGTATCATCGCACGAACGATCGTAATATAAATTGTCCGCAATCTTATAGGACGAAACAGGAATTTCATGGGAGCAACACTAGTAATATGACCTGTATTTTATAATAAAGTACCTGTACCTATAATAATACCTGTATTTTGTAATATATAATAAATTTTTTTTAAAAGGAATCATTCATTTTTATGATGATTATTGTATAGTGAACCTTTATTATATTGTGACTGTGTTTTAAATAATTTAATTTTAACAGTGAAACAAAGAATCATTTTTTTATTATTTTTACTTATAACATTTATTTATTATATCATTATTTTTTTTATCCTTCATTTCATATTGTTTCAGTTAAAGTTTGTTATATTTGTATTCAATTTTTTTTAAAAAACTAAGAACTTTCTTTTACAATTTTTCTTTATTTCTAATTGTTAAATATATGTTATTATTAATTAATGTTATCCAAGAAATAAAAACCAATAATTTTTTTCACAGGATTAAATTCATTTTCAGGCAACATTTAAAAAGATATATTGTTTGAATTTTCATTTTAATCATTTGATTTAAGGTAAAGATTCAAGTCATTTAATACTTCTAATCAAAGTTTTTATTTTATATTTCTAAACTAAAATGCTATTTTATGTCTTGCATGAAATAAAAATTAGATATGTAAATTGTTATAAGAAAACCTCTTTAATATAACCAGATTTCTTTAATGTATTTTTAAATAATACGATACATGACTGATATGACATTGATATTGATTATGTTTTGAGTTAATTTTGTTAATAATAAAGTATTCCGTCCTTTAATTACCCTAATATAAGCCTGAACATTAATTATTATTCTGAAATACTGATCTTTTGAGACTTGAATCAATTAATAGTAAAAGGTTGACTAAGGTTAATTTCAATTAGATTATAATCTTTTTAAGCAAAGTATCAGAATTGCACAAATCAGGCGATCTGCAAATAATTTTACTTCAATCTTTTAACGAATTTCATGTTTCCTATTTTTCTGACTTTGTAAAATACAATTTTGGATTTATTTTAATTTTTGAGCACTATAACTAAAATTTGCTTTGAGCTATACTAGTGAAATTTTATATAATTATACCAATATCAACATAATATATTTTATTAAGATTTGGATGAAATCAATTTGAAGAAAAGACTGTCAATAAGGGGCCTAAACATAATTTAATGTCACTAAAAAATGAAGAGATAATGATAAAGCTATCTGGCTAGATAGATATAGTCTATATCTATATCTACAGAAAAAGAAGCTGAAAAGCATTAAGTTTGTTATAAATTTAGAAACAAATCCGGCAAGTTAGAGATTCTTTTTAGGTTCAAACTCATTGATTTAAATATATGAATTTTGGTATTTGATCTTAAAGCTACTATTGTAACTCCGTTTCAAATTTGTATTTAAATAGACTTTAAAAAGTCTAAAATACGCAATCCATATTCTAATGCTTAATTATCAACTGCATTCCATGATTAATCACCAAATAGATAATACTAATAGACTCTTTCTTAATGATTTCTCCCAAATTACTTTCAAATTACAAATAGGAAAGTATGTTTATTGGATAATTTAAGAAAAAGTATCGAATAGACCGCCTTCGTGAGTTATTATTACTCTTATAAGCTTTTCTTCTTTTTACAGCCTGTAGTTGTAAACCAAGTGGAAATCAGTATAGCGTTTGCTGTAATGCTCGGTAACCATATTAACTCTATGCTATAAGTTCGTATTATAATTCAGATTAAAATATCCTTTTAACAATGAAAAATCATGCTATTACAGCCATACAATTTATATTAATTGAATATCAATGTATATTAATATAAATTGAATTCTCCCCTTAAGTATTAATGTATTAAATAACTTGAATCTTCACCTTAAATCAAATGATCAAAAAAATTAAGCAATATTTTTTTGAAAAGTTACATGAAAATTAATGGAGTCCAGTGAAAAAATGAATGGTTTTTATTTCTTGGATAACATTAATTAATACTTCAAACATTTTTTAACAATTTTCCTTCTATCTTCCTTAGATTGATTATTTCGCTTCAATAATAAATATTATTCTGCATCATTGAAATATAGCTCACATAAATGACATTTAAACGCACTTGGCCCTTTAAAGTCATTCATATTTAAATAATGCTCATTTGACTTTTCATTGATTACTTTTTAAACGAAATCAAACTAACCTTTCTATCTAATTCACTGAGTAGTTTCGTTAAATCTCGCATTTACTAATTTAAATGGACACTCATATCAGTTATTATGAGCACTTGAATGAACATCGCTGCATCAGCAAGAATTGGAGAAACTATTTCATAAATTGGCCTGAGATATTGTTGTCAAGTTGACTATAGTTTCCCGTAACATATTTATAGTCACAGCACATAATCCTTTTATTAGGATTCTTAATTAAAACCAGGAGTGTGCTGGTTTAATCTCTTCCAATTAAAGTGAATTACTGAGTAGCGTAATGTTTGGTAGACGACGCGCTAGAAGGAATCTTAATTAATCCACTGGTTTAGGAATAGAACCTTTAACTTTGAGTTAAAATTATGAAATACTGCTCCAGAAATTTCAAGTTTAACCTCGAATGTCATCCTTATTTATAATATGAACTTCATTCAGCTTTGTAGAGTCAGTTAATTGCATAGCTTTGTAACTCTTCACAAAGTTTATTTATGATCAAGAATTGTTTGCTTTTATCATGTAGATGGCTATGTTTGTTATTTAATATTAATGCTTTGGAAAATTTATTTCATCTAGTTAAGAGAGAAATAAATGAAACATAAAGCTTAAGGCGCGAAGATTAATGACGGTTTTTTCTTACTTTGCTAATAAAGGTGTAGATTAATGACGGGTTTTGTTACTTTGCTAATAATGAGACTGATTTTTAAAAATCATAATTCAAAAAATTAATAATACTTTTATCATATGGAATGTTGTCAGTGTTCTATTTTACAAGAAAAAAGAAAAAAAAGAATTATAAAATTTTTTCATCCTTATTTATAATATGAACAACATTCAACTTTGTGGAGTCAGTTGATTGCGTCTTTGTAATTCTTCATAAAGATTATTTATGATGAAGAATTATTTGCCGTATCACGTGAATGTCCAAGTTTGCTATTTAATATAAATGCTTTACAAAATTTATTTCAGCTACTTCAGAAAGAAATAAATGTAATATGTATCTTAAGACGTGTAGATTAACGATGGTTTTGTTACTTTATTAATAACGGTGTACATTAAAGACATTTTTTTTAATTTACTAATAATGGTGTAGATTAATGACATGGTTTTTTAATTTACTAATAATGCTGTAGATTAATGACAGTTTTTGTTACTTTGTTAATAATAAGATTTTTTTTTAAATAATTCCAAAAATCTAGGATAATGATATCAGATGAAAATGTTTCAGTATTTTGCATTACGAGATAAAGTAAAAAATAGTTTACTAAATTTTGTCATTCTTATTTATAATATGAACTACATTCAGCTTTTTAGAGTCATTTAATTGGATTCCTTTGTGATTCGTCTTAAAGTTTATTTATGATATTGCTATGTTTGCTTTATCATCATTCCAAAAATATATGATAAGTTAACATATGGAAATTTAATAGTCTTCTGCTTTACAAAAAAAGAGAGCAATAGTTAATAAAAAAAATTTCACCTTTATTTATAATATGAGGTTCATTCAGTTTTGCATTGTCAATTAATTGCACAGATTTGTAATTACCCGTAAAGTTTATTTATGGTAAAGAATTCTTTGCTTTATCATAAAGATGGCCATGTTTAAAATTTGATGTAAATACTTTAGCAAATGTATTTCATCTAGTTAATAGAGAACTAAATGAAATACAAATCTTAAGGCCTGCAGATAATGATGGTTTTTTTAATCTAATAATGGTGTAGATTAAAGATGGTTATTTTTACTTTTCTAATATTGATGTAAATTTATGACTCTTTTTTGTTACTTTGCTAATAATGGTGTAGATTAAGAAGGATTTTTTTACTTTGCTGATAATGAGTTAAAAAATTATTCCAAAAATTTATGATAATTTTATATGAAAAGGTATAAGGAAAAAATAGTTTATTAGATTTTGTCATCCTTATTTATAATATGAACTACATTCATCTCTGTAGAGTCATTTAATTGTAGACTTTTGTAATTCGTCTTAAAGTTTATTTATGATAAAGATAAGTCTGCTTTATTCATTATTCATTTCATAGAAACTGCTTCAAATTTAATACATCTGAAATATTTTCTATATTCGGAAAGTCGATATAAAAAAATCTCACTGCAGATTAAAATAATTGGAAATCCGTTAGAATTAGGTTTACCTTTTTAGAAAGATTTTTTGATACAGATATAAAGAACAAATAAAGATAACTTTCATTTTTGAAAAAACTCCAAATCAGAAAAAGAATTTTTGCATAAGAAGACAACATTAACATATGATTCCTACATATGAGTTTATTACATTTACAATGATTATTTTCGACATTATGATAACTTTAATTGTAGGAAGAATTGGCGAAATATTTTTTTCATACTTATAAGTATCATTACGATTAGTTTTAATGTGAAATACAGAAATTTGTTCCTTACATAAAAACTGTTAGAAATTTAATATATTTAAAAGATTTTCAACATTTGTAAATTCGAAATATCAGAATTTCATTGTATGCTAAAATCATTGAACATTCATTAGAATTTCGTTTTTCTTTTTATACAGGTTTTTTCTTAAATAGAGAGCAATTCTAGGAAGCTTTAGCTTTTGAAATTTCTGTTTACAAGATGCTTTTATCAAAAAATAAGAGCCTTGTATGAGCTACTAATACTTCTTTGAAGAATTATTACCTCCCCCCCCGCTTTTTCTTTCTTCGCTGTATAAATCAATCAATGAAATTCTTTTTCTGCAAGCATAAACTTAAGCGATTTAGCCTCCTTTCATCAAACAATATCAAATGAAAGGGCAATCAAGAGCAAAAAAGTGTCCTTAATTCTACCTTTAAAAAGTAACTTTAAGGAATGGGGTTCTAATGCGACGAAAGAGGTAGTTTTCTGTAGTCTACAATGATCAACTTTGATGAGGGAGGCTTGGGTGAAATGAATGGGCGGTAGGTTGTTTTTATCCACTTATTTATTTCTAAGGCAATAAAACCTTCATGGCTAAGGTTTTCAGATATTTCCTTGGAAAAAATTTATAATGATATCTAATTTCTTGCATTTAAAATGTATATTGCCCCTGTTTGTTTGTTTGCTCTTGATTCAAAGAGTCAAAACAAAAATACTGAGACATTAAAAATTGCATTAGTAAATTATTTCTATGTCAATAAATAAAAGAAAAGATCAAGTTTAATAGGATAGGAACATGTTTATTTTTACATTAAACTAAATATTTTTCAATACATTATTTTAAACACAAAATGAATTATTTCTAAACTTATTTTATTAATTTGTAACAAAGGCTAAAAATAATACATTAAAATCAAAAAATTTAAATATCATTAAATATGCAAGCATAAATTATATAATTAAATGTATATATTTTTGCTTTTATTTGGCATTCTATCTTGAATATAATCACACTTAAAATACAAAAACATTTTACGTGTTGATTAAAATATCCGAGACATCTTTTCCTATAGTTTTTTGTTTTTGTTTGGTTTGGTTTTTCAATTATTTAACAAACGATTTCCTAAAAAAATTTTATTTATAGATTAAATAAATTTTTAAAATCTTGAATGAGCTATCTCATCTTTGGAAACTCAGAAAAGAGGGAAAGAACTAGAAAAAAAGTCTCAAAAATAATTCAAATTCAAAAAAGAAATTGGACAAATTTTTAAAATTGAATTTTAAGAAAAGGATTGTCTCCAAATGAGGTTTTTTAGCTTAAATATATAAACAAATAAAAATGATAAACGAAATAAATAAACATAAAATAATTAAACGAAGTAAGCATAAATAATAAAATTAAAAATAAAGACAAATAAACATAAAATAAATGAACAAAAATGACCTAAATAATAGAAATAACGATAAGTAAACATAAAATAACTAATCAAAATTAACGTAAATAACAAAATTAAAAATAAAGATAAATAAATAAACACAAAAGTCAGTATAAACAGACATTTAATAAATGAGCATAAAAAATATAAAAAACATAAAATAAATGAGCATGAAAAATAAAAAAAACATAAAATAAATGAGTATAAAAAATTAAAACATAAAAAATAAAAAGCAAACACAAAATAAATGAGCATAAAAATAATAAATAAACCAACATATAATACATAAACAAACGAAGCCGGGTCCGTGAGTAGGTTGTTTTCTCAGTGATCTGGGCTTCCTGGGTTAGAGTCCACGTTTTGGCATGGTTTTTGTTTACCCTGTGTTTTATCTATGAGGTGTGTGGAAGAGACTCCCCCCATGTGATAAGGAGTTGTAAAAGTGAGGGTGTGAGTGTGATTTTCTTATGAGCTGGAAGTCAGACTTTTACTTTCTGGTGCTCAAAGCAATCAGAAGTACTGCACCAACTCGGGTTCAATCGCTGACTTTGTCATCGGGCTTGTGCCATGAGTAACGGCAACAAAATAAACATAAAATAAATAGATACAATATATATAAATAACATTATAAAAATAAAGATAAATAAACATAAAATAAATTAACAAAACAAACATAAATTATAAAACAAAAATATAAATAAATAAGCATAAACTTAGAAAATAAACAGAATGTGCCTGCATAGAAATAAAGTACTCTTCTGAAATGACAATCACCGAAATATTTTCTGAACCTTCCCAAGCTCATTCATTCATCGCTTTGTCATTACGGAAGTCCCAAAAGAGGCAGGAAAAAAATTTTTTCGAACTGGGAAAATTCCTTCATATGCTAATCTTACCGTTCCACTGACATTTTAACTGATTATCAGACCAATCTCTCTCTCGTGGGGCGACTGATATACAATCGGATTTCTTCCTATGAAAATGAATGCAAATATTTGATATGAAAAAAAGCGAAGAAAGGAAAATTGATGTACGAATTTTATTATTCAAAGTAATATAGAAGGATTCTCTGGTTTATTTAAATATTACTTTCAAGAGAAATGCTTTATGTCTGGAATATAAGGTGTGAAATTGCTTCTTAGTTTATGTTTTTATCATGTTCCCCAGATTTCCTATCCTCTTGGGGTTAAAATTTGATATTTTTTCCCATATCAGGAATAATTGTTTCCTTCAACTGTGTGTGTCTGGAGAAAAGCAGCGAAAATTATAATTATTGTAATATACGGATAGGGTTATAGCAATCGTTAAAGAATATGTGAAGTATAAAGTTTATATTTAATTTTTAAAATGGAATTATTTATTTAAATATTTAACAAAAAATAGTAGTGTGTATATGTATGTTTGTTGGGCCGGTGTGTAAATCTAATTAAAAATGTTCGATATGAAAATGCATTTCGAAAGAATATTCACTTTTAAAAAGTTGCATATAAAAGTGATACCTGAGAATGTTATTTAAGCTACTTTGCAAGCATACTTGAACTAGAATGACAATGATGAAATACAAGATTTTATATGCTATTTCATCATTTCACTATAGTGAGTTATAATAGTATAAAATTAATAAGTAAATTAAAAAGTTAATAATCATCTCAAAACTTGCAGCATGCAGCCTGAATAAAAACATTATCATATGAATTTTTCTCTATTGCTTATTTTAAAAAATGGGGGAAAATCACATAAAACCAGTGATACAAAGAAATTTTTTAAAGTTTGTTTTTTTTAATTATTTTAATTTTCTTTTAAAAGAAAATTTAAGAATCATTAATTTTCTCAAATTATTGATTCAGTTATCTGGACTGATACAGTGAAAAATTAGCTTGATATAAATGTTTTTATTTCGTATTTATAGGTCAGAATTATAACTATCAAACGAGACATCCTGGGAATGCCAAATCGTTACTATATAAGAGTGCTCAAACGAAAATGTGCGAAGTGACATTGTGAGTATAAACGAAGATTTATTTAAAGCATACCCTATAGGCCTGAGCACAACGATCCCATTGATTACAGAACCTAAGGATTCGTTGTTCCCGGAACTTCTGTGGCTGTGTTAAGACCCAATCCTTCGCGTCGTGTTTATATTTATCGTTCGAGTTGAAGCACTTAACCTTTCAGATGTTTTTTCAGAAGACCAAACACATCGCAGGAAGACATGCCTATGCTATAGGGCGAATGGTCGAGCCATTCCCACTTCAAATTCATCAGTTCCGCGTGTGTGACTGTAAGAGACGAGTAGAAACACGTTATCGTGGAGATGAACCACTCCCTCCAAGAGTAGCCCCATTTTTTTGTTCTTGATGGACCTGCCTAGTTTTCGGAGTGTCTCAATATACACATCGGAGCTAATGGTGCTCAAGGGATTCAACATTTTTATATAATTGGAGGGCATGTGGAGGGTCCGCACATGCTCCAATCTACGCTGGAGGCTTCAATCGCATCCCTCGGTGTCACCCATAACGGCATAAGCAATACTTTAAATGTTAATTTGTTATGAAGTTTCGTACCTTTAAATTTGAAAATTCCTAGTAGATTTAAGTAATTATAATAACTGAGATTCTGGTTAGAAGTTTCATTAATATTTCTTTTTTTACAGACTTTTTTTCATCGTTTAATTGTTGATTACGGTTTATCCTTTATTTTAATTTCTTATCTCTATCAAATTAAATCAGGTCTTTTTTTTCCACTATATCACATTTAATAAGGATAGCTTTTAATAATTATTTTCAAGTGGAAATATCCTTTTAAACGTTTTACTTAGTATGATTTTTAAAAAAGGCATTACACTTTCGATTATAGAGCCAATGTTTCTGGTAATATCTTCATATTATTATGAAGAGATTTCATATTATTATTCACTTTCAACCAATTTGGCTTTTGCTCAAAAAGATAGAATTGAATAAGACTGTATCCTTTCTGGATGTCTAAAACTTTTATTGAGGGATGTCTAAAACTTTTTTACATTTTTTGCTATAAAAAATTACACTATATTAAAATTTTCAAAATGTTATTAAAATTTAATCTATAAACATGTATAAATTTGGATTCCATATGTGTAACGCCATGTGGTATAAGATATACACCATGAGCGAAAATATGTGGTAGTAAGATATAGGATACCATAGTAGATTCATAAGTATATACAATAATAATTTATCAAAATTAGAAAATAGAAATAACCAAAACAAAACATCTTTTAGAATAATACTGTTTTATTTAACTTTTGAATAAAACATAAATACGGCTATTAAACATTCTGACAGTATTCGACTTTTTACAGTTTCATATCATGAATTTTAAATTTTTATTATCTTATATACACAATCATTATTTTTTTCAATTGTTGCAGCAAATGTTGTTCAAAGTGAATAATGTATTCATAATAGTATATAATCGTGCGTTTCTAAAAATTGCTTCTATAAAATTTATTATTAACTTTTCAAGAGTTTTTCTTTTAATTGAATTTTTTTTAATTCTTTTATAAAATAATTGCTAAAATTATAACATTATAGAATTATTCTTCCACATATAAAGTTATTTTGCTTCAAAGATCTGAATAGAGTGTAAATATCATGCAATACACATTTATCTCCTCACAGCTTTATTTTATAATTTTAATACCCTTACAGATACATCCATTATTTTCGTTCAAAAATAACAGCAAAATTAAAATTGCAATCATAATAGCTTATAATCGTATGCTTTTAAAATTCGCCTTTGTAAAATTTATTATTAACTTTTCAAACTTTTTACTGTTAGTTGCATCATTTTTTTAAAATTCTAATGTAAAATAATTTCTAAAACAAAGCCACTTTAAAATCCTCCTAGGGCATGTAATGCTCTTTTGTTTAACTTCTCAATAGAATATAAATAATATGCTATACGATAGTATTTATCTCTTTACAGCTTTACATTATGAATTTTTATAAACTTATAGATGCATCCATTACTTTATTTAAAAAGTAACGACAAAATGTAGTTCAAAATGAACTATGCATTCAAAATCGCATATTAATCCTTGGAGATAAAATATGCCAGTATGTTTATGACACATTCGTCAGCAACAGCTTCATTTATACGCCTATTTAAAACAGAAACTCAATTTAATTTTGTACGAAATTAAAGACAAAGGTTAAAAGTGACATTATTACATTAAATTGAATAGCATAAACAAGTAATTTCACGCAAAACAAAGATTTATTCTTTCCACAAAATTATGAATCGATCTTCCTTTCATAATTTATTTCCCCAGTGGCAACTAGAAGCAAAAATCGGTGTTACGAAATCCTTTCTCAACGAAACAATAAAAAAAGCAGCAACAAGTAAATAAATAAATTCGCTTTACCCAACCGCGATGAGGTTATCCCCTCTTTTGTTTGCCTTAGGGATCCGGCAAAATTCAGACGACGATGGATATGTCAGCTGATGTCTTAAAAAGATGGTTCCGAACTTAATTGCCGTTCGGGCCCTCAGGTTAGTATTTTGTTCAGGTTCAGAAAGCTGGAAAGCAAACAAAGAATTTGAGTTGTTACTTGTTTTCAATGAAAAGAGATTACCCGCTGCGATCAGTAGAGTGAATGAAGGAGATAACTAGTTGCCAAAGGGACGTAAATTAATTCGAAAAAGAAGAACTGTGTTTGTATAATGTAATGCAGTGGAACAATGGACTGGGTGACTCAAATCATGGTGGATCTCAACATTCCGAATCGTATTTCATTTCCTCTTTTAGAAAACGCATTCGCGCTGCTTTGAATTTAAGCAATCGGTTATTATCATGATCGTTCGTGACTCTGTGAGATTCCATTTCGCTTTTAAGGTAATGTAAATGTGCTGAATATTTATATTAATAAAAAATAACTGGCTTATTTCTCATCGATTTTCATAAATAATTTCAAATTTATTTGCATATATTTATTTATAAGAATTTCTTTTCTCATTTCCTTTTATCATTGGCAGATTACCAAAGAAATATTCGCAGAAAAATTTTGATATTACAATAGTTCAATTGGATATTATTTTCTTTAAAAAATTATTATACGAAGTGATCTAATAGATACAAATTCTTTGCACCTTTTAATGCTTTGTTATATTTCCTTAACAAACTCACTATAATAAAACAGCTGCTTCATTTCCTGCAAACCTGGATGAAAATATGCGAATATACACATATGCAAAATTTAAAATTTATCCACGAGTTGTGAATTTAATTATTTCATTCAAACATTTTAGTAGTAAAGTACAAGTTTTTTCACAGTCTCAGATTCTAATTTCCAAGTTTTAAGAACAAATATTGGGTTACAGTATGAGGGTTAAAGTAAAATATTTTGTCTAATTTTTGAAAAATAGCCGTTAATAGCTATAAATATATTACCATATTATCATTTACCTTGCCTTGCTGAGCTAAACGATAATGTGCATTGCTTGTAATGGATTGAATAAAGAAGAATTAAAAGCTACGAAATTGGAAATATGTTTAATCATAAAAATAAGCAATTAAACTATCATTTGAAAGGGATTCCTCGCCTTCTCATTTCCTAAATTATATATATATTTCATATACAAAGAGTTTTTAAATGAAAAAGTACGAAACGACACTGTGGATCAAAATGAAGACTATTCAAAGTAGTACACATACTTCATAAGTACACAATCAAGACTTTATTGAAAGTGAGATCTACGATCCCATTGATTAAAGAGTCGAAGGATTCCTAGTACCCAGAATTCTTGTGGTTACGATTAGACCCACTGCCTTACAACATCCTTTAATTCGCCATCTGAGTTGAAGATATTTCCTTTAACATTTTTTTTGGGTGACCAAACATTTAAAAGTAGAAGGGTGACATGTCTAGATTGTAGAGGATGGTCAAACTGCTCCCACTTAAATTTGGCCAGTTCCTTGCGTATGACCCTGGACACGTGTCAACGGAATTATCCTGGGGTGAAACCACATCCTCCGTGAGAAACCCCGGTCATTTGTTCTTGATGGACTTGCGAATTCTTCCAAGTGTCTGAAGTACACGTTGCAGTTAATGTTCTGTGCTCAAGAAATTCAATAAGTAGCGTTGATTGGACGACTCTCTTTATAAGAGCATCTGCTCTATTCTGCGCATGCATCGGTTTACCGCAAAAACTCCAATCACATCCCTAGATGTCTTACTTCATTCTGCCAGAGCGCAATGCAGCAATTATATTACTATATTACGTGGATATGATACGACTCCTCGTGCCATTTCATTTGAACATACCTTGTATGATTTTTTATAACAACACATAAACAAACATAATATTATATAAATTTCTCCTTTAAAACACTGTTTATTTATTTTTATTTTTTTCAAAAAAATTTGAAGTCTAAAAAAAGTTTCTTCTGACACAAATTTCGAAACGATTAAAAGACAGCAAGTACTATGATAATACAAATTATCTTAAAAAGCAATTAAGTAATCAATTTTAAGCCTCGCCTTATTTTAATTTCTTTCTAAAATTAAAATAAAGAACAATTTAATTTTAAGCTATCAAACCTTTCTGAAAATTTGAAAGAAAATCAAATCATTATGCATATTTTATATTTTAAATCAACTTAGTACCTAATTTCCAAAAATAATTAATTATATTTTAAAAAATGATCAACTAAAACATAAATCTTGTTACGATTTTTAATCAAAATAATGTGAGAAAAGTTATTTTTGACAATAACAATGTAATTTCTGTCTTACATTTAATAAATTACTGTGTTTTATTTCCTTAATTTTTAACTAAAAATATTCAAATAGCATTTTATTTCTTAGACCATTTTAATTAATAATTTAGATTTATCTTCTTTTTTTATTTTTAGAACGGAAATATTTAACTCATTGTTCAGATTTGATTGATTTTAAGCAGTTCATTTTTGACTTAATCAAATTTTTATTTATATGGTTTTATTTCTTTTTAATTAATTCATGACTTCTATTGAGAATTTAAAATCGGTGCATACTGATTTTTCTTCTGACATTTTTATCTTTGGTTGTTTTCTAATCCCAATTCATTTCATGTTTTAGAAAAATATCTTATAATGACAATATTTCGAATATTTGTTGTTATTTTTGAAATAAGAATCATTAAATATTTTTATTAATTCTATACTCTGCATTCACGTATTAGTATAAACTACCTGATCACATAATGTTATTATCCTTCGAAAAAATTAAGATTTACTTTATTCTGATTTCCTTTATTCAAGGGTATCTAATTGGATTTATTTTTCTTCAGAGATTTTAAGTAGTCCGTTTGCATTTATTCGTAAGTTTCCTTTTTTAAAAAAAGGGAGGAAATATTAATTAAAATATTTCAAAGAAAAAAATAAGGTTTGTAATACTGTAGCTTCCCTGTTTGTTTGATTTTTCTTTTCTAAAAAAGTAAGGAATGTCATATATCTTACTTGTACTTTATTATTATATTGATTTTCTCGGATCTGGTATTTATGAATTATAAGGAAATACAGAATATATACGTATTGGAAATAGAATGTAAAAATTAAACCATTTCCTCATCAATTAATTAGTCAGCCATGCATTCAATGGAAATTCATTGCTTTAAATACAAAATTAAGCATGTTTAACTACAAGTTTAATTATTTATTTTTTAATGTTATTTCAGCACATCAATAAGATTCTTTTGTAATATGTTGCATATTAGGATAAATATAAAAAGATATAAAAACATACTTCTTACAATAAAGGTTGTATTAAATAAAATTGTCTTTATTGTGTTGTGCGATTTTTTTCTAATAAAATCGGTTTTCAATAAGAAAAAGGCTAATAATCATTTGCGAATTATGTGAATTTTAAGAAATCTAGTAAATAATTTATTTCACGTTTCAAAAAATATATCATCTTGCTGAATAAGTTATTGCAAAAATATACGCCTAATTATCTGAATAAACATCCATTAAACACTTCGAAAAATTAAAGAAAGAAATTTATATAGAAATATTTTTAATATTCTTTATAATTTTTTATATATTATTACTTTACTTATTTTTAAGCGAACTTCATTTGAGATAAAAAAAAATGGAGAATCCATATTTTAAAGACAGTCAATCAAATTCTCTCACTTAATAAAAATGAAAATTTTAAATTTTAACAATTTGATAAAGATATTCTATTTTGTTTTAAATAATACATTAGCTAAATTTATAAAAATAATTCTCGAAAATACTATAATTCCCTATTATTTTCTAAAAATCTTATTCGTAATAAAGTGAAAAATTGCAAGCAGATTTATTCATTATTTTTTAAGTAACGTGTATTTGGCGAAACTATAAATACGATAACATTTTATTTAATATAAATAATGTATAGGAAATTTCTGGCAAATTAGTTTTGACAGGGCCATTGTTTATTTCTTACATAATTCTACAGCGATTTATAAAAACATATAGAGATTTTAAAGACTTCTGTTGTGATTAACAGGTATAAAAAGAAAATTTATCTGGAAGAAATATTAATTTTTTTAACTTCAGAAGGTTTACTACTTTTCTTTATAAAAGAATTCAATCAACGAAGCATGATGAAAATTTCAACTAAAAAAAATTATTCATTGTAATCCCAATATTAAATAATCAACCTGAGAGTAATTTTGAAATAATTAGAAAGTCTTCTTTAACGTATTTCAAAACAAAAAATCCGGTCTTTAATTTTCTCTTTCGTATTTTTCCCCCCCATCAACTTTTTTTCATTCCTTTATACGAAGAAATCCGATTGCATAATGTTAGCTCGGAAGAAATGAACCTGATAATCTGTTAAAATGTCAGTAGAATGGTAGGATTAGCATATGAAGAAATTTCCTCTGTCCGAAACATTTCATTTTCTTTTTTTCTTTTTTTTTCACTCTTATGGGACTTTCATAATGGCAAAGCAATGAATGAATAAATTTGAGAGGGAAACGATCTCGCTGATTTTATGTTCAGAGGAACAATTTATTTCAGTATATTCTCTTCTTGTTTATTTTTTAAAGCTCAAATGTAAAACTCCTTGACATCATAGCCCATTTTTCATGTTCTTTTTAGAGCTCAAGTGATAATTCATGCTCTTGAATTTCATTTATCCTTGAATTTATTTTATATTTCATTTTTCTAAGATTTTCGATAAGAAAAAAAAAATAATTTTAAAAATAAAAATGTGTTTTGTTTTTAGTTTTAAAAAATTACGTTTGAGGTTTTGTTGTTTGTTGATTAGTAGAAAAATTACCTAAATTGA
Organism: Argiope trifasciata; assembly: GCA_026543055.1. Classification (NCBI taxonomy): domain Eukaryota; kingdom Metazoa; phylum Arthropoda; class Arachnida; order Araneae; family Araneidae; genus Argiope; species Argiope trifasciata. Next base: position 142,383 of record JAPMOQ010029867.1, read on the forward strand.
GAAAATTATCATTTTTCTTACGCTATCTCAAAAAGGAGCTAGATATTGACAATTGATAAAATAGTTCTATCTTTTTTTCCTCGAGCATTAAAAATAAATTCTTTTATCTCTTTTTGCAATCACTTCATTGAATTTACCTTAAGTGAAATTTTAAAAACTAAGAAAAGGGATGAAGCTTTGAAAGAATATTGAATTATTGCAAATTTTTTCACTTGAAATAATATTTAATATCATGAGTTCATATTTCATTATATGAAGATTTTTAACATGGTTAATATTATAGTAACAATGTATGGGTTTTCCATTATTTATGAGCTAGTTAAATGTTAAAAAGTACTCCGTTTCACTTCATAAGCCTCTGGCTAAAGTAAGACAATAGCTCTTAGAATGCATAAAACGAAATTTTAAAAAATTACTTAACATATTTTTTTCATTCATTTTCTGTATAATTACTGGGTAATTTCTGGTGAGTGATTTTTTTTGCCTCAGATTATAAACTTCAGATATGTTATCTCTTATTTCCGCTCATTATGCTTAGTAATTATTTGTAAGAATTAAGTCTGAAATTCACAAACAAATCTTCAAACCTAAGACCTATTTAACACCAAGAAGATACAGAATAAAGAAGTTGTTGCCCATACTACAGTTTTCATTAAAATGTAGAAACCCGTTCCTAAATCATAGGGAAGACACATGTCTATTCTAAATAAACTAATACCATATAGTTTTTATGAGGTTTAATTAACAGTATTCTTGATATGCTTTGAAAACCAATGAGTAAAATGTTACTAATAAACTGATCATAAAATTAATAAGAAAAGATGAAATGACTGATATTGTAAGGAAAAACTGCTTATCTCATTAATTAAAACTCAACACCACTGTTTAGATGTCCATTGAACATGCTTTTTAACTAAGCTATTCGTTCTGGCAGTGAAATAACGTAACTGGAGCAAATTTGACAGTTCTAAGGGCATATAATCCATTCATTCCTAACCGGGTTTATAGTTTACGTCGGAATTGTGATGCAGTTTGATGCCAATGTTTGGGAATTAATATGCAATAATGTGACATTTATTGTCAAATATCGGCACCTTTTAATGCTCCAATTCCAGTACGACTTTCACTGAAGAGTTTTTTTAAGTTTCTATTCTTTTCAAATTGGTGTCATTGGCTAGATATAGCACTTTTTCCTGTGTTATTTTCATTGGCAATCTGAATATATTCTAACTTTGTAAATATACTCTCACCTAAAACATTTCCTATGCGAGTTCATATCCTCTAAGCAAGAATTTAACTTACACTGCAGTAAGTCAAAATAGCTATTCTTCTCACACAGCCACTTATGAGAGAGATTCTTGTCAATCCGGGAACAAATTTCAACCTTAATCATAAATATTTTGTTCCAGGATATATATTTAGTTCTAATTTATCTGTAATTTTCCGAATAAGAATATCCCGTCTGAAATTCTTTTCTATCTTAGTGGATGGGCAATGAATTCTTTAAATATTCATGTAACACAGATTGCTCATTCTTATTTCATATTATTTGCATTGTTGCATTAACGCATCACAATTGATGGGAGTTTATAACCAATACAAGATACTGCATGACATTTTCAAAATATAGCAGGATATTTTGCATACCGACTTTTATCAAGGAGATATCATCAAAAGATTTTCGGCATACTGCGCTAATCGAGTGAAAAGAGCTAGAATCTATGAATATCGCATATTTTTGTTAAATGCTATATAGTATGGAAAAAAATGGCATCGAGCATGCTCTAAAAATGAACAGCAGATTAACTAACTCAATTTAAGATTATTATAAAGGAAAAATTCTTTAAAAAAAATCTCTTATAGAGGAATTAAAGCTTATCAAAAGCAAATAACTAACTTAGAGGAAAAAAAATTGTAAAAAAAAGAAAGATTCCTTCCTTTTTTTAGTTTTGATACATAAAAACTTCGACAATGAAGGATTCTCAGTTCCATCTTTAATATTGTGAAGAATAAGCAAAAATTTTTGGGCATATATTATATTACAACAATACGTACGATTATAATTATTGAATGTAATGCAGATATTAATATTATAATCTTCAGCCATTCATTGTATTAATTTTTATATCTTTATACATTGAAATAATAAATTAGTATTTTTAATATCAACTAAATCTGAAAATGTTAATTTTCAAATCCAAGATAAATCAATACACAATACAATTTTGAATCACAAATACAAGGATCACGATAAAATCACTCTGATGAAATGCAGTTGATTTACAATCTAACAAATGTACTATAATATTTTCACTCATTCCCATTCGCTTCCTAATTTAAACTCCATTTAAAGGCAGGGAAAGGTAAAGTCTCTTGTAATCAATCATGTGTATTATTTCAATTAGCAAAAATAAATTATTAAAAGTAATTAAATAGAATGACTTCTATTTCATAATAATTAAAGCTAAATATTTTCTAGTGATTTTGGATTTGAAATCATATCTCGATAATCATCATCACTAATTCAACAAGTATCACTAGTTTAACGAAATAAAAAAAAATTAAGTTGCAAAAAAGTTTTTTTTATTTTAAAATTATTAAATTTAAAAATTTTTAATTTAAAATTTAATTTAATTTAATTTTAAATTTTAAATTTTTTAAATTATTAAATAAAAAAATTTATTTTAAGTATTGAATATATGACATAAAAACTATTTTCTAAATATGTAAATGCAGTAATTTACGTATTTAGTAAAATTTTGTGCAGTTATTATTTATATTGATTCTAAAAAATAAATCTCCGAATTTTTAAGATACAATTATTTTTATTTATATTTCACCCCTAATTTTGTGTTTTTCTAAATAAAATCTCCAAATAATCAAAATTAATATTACTAGACAAATAGTAATACAAGATACTTAATTTAACATTAAATCTTTTATTTCTCATTTTAAGTTTAATATCATTTGATTAGATTCTAATTACGAGATAAAATGAAATTGTTTATGTTTTCTGCAAATGTTTCTTTTATTTATTTATCATTAAGTTTTAATTAATACTTTCGTTCTCGGATACTTATTTATATGATGAATCATTTTTCTCGGAAACTAATATAAATTATAATAAAAAAATATTCTTTAAAAACTTTTAATCTAACTTTATGATACAAATATAACAATTACACGAAATTGAAATAAACTAAGGTAAGATCAAACCGTGCATCCACCTAACAAATACAGAAAAAAGTATTGCATCCTGCTTATCAGGAGACTTTTTAACGATTAGCTGAAAATTAATACAGAAAAATTTATGGTTGAAAGAATTTCTAATAAAATTAATTCAGTGGAAGTACAATTTTATGTCTTCATTCTCATCCAAATACGCATGGATTATTCCCCAATATGCTTAATTTTACAAACATTAATATTTTTTCTTTGTCTCAAGTATAAGTTATTAGAAAAGAAATAAACTATTATTACAATTTATTTAAGATGAGCTAGATATTAACTAGTTATGATCCTAGTTATCGTTTTGTGCTAATTATTATTTTGACCATTTAATAAATTACAAAAATAATAGAATATAACATATTTGCTTCAATATAAAATCATACAATTTAGCTTTAGTTAACATAGCGAATCACAAATAAAAAAACATCCGGAAAAGGAGTTCTTAAACTTTTGAACATTTCGTTTAGAAGTCATTTCTTTAAAAAGAAAAGAAGAAAAGTGCATTTTCGTCTGATTCTATGGCAATCCATTTCGTTCTTTAGTCATAGAAGCTTTTAAGAAACTAACAACTTAGATTCCTTCCAAAAACTTAATGGGACTCAAAGGAGATTCCTAGAAAAAAAATTAATTGTTTAAAATCAAATATCATAATTTTTAATAAAAATCTAATATTCAAATGGTAACAAATTCATTTGAAAGTAATGCATATAATAACCGAATTTAACGAAATAAGCATTCATTTAGATGGGCCATATCTGAGGTACTTTGTTAAAAGGTAATCATAAGAAGCAACATACAACGTAAAAAATATGTCATGCATAAAGAAACCAAACTTTTATAAACTTCACATGCACATTGAAATGACACTTGTTGTTTGTTTCATCAGTTTATATAATTCGACAGATATTACTGGGTTTCATATTATTCTATTTCTATTGGTTGTACTTATGTGATTGCTGAAGATTTTGAAACCATGTATCATGAACAGGTACATATACTACCATTATCCCTACTATCAAATTTACTTTTAAAAATCTGATAATAAATCAATAAAAAGGTAAGATATTTCACTTACCTATATCATTTTGGGACGCCGGTATGTAGAGAAATGTCAATAATACAATCCATGAACGGTTTAAACGTTATTACGACGTTTATTCCTTTTCATAACACAGACACACACACATCACAAAGAAAACACACTCAATACACCTCAACACATAACAATATCAGGTACACATTACAAATTGAACCTTTCGGTTCGAATATTCAATATCTACTGAATTACAATTGGCGCTGCAGTCGCCTAACGTAACTCATCCAAATGGGCGGGGTTTCGACATTCTCCCACCTTTGGATTTGAAGGTATCCTTATAATCCAAAATACAATGAGGTTCTGAAAAAAACTAAAACATAGAAATTAGCAATACAACATTAATTAGTGATTTAAACAATTAATTCAATGAAGAAATATTTAAAGTCTTAAAAGAGTTCTTTTTAGTTAGAGTCTCTATGATAGTCTCTTTCTGAGTTTAAGTGCTCGTCCATAACGAGAATAACGCACTTCTTGCGAAACAGGAACAGAGTCTTGGGCACGACAAGGAATCTCCTCCTGTTGTTCACCAACTAAATTGTTCACAGGCGGAAAGTCATTTGAAGTCACCTCTAAAGGATAAAGTCGTTGAATGGGTCTTAGGAACCTTCCAGATTGGGTTTTAAGTTCAACAAGACGCACCCTTCCATCTTTGCCTGGAATTGTCTTTTCCACCTTTGCCAAAGGCCAGTTGATTCTTTTGCTGTTGGAATCTCCGACGAGAACAAGATCTCCTTCCTTGATTGAGGACTCTCTTTTGACTTTGGAATAATCCTTGAGCAGTCCTAAATATTCGTTTCTGAAACGTAATTTCAGATCTTTGCGTAATTTCAATCGATAGAGATATCTCTTGTTCAATTTTTTGGAATCAAGAGCATCGAGTTCTGGCACACCAACCTCTTTAATTTCATGTAGAAACATAGAAGGTGTAAGTGCTGATAGGTCGTTGGGATCTTCCGAAACGTAAGTTAACGGTCGAGAGTTTATCATTCCCTCGGCTTCGCACAGCACTGTAGTTAACTCTTCATCATTCAAATAAGCTTTTCCTAGAACTTTTCTGAGAATAACTTTTAACATTCCCACAAGTCTCTCAAAGAAACCTCCCCACCAAGGGGCGGAGGGGGGATTGAATTTCCAAATAATTCTTTTACCTAGAGCAAAATCTTCAACTTTACCCCAATCTATGCTCTTGAAGAGATTTGCTGTTCCTACAAGATTGCTACCATTATCCGAATACACCACTGATGGGTGTCCTCTTCGAGAAATAAATCGGCGAAAGGCCATTATAAAATGGTCGGTGGATAGAGATGACACAATCTCCAGATGCACAGCTCGGTAGATGGCACAGGTGATTAGTACCACCCAACACTTTTTATCTCCTTTTACAAAGAAAGGTCCACATAAGTCCACACCTATTATTTCAAACACAGCCGCATCCCTGACCCGATCTTCTGGGAGTGGGATGCTCACAGTTTCTAAAGGTTTTGAGAAAAATCTTTTGCACTTTGTACAATGTCTGATAGTATCTCGAACAGTCTTTCGGCTTTTCACTATCCAATAGAATTCGCGGAGGTGTGACATCAACGTTTGGGTACCGGCATGATGCAGTTCGATATGTTTGTCCATTATCAGTTTCTTAACTATCTCGTGATTGCTTGGCAACAAAATGGGGAAACGAAAAGTTTCCAAGTCTTTTCTTGATGTTATTCTAGTCTCAACGCGTATTAGACCATCAATGCCCTTAATAGTACGAAAATTCAGTTTGTCATCGGTGAAAGATTCTCTTTGTACTTCCTTTAATACGAATTTTTCGGAAGTTTCTATTTCTTCTACTTCTAATTTTCCCTTCTTTCTATCTCTAGGATTTCTTTGTAAGTTTTTACAAAATCGTAAGACGTAGGAAAAGATTCGTACGATCTTATTGAAGGACGATATTTTCTGGAAAACTTCAAATCGATTGGACGTTATGTTTATTGTTGATATCACAGTCCTTTTCCGTTCTGAAAGAACGACTTCAATATCTGGAGAAAGTTCACTAGCTGGCCAATCTTCGACCGGGAGCTTTAACCACTCAGGTCCCTCCCACCATTGGGATTTCAACAAATCTTTGGGATTGCATCCCCGTGAAGGCAAATCCGCAGGGTTATATTTACCTTGAATATGCCGCCAATCTTCAATATTAGTTAACTTTCTAATCTCATTTACTCTGTTTGCAACGAACGTGGCCCAATTGTCAGTCTTTGTTATCCAGTACAAAGCGTTCATTGAGTCAGTATAAAAGAAAGTCGGCAAGTTCTTTAAATTTAGATCTTCCTTAACAGTGTAAGACAGTCTGGCTCCGATAGTACACGCAAGGATTTCTAGTCTGGGTATTGTTATCGGTTTTAGGGGAGCTACCTTCGATCTAGCTTGCAATAGTTGGCAGTTAACTATTCCATCTTTAACGTTTCTGACAAAAATCGAAGCCGCGTAAGCAGACTTACTCGCGTCCACAAACACATGCAAGGACGTATTCTCATCTATTTCGGGTATTCGTCGCGGAATTTCGATTTCATTCAGATATTTTAATTCACTAGCCCATTTTAGAAATCTTTTCCCTAAATTTTGATTAAGTTCTGTATCCCAATTAATTTTTTCCTTCCAACATTCCTGCAAGATTAACTTGGGTATTAGAGTAACAGGGCAAGTAAACCCAATGGGATCAAAAATTCGACTTAGCAATGATAAAACGGATCGTTTACTGAGGAAAAATTGATTTTCTTCCTTTATCTCACAAGATAAAGTATCACTGTTCAAATTCCATTTAAGTCCTAAGACTGAAACGATTTCTTTATAATCTTCTTCCGACATGTTCAAAACCGAAATTTCCTCATCATTTTCCGGCCTGTTATGCCTCCAACCCCTAAGATCAAACTGTGCAGATGCCATTATATCTTTTGATATTGAAATGAAGGAATTAACTTCTTCGATAGTATCCATACTAGCAACGCAATTATCAACATACATAGAATTTCTAAGTTTTAGAGCTGTTTCTCTTTTTGATTCCTCTACATTTTCTAAGTGATAATTGATAGTTGCGGCGAGTAAAAATGGGCTGGCATTTACGCCAAAAACAACTCGACAATGAGAATATACGATAAGCCTCTTAGGATCACCCTCCTCCCACCATAAGAATCGTAGGAATTTCTTGTCTGAGGGATCAACTTTTATTTGTTGAAAAGCTCGGCGAATATCCGATATAACCCCAAATTTCCCTAGTCTAAAGTTATTAATCAGTTTAGGGATCAGTACTAAGTTGTTTGGCCCCTTTTCAATACATTGGTTCAAGCAAACCGAATTTTGCCTATCCCTTGCAGAGCCGTCAAACACCGGACGAATTTTTGTAGTAGAGTTTTCTTTAAAAACCGGACGATGAGGTAAATAATGCCCCTTTTCTTTAATTAATTCTTCCGCATCAACAGGTTCAATTAATTTTTCAGCTTCCCATTCTTTGAATACGTTTTCGTATTCTTGTAGACAATTTCTTTTTTGAAGAGCTTTAACGCAAGATTTTAACCTCCTTTCAGCAACGTTTCTATTGTCTGGCAAATCAGGATGAACTTCTAACCAGGGGAGTGTCACCTGATACCTACCGTCTTCATCCCTTTTCAACGAACGAACAAAATGATCTGTTGCTGTTTGTTCAATTTCCGCTCGCGTTTGAGAAATATTCGGCTCCGTAATTCCGAGAGAATCAAGCGACCATAAGTCACAAATTTTGGAGTCACTAACATGAAGGGACAAAAGCGCTTCATCCGCGCCAAGATTCTCACCCGTTTTCCCCATTAACGTCCAACCCAATTTGGTCTGCATGGCTACAAGTCCATTTGTTAATTTTTTTATTTCTCCTGTAAATAATTCCCCGGCATAGTTCGCGCCAATCAATCCGTGAATCTCATTTGCATCTTTATCAAATAAACATAAGTTTTCATTTACAGTTAAATCACTTGGATAAATTCCGTGCGCTTTAAATGAGTCAATAATTTTCTTATTATCCAATTTCGGAATCGGTGTACAGATCGTTTTTTGTTCCAAAACATTTAAAGTGCAAGAAAAACTATTATCCAAACTGTTTAAATTGATGACATATTTTTTATGCGATTCTTTTTTCTTTATCCCTCCAAATAGACCATGAACAATAATTTCCTGTCCAAGGCTCTTTAATTCAAGTTTCTGCACAGCAAATGCCGATAGATAACTGGCAGAACAGCCAGTATCTATCAACATTCGAATCAAATGATTTTTTCTTCCCCCCGAAACATTAACTACAAGTGTTTGTAACATAATTTTCTCCCCCCCAGTAGAATTTCCTAAAACGTAATCCTTGTCTGTTTTATTATTAGAAATATCCGAAACATTTTTTTTCTTTATTTTTTGTTCCCGGAAACACATGATGGTAACGTGTCTCCCAGAGCAAAAACCGCATTTCAATTTTGCCCTACAATTGGATGACAAATGTCTTATTTTTATTTTATCATTTAAGCAACGAAAACAAGAGCCAGACGCCTTACATATATCAATTTTGTCTTCGATGCTTAGGCCACTATCGCATGAAGCAGAGCAATGTTCATGAGATTTACAAAATATGCATTTTTTATTTTCTTTTAATATTTTTTCTTCTGGCGACGATTCGTTTATTAAAGCAGATGCAGTCTGACCTTGTGACCTTGGATTGGTATTACTCATTCTATGTGTTTTGACTTCCTGAGGAAATGGATTTATATTTATGTACGTTATTTCTCTTGCTATTAGTTGAGAGGATAGAAATTCCAATAGCTCATCAATTACAGACAGTGTAGCGCTTTTGGTTCTTTTATTAAACTCTAACAACAAATCTTTGGGTAACAATTTTGTTAAAATAGGAACTAAAATGTTCGAATATGTTTCCTTCTTAACTGATAAACATTCCAAGCTTCTTATATTTTTCTGAATATGATCAAACATGTTTCGGAATGTTTTGACATCATTGGAGTTCTTTAGTGGGGGCGTATGAATGAGTTTTTCAATAAAAACATTAATTAAAATTTCTTCATTTCCAAAACGTTGCTTTAAGAGCTTTATTGCGTCGTCGTAATGCTCATTTTTTAACGAAAGGCCATCTATAACGCTAAGAGCCGGCCCCGCTAACAATGATCTCAAATAAATGAATTTGTCTATTTTGCTCAAATTTTCGTTTTTATTGATTGAAGAATCAAAGCAATTCCAGAAATTTGTCCATTCTGCGACATCACCATAATATTTTGGAATTGTCAATTTTGGTAATTTCACGCGATCTTTTTCCATTCCTTGAATGAAAGAAGTAGAATTTTGAGATATTATTTCATTGGAAGAAGTATTTGACACAGTTTCTTTATTTAAATTCTTTATGAATCGCAACGTTTTAAATTTTATTTTAGTTATTTTGTCTTGGTATTCTTCGACTAATTTATATTCTTCATCAATATCCTCTACTTTAATGAGGTTTCCTATTTGAGCATCGAGAGTTTTTAACTCCTCAATTTTGTTGTATAAAATTTCTAGTGCTTCTTCTAATTCACAGACAGCAATGTCTGGGGAAATTAGATCGTTTTCTATTTTTGCTATGTGTTTGGTGATGGATGCTCTGACCGCGCCTCGTCTCCTTTTCAATCTGTTTAACTCGTCCTCGGCCATATCAATAAATGTGTTTTTATCGTTTATCTCAGCTTTAAATATGTGAGTGTGTGTGTTTTCTATTGGTTTTAATATGTAGCGTCTATTTCTTTTTCATTACAGATCAATGTAAACAATACATATAAAACCTCTCAAAAAGTCAATAAAAATTTCTCTATATCAATAATGGCAGTCCCTGTTCGGGCGCCAAATTTCAAATTTACTTTTAGAAATCTGATAATAAATCAATAAAAAGGTAAGATATTTCACTTACCTATATCATTTTGGGACGCCGGTATGTAGAGAAATGTCAATAATACAATCCATGAACGGTTTAAACGTTATTACGACGTTTATTCCTTTTCATAACACAGACACACACACATCACAAAGAAAACACACTCAATACACCTCAACACATAACAATATCAGGTACACATTACAAATTGAACCTTTCGGTTCGAATATTCAATATCTACTGAATTACAATTGGCGCTGCAGTCGCCTAACGTAACTCATCCAAATGGGCGGGGTTTCGACACCTACCAACCTTCAATCCTGACCAATTAATAGGAACAAAATTTGGGAATGTCTGATCTGAACAAAAATTAATTTGTAAAGAAACAAGTTCATCGAATATCTAATAATTGTTCATTTTGCTAAAAATCTACCATGTATTCATAAAAATTATCCTGTTGTCGAAAACTCGTATACATGAATAGAACGTATCTCCCGACATTCTGAATAATGGTATACCCATTAAGATATATCATTGCCAGAGATAAGAGTTCAAAAATAAGCCGACAAAGTTTTTGCGCTTTGCTGACTTATATCGGAAATTATCAGAATATATCTTCTTCTTTTATGAAAACCATAAAATTTCTTGTTGGAAAAAACAAGCGGAATTATCCTCTTAAAACTTCCTCGCATATTTTTATATACTTGTCATGACAGATAACCCGTTACACGGTATTGACGTACAGTAGTTACAAAATATTTATTTTTGGCTAGAATTTAGAACTTTTACTGAATCTATTGTGTAATCCTTGAAAAATATTTCAGCAATGAATCTCTGGCATATGTTTATGGAATTCAAAAAATGCGATTTGTGTGTTACAACACTTTTCGCAATAGAATGAAACAAAAATGTGACCAAAAACTGCATTTATAGTCTCAAAATCCTATATCAAATTTGATGTACTGAAATTAATTTTGAACTATCACTTTTACAAGGTTTTGAATGTACCAGCCAACAGATAGTCAATTTTTAATTAGATTTGTGATATTATGTATGTTAAATCTGTGTACCTAATTTTGTATGTCTAGCTACATTTTGTAATAATCGTGTTAATTTATGTTCGAACAGCCAGAGAAAGGAGCTTCTTCTGAATAGATTTTTCGCAAAACATGATGGAAAACCACACACACAAAATTTCAACCGCCTAGCTTAAAGCGTATTTTTAGTTATCTTTGTCACAAACAAATATAAAGGCATTCTCTAAAAATGCGTTTTTCGAACTCAGAGAAGTCTAAAAAGTTGAGATTTCTGAAAAAAAATAGAGTTCGAATTTTCCGGTGATTACTGTACTTTTCCTATACTACATATATGAGAAAGTAATGAGCAGTAAGTAAAGTTATAACAAAAAGAGTCGTCACTTCTCTCATCCAAAATCAAACGGCCAAAAACATTTTAAGAAGTGCTGATAATAAAATGAATAAAATTTTGTGGAATGCTTTACCATACTATGGCTTTTAAAATTCAACAATCAGGGCATAGAAAAAAGTCTATGCATCACTTTGGCAACTGCTTGAATGTTTTCCTCCGTTTTTAAAGGCATCCTAGACAATGAAATCGAATTATACTTTGCAGGGCAAAAGATTTTTCATGCTGCAATTTGGAAAGTAAAGGCTGCACTGACTTTAAGGGAAAAAAATTCCTAATATTATTCTAAAATTCTATCTTACTTAAAAATGCGTTTCTCTTAAGTAGAAATATCTGCTTTTTGCCTGAAGGAGACTAACAAGATTAATGACTTTATGCTTTCCCAGTATGACTCAGACAGTTGCTATTGTTTTATTATCTATTTTTTTCTTTTTATTTTTGTCTTCTATGCGCTATCATTTATTATGCTGCGACGATAAAACTAAACAACAACTGTGAGAAATTTCTATTTTGATGCTTTTGCTTTAATTCTAAATTGAACCTGGAAAATAAACTGACGTTTGAAACGTTACTAAAAGAAATGAAATCATATCAGCAAGTAATAGAACGAAACCAATCATTAGAATAATTCATTTTTTACAATCATAACCGGTTTTTATTATCAGAGTATATTTAATTCGTTTCTTTAACAATCAAAAGAGCTTCCTACAGTGACTTTAAATAAAAATACTAACTTATGAATTATATTTATAATTAAAAATAATTTACGGTGTATATGAGATCATAACAAGACAATAGAAATTATTTAAAGCTTTAAATAATATTGAAGAACTTACTGTAGAAAGGAAGGTTAATGGCAATTTTTCAAATTTTTCTTAAGTTATAAGTAAATTTAGATACTTTCATATGTTAATTTCGAAAAAAAATCATTTATTGTATTATTTAGTCTTAAGCATTAATAAAATCTTATTCTCAAAAATATATCTTCCAAATCAGATGGTGCACAAGCCATTGCTGGAATTTTTCTTTTTTTACAGTGTATATTACATCCATTTTCAAGAAAAATATATCAATCGTTATAGTATTTTATTTAATGATAATTTCAGTGTAAATATCAGGTAAATTTTGGGTTGTTAGCAAGGAATTTTATTTTTTAACAGTCGCTTTTCCAGCAGTAATTTTTGGCATTTTGATGAAACTTCCATTACATTGTTATAATGCAGTGAATTGTATAACTGCATGTCATTTAGGTGCATGTATATTTGAAGGACATTTCACTTAAATATTTATATTTGTAATCTTTAAAGAGAAAGGAAGTGACAATATGCTTATAGAAGGTCGTTTAATATTACAAGGTCAAAATAAAACCCAACTGCAAGAAATAATCTTCAATAAATTACTTACAGTTTCATTTCCGAGTACATGAAAAAATGGCAGTTTGGGCTACATCTTTCTTACGCCAAGCAAAAACGGAAGGGTGTTTTTTGCCCTTCAGAAGATAATAAATTAATTCAAGATTTTGTCAGATTCCTACAACAACTTTATTTTTGTCATAAACCGAATATTCATTGCAAAAAAAATGCTTATGAGATACATTGCATGATCAATTAAAAAAAAATTCACAATCACTATTTTTTTTTAATTTTATGGTGATGATGGGTCTATTGCCACTTGGTTATACCAAGCCCAAATGAGCGGAGCTCTTTCGAATTAAGGCAGAGGTGTGCTCCTTTCTTTGTTAACGAGCACCGTTTAGGTGAAAGTACGACTTTGCTCAAATATACACGATAAAACCCTTTTTTCAGGGGGCAGTTGAACTTATTCATACACTCATTCATCCATCCGCAAGTCAGAATTTAGATCCATATCAGATACCGACTCATCCCTGATTCAGTACCCCCAGAGGTATAATTTGCTATGGGAACTTGGAGGACTTTGCAATCACAACATATTTAACTTGCCCTAACTGCCATTAGCAAACACGGTGGTCTTAGGCCAAGACGAGGACAGAAATCGCTACCTTTCGGTTACGAGACTAACGCTCTAAAATTTTATTATTCATAAAAAAAATTTTACTTTGTTATAAAGGAATGTCTGTAAAGATTAACCACATTTGTTTACTTGACATTTTTCATTTGAAAATGACGAAATCAGCAGTGTTTTTATATTGAATTTCTGTCATCTCTACACATATGAATACGATATATCAACTGCATTTAAAAATTTATTTTGCATTCGTGTTAAGTAAATAAATGAGTGCTTACGTATTTCTTCATCTCTTATTTTGACGAAGTAAATGCCTAATAGAGCATGCTTAAAGACATTAGGGTTTCCGAATCTGAGAGAATTAGCAATGTATTTTCTACTGCTGTCTTCAGAATATTTTCAATATCCAAATTTGAACATGATTGTTTAAAAAGAATTATCCCTTTCAGCCAAAATAAATTATAGTATATATATAAACTAACTCATTTCAATAAACGAATAAAATTTCTAAAGCAATTTTCCAAAACTACGTTTTTTTTGTCATTTCTAATCGGCGCTTCTATTAAAAAGGTCTTTTAAAAATCATACAGCCATGAAGAAAATGTAGGACAGACAGACAACTGTTGATGATTGTAGTATAAAAATATATGTACATGGTCAAGAACGTCCAAAATGTTGAGACTACTAAGTGCTGTCTCATTTTTAATTGAAATGATCTAAATTCCTATAGTAAGGATCACTTTTTAACTAAGTCCTTCATCAACTTTTAAAATACTCAATTTTGGTAACTTTAAAAAAAATGTACGTAATTTCCTTACCAAGATCTTGAGAACGATGTTTATTACATTCAGGCAGATGTATAAATAAAACAATGAAAACGATGAAGAAATTGTATGCATCTAGAGAATAATTTTTCGGAAGTATAAAGGCAGTAATTATTTGTTTACAGGACCATCATTTCCTCTTGATATTGCTACTTAACGCCGTCTTGTAAAACTCTTGAAATTAGATTCTGAGAAATATAAAAAAGTTCGAAAGTTAAAAAAAGATTTATTTTGAAATTGTTACGAAAACTGTTTTATTTTAAAGTATTACAAATTTAATAGTTTTAAGAATACGTATAATTTGAATTTTATAACAGTTTTCTCTCACGTTTATTTCCTAAAATGATACTACACATATTATTTAAATTAAAATTAGCATGTGATTAAACCATATTGTTTATCAACATTTTACTCAAAACATATTTATATGGGAAAGGAATTATGATTACAGAATCATCAAAATATTAAATACATTCCGTTTAAAATCAAAGTTTCATTATTAAAAATTAATTGTTACATACGCGAGATCTTTAGAGTGAACTTTATTTTAATTCAAATAAAATTTCATTCACATTACCACTAATACCAACACATTAATGAATGTTATGATACATATGAAAGTGTACCAGGTGTATTGAATGCAATCTTGCGTCTATATACAAAATCAACAATTGTTATAATTTCACACACTTTGAGAGCTTGCAGACTTCTTTTGGCATCGTTTTTCTTGCTCTTTTTTTTTTTTTTTTTTTTTGCATTTGGCAGATGATTTCTTTATCCCTAAATTCCTTAGAATCAAAGCACAAAACCTGCCACACCTGTAAAATATAAAATTCAGAATTTGGTGCAATGACGGAATTATCAAGCCAAATCAAAATAGGCATGTTAAATTTATAAACAAAAATCCCATCCTAATTTAAGAGCTTTCATTGAAAGTTCACTACCAAAGCTACTGACCTAAAAGAGGAAACCTCTGCCTATATGTAATGTTCATGGTGGACTGAATGAAGGAACCAGCGCGCTAAATCAGTTCAATATTAAAATCAAAAATAAATTTCATCACGAGCAGTACGTTCACCGATGCAAAGATCGTAGCTTTCGTACGTTCTTGTCATCTGACTACGGTTAAAAATTGCTAGGGCCATCCCAAAATAGCTCTAGTTTTCCTTTAAAAAGGGGCGTTAATATAACTAAACCAAACAACACTTAACTCGTAAGAAGATGAGCTATTAATAGAAAAATTTCTAGTAATTGGTTTAGAAAAAATATTATATAATTCATATTTAGACAACATTTGTGGCGAAAGAATAATTAAAAGTGCAAAAGAATAAGAATTAAAAAAAAATGTCTTGAAATGTTTCAGTTTTGCGAATTATTTATTGCAAAAATATTTTTAAGGCACGAATGCTGTTTTACATTCAAATTTAGACAGCTTAGCTACTTTTCTTCAGAAGATTTGTAGTTGTTTTTGCTTTATGTATAGGCTTCTTTGATCGAAATAATACTGAATAAAAATAATAGTAAATGGTGTGCTTTAACTTGGCATTTTCTTTGTAATTGGGACACATCCTTTATACCGTTTTATGTTACCAAGCATTTCAGAACTCAAATGGAGAAATGGCTTGGAAGTAGATTTTTTTTATTCTTATCACATACTTAATCAGAATGTAGAATGAAATTATAAATCACTTCGGTGACAAATCAAGTGTTTTTGAAATGTATAGAAAATTATCATGTATAGAAAATCACCTTTTCAATGTTTTTAAGTTCTATCAATTTAATCATATCTTCGTTTCTACTTATTTTGCACTATATTTCATATACTAAATTTAGTCGGCGTCCTAGCATAGAGTCAGTGAGTCTGTCTTCCCCATGATCTAGGCGTCCTGAATTCGAATATTGGTTCGAGCAAGGTTGTTCTTCCTCTTGATGAGTGAATGTGCTCTCCTGTAAAAAGGGATTGAAGAAGCAAACGAGTGATGCGGGAATGACAAGCTTGTACTCTTGGCCCAGGTTAGTGTTACTATAACAAGACAAGCCCCTTATCGGCTTAAATCGATGTCTTCGTTAGAGTGGGCTTGTCCAATGGTAAGTGCCATAATAAACATATACTAAATTTTCTTTTAATTGCTAAAATGCACTTTAATTTGAAAAAAAAAGAAAAATCCATAGTTTTGTTTAAAAAAATTAAAATTAAAATTGTGTTTTAATTTACATGATGTTATTAATTTTAATTACAACTTTAATTCGTTTCAGTACATCAGAAACCAAAGCTTGGAAATACGATTGTAATTAACTTTTCTTTTGGTATAACTAATGCATAACAAAGGAAAATTAGTATTCTATTTTGATTGGTATATAAACCAACTTAAAGATAAGAAAGGAAGCTGCGTCAAAATAACAAAGCAAAACTGAGATTATATCTTTGATCTAAATTTTAAAGCGTTTGTAAAAGCAATCTCTTAAAATCCACAATTATTTTTAGTACTTATTAATTGTTTTGTGCTTCATTAAAAATTTCCACTGAAACAGTTTTATATAAAATTATTATTATATTTTTTTTAATATAAGTGATATTTCTTATCAGTTTATCACATTTTCCAATTCATTGATAAATGTTTTCCACTAGAAAATCCTTTTTATTTAACTAGGAAAAAATTTCTGTATTGAAGCAGTTAGAGTTTTCACATCTTAAAAGTTTCAGAGAGTGCATTTTTAAGAAAATTAGATATTGGCAACCCGGTGAATACAACCGAAAGAAAAAAAGGTTAAGCATAAAAGAAATTGGGAAACACGAAATACCAGAGGAGTTTTTAAAAGTAGCGCATGATAAATAAAATATCCAACTAAGAAATTTTTCATTTTAGTTTTAGAGAATAAACAGGAAGTGCAAACAACAAAATAAATTACTGCTTTGAACAGAA
The DNA here is from genome assembly GCA_026543055.1 of Argiope trifasciata. Taxonomy (NCBI): domain Eukaryota; kingdom Metazoa; phylum Arthropoda; class Arachnida; order Araneae; family Araneidae; genus Argiope; species Argiope trifasciata. Next base: position 159,774 of record JAPMOQ010029867.1, read on the forward strand.
AATCACCAAAAGGCTTTTCTTGCCTTTTCTGCATTCCTTCATTCATTGCTTCGCCATTACGAATCTCGAAAAGAGAGAGAAATAAAAGTTTCTGAACGGAGAAAATTTCCTCATATGCTAATCTTGCTGTTCTACTAACATTTTAACGGATTATAAACTCCATTTTTCTAGAGATGACATTTAGCAATCGGGTTTCTAACGTTAAAAGTGAATTCGGGAAATAGATATAAAAAAAATTGCTGAAAGGTGAAAGCGAGGCATGTTTCGGAATACATTGGTGTAGATCTTCCCAACATTTAAATATTGCTTCCAGGCAAACTGTTTAATGTCAGAAATATTACTCGTGAAATTGGTTTTTAGAGGATGTTTTTATTGGGTCTCGCTGATTACCTTGTCTTTTGGGAGTAAAACCTGCGAAATATTACAGATCCTAGCAATTAATGTTTCTCCTTTAGTAATCTCCTGAATAAGTCAAAAGAGACGGAAAGAAAATTATTCGTATTAATGTTTACCCGGTAGTAGCAACGTCAAGAAAATTTATGATAAATAAAGAAAATAAAATTTGTTTTATTCAAACTTCTATGTATTTTGGACTCGTGTCCGTATGTATTTTTTTTTCTTCACTTATATCGATTATTTAAATACTTATATAACAAAAAAAAGAGTTTTAAAATAACAAAAAATAAGTATTATTTACATAGAATAGTCGTTGAAAAATGAATAATGTTCTTAATGTATATTTTTTTCCCCTTTTTTTTTAAGTTTTAGTAGGAAATGTTGCATTAGGATATGTATCTAATTCTTAAAATTATTTTTATATTTTGAAAAATAACAGCAAATTTTATATTGTATGTGTAATGAACTTGCATAATTTCCAGCCTTATTTTGTATCTATTTTTTTTCTCCCGTTATTATTTATCTTGATTATTATTTCTGTTAAAAATGGCATCCATGTTACATTAGTGTATGTATGTAGTTTACAAAACATTTTTACATTTTGAAACTTAGCAATGAATTTTATATTTGTATGTAACAACTTTATTTAATCGTCTACCTTAATTTGTGTTTTTATTATTTTTTTAATATTGGTTTATTTTCTTCATTAATTTACGAAATAAAGACTTATATTTATCAAATATTTCAATTATTATTATAGCATGCAGTCGCAAAAGTGATATAAATAAATATCGAGAATGCAAGTCAAAGGGGGAAATACAGCCGTTTGAAGTCACGAAGAAGTTTTAAGAATATTTCGCATAATATGATTCCTTGGTATCAAAAATGCATAAAATTTAGACCTCATAATTTTTTAAGTATGTTTATAGACTGAAATAATAAGTAATGTTGTTATTAACGTCATTTAAATTATTTTGAAAGTAAAACAAGAACTAAATTTCATGAAAAAGCTTAGAAAATTTTATACGAAAATTCATGAGATATTACATAAATTATCTAATATCTCTTCGAATCATCAAATTATATTATTCCGCAAATTCTTTCATAACTCTGAAAGCGGATTAAGTCCTGAAATGTTAAGACTTTAATTCGTAGCTTAAATTCAATTGAACGTAAACTCATTTTCTGAAGTAGGAAATGAAATGCAACGAAATGCAATTTGATTATTGAAATTTTGGAAGATCTGAATTTCTTCATTCATTGTTCCGGATGTTTTACATTATGTAAACAGAATTCTTCCTTTCGAGATAATTTTAATTCCTTAATTCCTTTCTTTATTATTTATATCATTCATTCACTCTACTGATAGCAGCAGATAATCTTTCTACAAGGAATGCGTAGGAAAACTCAAGACTGTCTATTGTTTCCATGAGCCTTAATAAACAGCTATTCGAAAGATTTGAATTGCGATCACATTTTAAGAATTTTTTTAAGACACCATCAGACAATACTTCATTAATAGAATTCTGAAAGGTTCCTAAAGTAAATAAAGGATAGAGAAACCCACATCTTGAAAATATAAAGATAATTTAATGGTTTACTGAATTTTTATCTTTTTTCAATATTTCAAACAGAACAGAATTCGTAAAAGAGAATTTTCCTTCAGTATTTAGCCAAAGAGATAAATTGTGATTATAAAATCGATTAATAGTTTATATCAAAAAGACATATTATTTCGAGCATAATTTCGGGTTTAAAGCTTTAAAATTAACATAATAATATCAAATGAAGATAGTATCTTTTAATACAATAAAACTAATGCTATAAATATTTTTCCATATATGTTTCGTACTTTTAGGCCACATTTATGTCAAACTTTTACGAATTTTTGTCAAACATTTATGTCAAACTTTTACGACAAGTATTTTTTATTGTCTTTCTTAAGCTACAATTATCAAAAAATTCATATACTTATAAATCTCCTTGTAGAAATCCTCCTTGTTGAACCTTCGTCATACAAAATTCAAAATGACACAAAACGCTATGCAGTGTATATCGTTGAAAATATTCTAATTTGGTGGCAGTAGCTTCTTTCATAGTAGATTGCTCACAAAGAAAAAGATTCCTCAAGGACGCATTACGCTCTTTAGACATTTTTGTTTCAATTTTTTTTATAGATTTTCCTCAGTAACACCTATATCAAACAATGCATAAAAACGTTTATAAAATCAATATAGTTTCTAAATATTAGCTTTTCAGTTCTATCAATTCAATTTTTTGCAAACATTTTTACAATCAAAAATATTTTGAATATATTTTATAATATTATTTTCCACTGTTTTATTTATTGAGAAGATATAGATGTACGTTTCAAGGATATTAAATATATTTATTTTAACAATAGTTTATCAGAGCTATAATAAAGAGAATATTTTTTTTAATAATTTAAAAGAAACAAATCAATCTCGAAACCTCACAATGTTGCATTTCATACTACACGTTCGAAACAATTTTCTTTTCCAAAAATTAAAAATTAGAAAAGAAATATTGTACATCTTCTTCTCCGTGTGATTAATGAATGAATACTTGATGCAGACAATCGAAATCTTCAATTATTCCTGAGATTTCTTTTTTTGGAATCATTGATAAAGAGTAGTTTAATCTCATATTTTCGGTCATTTCTGATTTAACATGGAATCGATTAGCTACATGATTTGCAGGCGACTTTAAATGTTGGAAAATAAAATAATCTCGACATATATAACCATTATGATTTATCATCCTATGATTTTGAAACCAATTAGTAAGAATCATACAGTGTTGAAACTGCATCTTAGAAATCATTTCCTTTCGATAAGAATCTGGGAACTTACGTAATAATTAATTGAAAATATAATATTTATTTTTATTTAAACGCTGAAAAATTATTAATATATCCACAAAGGCTATTTGTATTTCTTTTTGTTCATCACAATATTTATGAAAATAAAAACACGGAAATATTCAATATTACTTTCATATGAGAATATTGTATCGTATTTTCTTCTAACAATATAATTACTTACTTATTAATAGAAATGATGGCATATTTTAAATTAAATTATGATACTTTAATTACTTGTAACAAGAAATATCTAATTCCAATAATCGTCTGAAATACTGTCCTTTTATTTGCCTTTTTATTAAATAGATTTTGATTGTCTGAACTTGTTTGGTATAAATAAAAAGGAAACTAAAGATACGAAAATGATCCTTCTTATATAACGTGAAAAAGTGTCCTTTCTCTGATTTTCTTTTGTAATACCAAACCTTTGTACTATAGTTAATGATTCCTTTTACCCTGAAATAAGAAACGGAGCATTACAAACTTCTTCTAGTAGATTGCAATCCATCTTATGGCAACTAGTGAAAGCTCTGGAAGAATAGTGATTTAAGGAGTGATTTTGCCTTTTTAATTAATTTTTTGTATTATTTATTAAGAAAAATGCAAATTAGAGTTTACTGCTTGATGTAGATAAATCTCATCAAAAAAATTATTGTTGGGCAATTACTAATTTGAAATTAATTAAAACTAAACTTCAAAATTAACTTTCTTTTTTGTCATTGCAATGTTTGTTCTTGATAAAAATTATTATCGCCATTGAGCAGAAATAATAGTATTTTAAAAAATTATGAATATTAATTAACTACTTTTCACTGTAAATAAATAAATAAATAAGCATAGTTATTTTATTTACTTATTTACAAAATGATTTCAAGTTAATTATCTTTAATTAATTTTTATTCCTCAATAATTATTTTTCCTTATATTCATTCTTTATGAAAATTATGCTAATGAAAAATATGCCTTATTGAAAAATCGTTAAAAACCTCATTTTGTTTAATAGCTTTGGAATTGTCTTTCGCAATACATTCTTCCTTTCACCAACTGCGTAAAAGAAACGAACGCCATGACTGTGTGTAAAAGAAAATCGGTATTTAAATTAAAATACAATAGTTTGGGACGTTTTTAACGTTCTACAAAGAGGTCTACCGTTTCTTGTTACATTTTCCTAGAAATTAGGGAAGTTAAAATTACATGAAATATTTTGATGATTTTAAGATATAGATGCTGAAACTTCACTATTCAGCATTCACCACTTCAATGATATTCCTTCCTTCAATGTGCAACGCTGTAATTAGAAAAATTATATTAAACGTTTTAATTAAAAAATTCTAGAGCTTTTACAATAAAACAGGAAATACACGTCATTTCATTCAAATATCATTCTATATTCATTTAGAATTTGAATAATGGCATTTTAAATTTTCTTTTTTTGCGTATTATTCCAATGTTATATACTTTTCATTTTCAGTTAACACTTATTGATTTTCAATTTAAAACTAATAATGAGTATTTTTATCTTTGCTTTATGTGATAAAAAATATTGTAAAATATTTGGATAAAAGTTTTTAAATTGTATTGATGATGCATTTTAAAACTTATTAGAACTTCCGTAATAGATAAAGAATAGATTCTTCAAATAAATTATAACTTTTCAAAATATATTCCAAACGCTTCAAACTATAAAATGATCCCAAATTTTAAGTATATTGCAAATCATTTAAAAAAGATACTTACATGAAACTCCCAAATATAATTTGAAGGAGCAACATTTATTTAGAAAAAAATGGAGCATAATAAATCAAAACTTACGTCAACTGACTCATTCGAAGGTTTAAAACGCTTTAAAGCATAATAAATGTCATAAATATTTAAGCATAATAAATAAATTCAGTAATAAAAATATTATGTTATCCATAATATACATAATTTAATTTAATTTTATGGATTTATAATATTATTAATTATACATTATAATTTCTTTCCCCCAATTCGAAAAAATACTCGTAATTGAAGCTCGGGTATATATCTAATTATATTGTTGAAGAAATCTATATTTAATGTTAAATCAACAGAATATTTCCTTATGCATATAGACCAATTTGTGCATTTAGATATTGACGATAATGAAAAAGTAATCATTTTGATCAAGTTGAACAAAATTGATAAAAATTTGATTCAAATCTAAATATTTGGTAACAAAAATATCATAAATTTGTATTATCTTCTCTGTTATGAAATGTGATTTAGTTTACATTCTCGTGGACAAATAAAAAAAAATTTGATTTACTTCTCAGAAAATTAATCAAATCTTTTATTTCTATTTAAAAAACAAAAATTAAAATTCGTCGATCTTAATTGTTTATTTCAAGTTTCATATACTCATATCCATGAATAAACAGACCAATACACAGACAACTGTTGATTTCGGACCAGAATTTGTTATGTCTAATAATAAAACCATCATAAATGTCATTTATCTATTCAGTCGTGCTTGGAATTCTAATGATCACAAACAGATAAACTAATAATCATTCCGTTGACGAACGTGGTCCAAACTTTGATATAAAATTGCATCAGAAATTGTTTAGTTTATTGCATTCATGAAATAATCACGTTCCTAGATTGGTATATTTAATTCCAAAAAATTATTTTGGTTTCCTCTCACTGGAAAATCTAAAAATTGAATATTAATCAAAATCTCAACATAAAAATTTGAAATTATAGCAACACTATTCGCATACTTAAAAATACAATTTTCTTCATGAAATACTTCCCCTTGCATTCTAAGAAATATCTTGAAAACCATTCCGAATTAAATATAGGGATGGAAAGTAGAGAGAGTTTTTGTACCATGTGAGTATACTGTATGGTCAAGGATATAGAGAATACAAATGAAAAATCTGCTGTTATAAAAGTTAGACAAGGAAGAACTTTCAACTTCGTTGATATATTAAAAGGTTCATATCTGGAAATTTTCATCAATTATAATGGTAACAAAAGTATTTTGTAAATAAATAGTATTTTTATGGTTAAGAGATCCTAAATTCATACAGGAATATTATGTAGTGATGGTGCTGGACTACACCTTAGTAACAAAGTACTAAGAATAATCAACATCCAAAACACTATCCTTTTAATGTTAAACAGTTCAGTCATCTTACTCTCACTGCCTTCTACTTAAGAGCCCATAATATAAAAATGTAATGGAAAACTAGTTATCAAATTCGTCGCACAAAATGATATGTAGTTCTTTGATGACTCCTTTTCTGGATGCAGCGGGACGTTAAGGGGGAGGATAAGATTTTTTTTCTTTAAACGGAATTGTATGTATATATATTGTTAGTTTACAATAAATAATTAATAAAATTATAGTAAACTACATTTTAATTGTGAAATAATTTGCTCGGAGGTAGATTTTTAGCTGCAAGAAAGAGGTAACTCCAACATTTCAACAAGGGCTACGTCAACTGGAAAATATATTTTTGAATGAAAATTCTGTCATAATATGTAAGAACAATTAATAAGATTGACCAAAAGGAAAATATTAATTCGGAATTTAAGATTTTCAAGCGTTTTTTCCGGTTTTCTAAAAACTTAAATAATTGGAGCAACCTTCTTTTCACAGAAAGCCCTTCAATTTACCATTTTTATTCCAGCTGTGTGTTAGATTAATTTGTTAGCTCTTTGTATGACCTATTCAATTTAAGGACCTGGTAAATCAATTTAGGATGAAATATTTTGAAAAAAATTTAAATTTAAATCTTTAAGTAAGTCTACTATTGAATTTATTTTGCATTAATTAACTATAGCAATATCGTATGCATGGGACGCTTTCAATCATAAATATGACTTCTGAGAATAATTATAAGCGTTTAGAAATGTTTCATTACATACTTATAACTGTAATTTTCTTTAATACATCTATTATATTTTCAATTGTTGTAAATTTGGTAAAATATGGAAGTTTTTGATTCACAGCATTAAAACCCCAAAACCGATACAGACGATTTCTGGAAAGAACAAGTAAACCATACTCGTATTTAAAATAAAGTCCGTCTAATATGCATGTATCACAGAATTTTATTTGTATTAGATGCATTAATAAATATGCATCTCCAAATTTATCATGCAACTATTATTGTGAAACTTAAAAATAATTTATTCTGTTATTTTTCGAATGTGGTAAATCAAAATAGATAACCGAAATTTTCATGCAGCGTTGATTATCACGAAATATTCCTTATTAAATCACTGTATCTCTCAGTAAATTATCAAAAATTGACTAATTAATGTGCTTCCTTATTAAAATTACTATGGTAAATAAAATAATACAATAATAAGGAATCGTAAAATAATTTATTATTTAGGGGCATAAATCTCTAATAATATTCATAATAAAAAATTGTGGTGAATAGAAAGCAAATTTGAATCACTTGCTGCTACAATATTTGTGTTAAGTGGAACAAAAATATTTAAACGAAATTAGTAATTTTAACCATTCTTAAAAAACAATGAATAAAATTTACAAATTTAATTATATTTATAAAAAAAAATTCTTCGTTTCCTATTCAACAAAATTTAGCTGAGTTCATAAAATGTTTATAATGCATAGCATCAAAGAAATAAAATTTCCCTAATTTTAACAAAAATATTTACATTATTTTAAGCAAAGATTTTTCTTCAAATTTATAATAAAAATATCTGCATAAACTAAGCAAATTATGATTTTTTTTTCAAATATTTAACAAAAAATATCTACATAAACTAAACAAATTATGGTTTTTTCAAATATTCAACAAAAATATTGACATTTTTAAAACAAATTTAAAGATTTTGTAATTACAATCAATTCCAAGTACTGTTTAATTAGTTCAAATTAATTTGCTGGAAACTAAGTTTCTTTCATGCCTGAATTTCATATCTGATTCCATAAGAATATTGATGATAAACTTATTATGTTTTCGTTGTATATTTTTAACTTCAAATTACGGAATATTAACCCTTTTTCGTTACCAAAGGTAAAATGCAGAATCTTACAATCACATTCCATTAGTATTCAGGTTGGACATTTGGGATCTACAAACATTAATGTTATGATTGCATCAATGTTATCACTTCGACCAAACAGTCATCCATCTGAGAATTAATATTTGATGATATGATTGGTACATGGCGATGAGGATGAGATAAAATGTTAACCTAATGATCAGAGATGTAGGATTTTAGTACATCATTCCATTATAACAACCTTGAGGTTGCTTGCGCATAGGGAATTCTTCAATTATGCCAAAAGAGAACTTACCATTTACATACATGAATGTGGTATGCAACTATATATTAATATAAGACAACATCGGGGATGAGAATTTTACATGTGAGTTAAATTGTGTTATAGGATTTGGAACGGCATGTTTTTCTAATATTTATAAGAAGAAAAAAGAAAATTTGAAAGCCTTTTCTTATATACACATAGGTTAACAGCTCAGTGGAAATGAAACGAGCATAAACGTAAAATACATTGAGAATATCAATATTTACTGAAAAGTTTCTATCAGACTTTTAAACATGGAGATTTCAGTATCCGAAAAGCTACCACCTATGGAGCAAATAATACAGAGACTTGATGGAAAAACACGCAGGTGAAAACTAATAGTTTATTAATAATTAATTCACCTTTCCATTTAAAAGTTTGGATAAGTTCAAATACCAAATAATGTTTTAATAGGCATTAATAATGTCTATGCAGCTAATAAATGCGTTACATAATAATAAAAAAAACACTCAAAATATTAGATGTAGCTAATACAGATAACTCTGTGAAAAGTTTCTAATTGGATATTTTTAAATTAATCTTCAATTATAAATGAAAATTTTGAATATCCTTGCAAACATGATGTCACCTTAAGAGATTCCTTATAATTGAGACTCTTAAAAGATTGAATTTATACTGAAAGTCCGTTTGTTTTTTCCTTTCTTTTTTCACTTTTATATTTTTAATTGAATAAATTGCAAACACACTATTCGAAAAAAAAATGTTTGAAAAATTTGCATTGCTTTGATTAAATAAATGTTTTATAAAACTATTTTAGTGAATTAAGTTTGATTTTAACAATCCAATATTGGATGAATTAAAATAAAAATTATATAAGAGTGAATTTTCATAAAAAACTTCACAACTAAAAATGCAAAAAAATCTATTTATTTTGCCCTGACATATTTATTTTTTCAAGCTTATCTTTTGATTTAAACTTGTTAGTATAGATCGTTATGGATATGGTGGATATGTCAATTAATTCCAATAATTCATTAACTCTCTGAAGGAATTTATTATATACCTCTAAATATCAAAATATTAAATATTTACCAGAATTAAAATATTAAATATTCTTAAGTATTAAAAAAAACCAAAAGGCGTTTTCACTAAGTGCATTTCAAATAATCTAATGCTAAACATTTTAAGGACATTTCTAATGTTTGAAAATTATTATTATTATTGAATATTAAAATATCACAATATTAAAATATTTACTTGTATTAAGATATTAAATTTTTTTAAGAATTTAAAGGCCGATTGAAAATGTTCTCAACAAGTATGTTTGAAATAATTTCTTGGAAATATATATGAAAGTTGTTTATAAAATAAATGGGGGGCTACTCTTATACTTTGTTTGTAATGCTTTCTTAATGCCGCAAGAAATTTTGATTTATTTCCTTTTCACCAGATGTTTAAATTCACTTTGGAATTCAATTCCAGTACCACCATGAGGAAACTTCTTTAAATAAATCACATTTCTTAAGAAAAAGAAAAGAATTTTTATTATGTGTTTTGGGTAGGGTAGTTGAAATTAAAAAAAAACAAATTAAAAAATTAATTTATGAAAATTTTGTGCTCATGATTCAGTAATAGAAAAATAAAAGCTTTGAATGGTCTACTAACGCTTCCACAGATGACCTTTAAAAACTTTTTTTTTTACTTGCAATCCAAATCAATTAATTCAATATTTTTCCTGGAAATTTCAATGCCAGCAAATGCGTTTTATTTCGTCTAAATATATTAAATAAAAATATCATAAGAAGCGAAATAAAATCCTTAATTCTAACTTTTAAAAAACAACTGTGGAGAATGGGAGACTAATACATAGAAACGTATCACTTACCTGTCTTCCATAATGAGCTCCAGTAAGGAAAGATCTGGAAGAAATAGCTGACTAGTGAAATATAGAGCTATTTTCTCTTATTCTTGCAATGCTAAAAATTTTATTGGTATTATTTTTATATTTTTTCGTGGGTGATAATTATAAATTAAGCAATTTTATATATTTAGAATATTGAAATTTATATTCTCTTAACCCAGATAAGCCTACTGTCCTATATTTAGGACGGTAGAAATAAAAAAAAATATCAGAATACCCTCTTTATCTAAGATTACTTAGTCTTATGATTTGCAGTAAGAAACGTGTCAGCTTTATTAGAAAAAATAAAAAGACAGTTATTTTAACAGTTAGTTTAACTTTTTTCAAAATTTTCAGAAAATTTTAGTTTCAGGCTTATCTGGGTTAATTATCTATGATTTTATTATAGATGGAAAAAACATAGGTTTATTAAACTCGTTAATTTTTTTTAATTCTTACCAGACTGGTATAAAAAAATTGATGGAATGTGGGCAAAAATATATACGCACTTTTTGGAACTTCTATTAAATTACAGCAATTAATTACCCGCTTAACTTTTTAAATAGTAACCTTTTCATAATTGAATTATTATAATATGCTTCTTTTTTGGGAGTGATAAACTTTGTATTATCACGCTCAATATATTATTATATTATTTGAAAATTGATTGAGTCTTTAAGTGTAAAACAAAATATTCAAATGCTGATTTTTAAGAAAGAATATATTAGAAAGAATATATTTAGAACTCTAGTATAAAAACAATTGTATATTACAAAGAGCTTCCAATAAGTTAAACCTACTATTTTTTAATTACAGCCAATCACTCAGTTACAACTGAACTAAACCGTATAAACAGCGATTATAGTAGCTAGCTTTTACGCTCATTAAATATCCAACTTTGGAGGTCAACAGTTCCTTTAATGTTTTAGTTTGAAATTATCGGAATTTCTATAGTATGAATCTCTTTTTAATAATACCCTTCATTACCCTTCGAAAGACTTAATTATAGTAACTTTAAAAGGTTCTTTGTTAAAAAAGAAAAGATTTTCATTATTACACTAAGTTAGAATCATAAAGAAAACAGTGGAAGGGAAACATAGCTTGTATGATTCTATAGAAAGATTTTGCTGAAATTTATAAATGCTTAATTATTTACTTTAGGCGCATGTTTTCAGCTTTATACTGCTACTTACCGTTATATTTCAAAATTACACAAATTAGATTCTAAGAAACATATGAAAGTTCAAAAGTTAAAGAACTTTTACTTTAAATCTGTGTGGTATGAAGTTTAATAGATTTAAGAATACGAATACTTTGAATTTTATGTTTCTCTCCCACTTATTTATAAATATATATCATATATATTTAAAAATAAGATTAATTATATGGTTAGATCATATCTTTGTTAACTTCTATACAAAAATTCTAAAGAAAAGGAATTTTGAAACCATTATCTAAATTAACTTAGTTAAAAATTAAATCATATCCCTCATTAACATTTATCCAAAAGCACATTTCTAAGGAAAAAGAATTTCGAACATTTTATCCAAACTAAGCGTAATTATGTGGTTAAATCAAATCGTTTCTTAATATTTATCCAAAACACATTTCTAAGAGAAAGGAATTTCGTACATCGAAGCACAGGAACATTAAATACATTCCATTTAAAGTCAAAGCTTGTTCAATAAAAGAATAAATTTTACCTACGCAAGCTCCTTAATATGAACTCTATTTGGTGGAATTCAAATAAAATTTCATTCACATTACCATTATTACCAAGACATTAATGAATCTAATGATATATATGAAAATGTTTGTTTGAATATTATATTGTCCAGATTGAAAATTTGTGTTGAACGCAATTCAACATCTACATATAAAAATCAACAATTGATATAATTTCACACACTTTGAAATTAAAAATAAACCAGTGGGTGACCGAGCTCCGCTCGGAGAAAACAGGTATCGAAGCTAACTCGAAGATTTAAATTTTCAATTGTGATTTATCAAAACAATACATGCCATAAGAAAATTTGTGAAACCATTGGTGAAAAGATAACCGGTTAAACCTCGGCTTTTCATCGTCCACCAGCGATGTCATGTCTTGATGTTCCATTGGAAATCCCCATCTGCACTGGTCTCTTCCATGTTTGCTGACCATGCACGGAGCACTTGGGTTCATATCACCACACGGGTTATGGATCATCCATTTCGAGATCAGTTCCTTGAGTTCCGGATCATCTTCTGGAAACTTTATTATTTCGCCATATTGGCTATAGATGGCAGCACGTTACCACTTGAAACCTATTAGCCATTATGGCGAACTAATAAAGTTTGAAAATATCCTATCTGTAACTCCGAACTGCTCGATAGGAGCGCTTCAAAACCGGCGCCAATCGATTCCTCGTGGCCAAAAACCCCAGACCCCAAAGTTTACCGAAGTTTATTAATTCTGGGGCGATTTTCGACTTGGCAACCATTCCTCGTATTATAGTATAAGATTTATTACCAAAAGTCTTACAGACTTCTTTCGGCATAGGTATTTTTTTTTCTTTCTTTCCTTTTTTTTTTTTTTTTTTTTTTTTTTTTTTTTTTTTTTTGCTTTTTTGCAGATGATTTCTTTATTCCTAAATTCATTAAAGTCAAACCACAAAACTAGTCACAACTGTAAACTATAAAATTCAGAATTTCGTACAATGAGGGAATCATCAATCCAAATCAAAATAGATATGTTAAATTTACAGACGAAAATTTCATCTCAGTTTATGAGCTCAGTCGAATTTACACCAACAATGCTTTCTACCTTAAAAAGGAAACTTTTGCTTATCTGTAATGTTCGTAACGGATTGAACGACCGACTCACAGCGAGAAACCAATTTGGTACTACAATGAGCAATAACCTTTATTACGAGTGGCACTTACATTGATGCAAAGATCATCACTCTCGTTCTAATTGTGGTATCTAGAGGAGGATTAGGGGGGGAGGGGCAGTTCAAGTGACCATGTCATTTGACCGTGATTTAAAATTACTTGGTTAGTCCAAATTAGCCGTAGTGTTACTTTAAAATGAGACGTTAATGTAACAAAACTTGAGCGAAGAGGCCTCAGCTAATAAGCTAAAATTAGCTAGTATAGCTTAAAAAAATAGTTTGTCATATTTACAAAATATTTATTTCGAAAAAAATTAAAGTGCAAAAAAATGTATCTGTTAAAAATATTTTTATGTTGAAATGTTAAAAGTTTTCTAATTATCGAAAATTCTTTTTTTAAATTTAAATGCTTTTTTTTTCATTCAAATTCAGACAGCTTTGATTTTTTTTCTTTAAAGGATAATTATTTTTACTTTATAAATTGATTTTCATGATCAAAATAAGTACTCTAAGTAAATAGTTTGCATTAATTCGGTGTTTCCTTTGTAACGGAACTCATCCTTTAATCCTTATATCGTTTTATATTGCCAATCAATTCAGAAATCAAATGGAGAAATGACTAGTAAATAGTTTTTTTTTTCTTATCCCATATTGAATCAAAATATAAAAGGAAATTATAAATGACCTAGGTGACAAATCAAATCTTTGTAATGTAAAGATAACTCTATTATCATAAATAGTAAATTTCATTTTTGAAATTTTTGAATTCTATAATTGGAATTATATCTTCTTTTCTATTTATTTTGTAACTTTATGTCAGATGTTAAATTTTTCTTTTAATTATTAAATTTAAATATATATATATATATATAATAACACATTTCAAATTTTTAAATTCACATTGATGTTATTCATTTTAATTTCAACATGCATTCGTTTCATATGCCAGAACCAGTGCTTGAAAATACGATTCCAGCTAGTTTTTTCTTTAATACAACAACTATAAAGAAAGAGAAAATTATTATTCTATTTTGATTGGTGTATAACCCAATTCAAAGCATAAAAACAGAAGCTGCTTCGAAATAACAAAAAAGTGTGTGTTTTGCCTAAATTTTAAAACGTTTGAAATATACTCAGCATTTATTTTTTCATACTTATTAATTTTTTTTGTGTTTCACGAAAAAGTTTCTCTGAAACAGTTCTTAAGTATAAAAATTTAAAAGTTATTGTCTTCTTTTAAATATAAGTGATATTTATAATTAGTTTACCACATTTTCTGATTCATTAATTGAAGTTTTCCTCTAGAAAGCCATTTTTATTTAAGTCTTAAAAAATTATCCATTCAAGCAGTTTAAATATTTGTATTTGAAAAATTTACGGAATCGCATTTTTAAGAAAATTATATATTGGCAACGAGGTGAATGCAACCTAAGATTAAAATGATAAGCGTAAAAGAAATTGGCAAACATTGAATACCACATTAGTTTTTAAAATTAGTACATAATAAATGAATTATCCATCCAGGAAATTTTTCATTTCAGTTTTAAAGAATAAACAGGAAGTGCAAACAACAAAATAAATTACTGCTTTGAACAGAAAATCACCAAAAGCCTTTTCTTGCCTTTTCTGAATTCCTTTATTCATTGCTTCGCTATTACGAATCTCGAAAAGAGAGAGAAAAAAATTGTTTTCGAACTGAGAATATTTCTTCATATATTAATCTTACTATTCTACTAACATTTTGACGGATTATCAACTCCGTTTTACACGCGCTGGTATTAAGTAATCGGATTTCTAACGTTAAAAGTGAATTCAAAAAATAGGTATAAAAAATAGCTGAAATGTGAAAGCCAAGCATTATTCGGAATACATTGGTGTAGATCTTCCCAACGTTTAAATATTGCTTTTAGGCAAAATGTTTAATGTCAAAAATATTATGCGTGAAATTGGTTTTTAGTTGATATTTTTATCAAGATTCTCCGATTACTTTGCCTTTTAAGAGATAAAGCTGCAAAATGTTCTAGATCCCAGAAATTAATGTTTTGCCCGGAGTAATCTTCAGAATAATTGAAAAGAGACGGAAAGAAAATTGTTATTGTTAATAATTGTATGGTAGAATGAATGTCAAGAATATTTACGATAAATAAAGAAAGGAGAATGGCTAATATTTAACTTTCCCTGCATTTTAGATTAACTGCCTTGTTTTCTTGGGTTTTTTTCTTAAATTAACTATTTAAAAAATATTATTTACTTTGAAAAATAAAAAAATCGAGTACTATTTACATTTTAAGAAGTCTCAAGCGAAAATTATTAATATTGTTATTATGTGTTTTTTGCACTTTTTTTGAAATTGAATTACCATGGAATGTTGGCTTAATATGTATACTTAATTCATTTTACATTTTGCATCATAATAATCACATGTAAAACAATATTATTGAATTTACAGCCTTTATTTTGTATTTGTTCTTTTTTCACGTTGGGATTTATTTTGATCAAATTCAGTTTAAGAAAGACATATATTCATCAGATTTTTATTTCAATCTTTATAATAGTATGTTTTCACAAAAGTGCGATGAAAAAAAATGTGTAATTGTTTATAAATATAATCATTTTACTTTCAAATTATTTATAATCATGCATTTTAGCATGATTATAAAGTGCAATGGATTTTATTAGGTAATAATTTTTAATAAGAATAATAGTTTTATTTTTTATTTTTTGAAAATCGAATAATAAACTGGTTTATAGCTTTTCATGAATCAAAGCATATTAATTTTTAAGTTGAATGAATGAAATGTTCCCACTAAAGCACAAAAACTGCATATTGCAATTCGATCCAGCAACAGAAAGGGAAAAAAATTGGTGGTTTTTTTTCGCTAAATTTGGTTATTTATTTAAAATCTACTTCAAAGCTTAGAATATAATATTTTACTTTTATAAAAAATTTCAGGGAAAAATGTGGTTTCTTGAAATTAGTATGACATCAGGATTGATATGTCCATGAAATTGATCTATAAATCCATAAAAGGATTTTCGTTAATAATCATAGAGCTGTAATATTAATTTAATTTAAATTAATGTTCATTTGTATCATTAATTTGATTCAAACTTCAGAAATGACTTACTATAAATCAAGATTCTTGTAGCATACATTGACTCATCGTCGGAATGCTGTTGAAACTCATTAATAACTGAAATTTCTAACTCCATTAAAAGAAACTATACAAAATAATTATTAGTTAACAAATATATGCATTTTTTTTACTTAAGAATGATATTGACTCTCAAAAATGAATTTAATATTGCATATAGTGTGCATAATATAGATAGGATGCTTATAGTACAATAAAAATAATGAGTTCAGTCAAATATATTTAGTTATAAATATAACTCCAACAAAGGATATTGATCTTTTTGGAATCCTTCCAGTGTCCAATTCTCTTTCAAAATTTTGTCCTTTAAATTGTGTCGCCAACTGCAATTTACATAGTTTGTTATAAGCAATATGATTCAGTTATACATTTTTTGTTTACATCGTTGATTCGCGTGTTTACGTGTTAAGGCCTATCAATTTTGTTTATTTTTTATGCACTATCTTCCTCAAATTTTATGCTGCAAGGACCAGCAATTCAGCATTGATTATCTGGGCTTATTTCAGGTAGAACGGTTATCAGTGTAAAAAAAAAAATCTTTATCAACATAGGTTACATTTTTTTCTAATTGCGTCATGACAAAAATTACAGGAATTGAGGTCCTGAAGATCAATATATTGTTACGATCTCAATCATTTTAATAATTATTCAGTTTGTGAATGTTTGATGGTCATCATCAAATAATTGCAAGAATAATTATCCGCTTGCCTTTAAAATATTGCAGCAATCCTTGATACACACATAGTCTAATATGAAGATATAGTATACTTAGAATGAATAGTATAACATAGTGTGAGCACCTACTGTTACTTACTTTTTACTTACTTACTTTTTTTTCAGTAATTCATTTTGCTGATTGTTTTGACCAACTATACATACAGCATCGTATTTCAAATAGTGATAAAAAATTAAACTTTTTTCCCCTTTTTATTGCTGTTATATATATTGAAATTCTGTGGTAAGATTTGGGAAGTGAGTCGTTTCTCATTAGATTTGATAGAAATACAGTTTGGTAGTTTGAAATCAATCTCTATGCATCTTTTATATCCATCCGTTTTGTATAATCCTATATTTCATCATAAATAAGAGATAAAAAGAATTAATGTTATTGTTTTATTTAATTCTAGATATTTTCCTCCACTATCTTTTTGGAAGGTGAGGAGGGGACAGATTAAAACAAAGTATTTGCATCAACGTTGTTAAAAAAGAAGTTGCAAACGAAATTGTGATTTCAGTTATTCTTTATGTTAATTGTTTTGTCTAACTATATATAGAGAGAGCTGTATTCCAAGTAATGAAGAAATATGTTTTGTTTTGTTGTATATATTGAAATTTTGTGGTAAGAATATCAAGTGGATAAATTCTTACTAAATTTAAGAAAACAGATAATTTAGTAGTTTGAAGTCAAGCTCTAAACCTCTTATATTCTGTTATATCCGGCATTTTTGTATAAATAGATATTTCATCATAGATTGGGGGAAAGAAAAATTAATGTTTTTATTTTATTTAATTCTAAATAATCCCCTTTACAAGTAAGGATTCAAATAAATCTGTATTCCACTGCTTAAAGATATATTGCAGAATTAATTTTCTTAGCTATTATCGAATCATCTAAAAATAGCTATCTTCGAATCATCGAATCATATTAGCAACGTCGCACGAGTTTGCAGTCAGTTCAATCGGATTAAGTCATGGAACGTGACGACTTTAATTCCTCGCTTAAATTCAATAAACTCATTCTCCGTAAAAGGAAATGAAACTTAATTCCAATTGTTGAAATTCAGCAAGATCCAAGCTTCTGAGCCTATTATTCATAATACTTTACCTTATGTAAACATAATTATTCTCTTTCGAAATATTTTTAATTCCTTTTACTGCTACCAGCGGGTGACCGAGCTCCGCTCGGGGAAAACAGGTATCGAAGCTAACTCGAAGATTTAAATTTTCAATTGTGATTTATCAAAACAATACATGCCATGAGAAAATTTGTGAAACCATTGGTGTAAAGATAACCGGTTAAACCTCGGCTTTTCATCGTCCACCAGCGATGTCATGTCTTGATGTTCCATTGGAAATCCACATCTGCAATGATCTCTTCCATGTTTGCTGACCATGCACGGAGCGCTTGGGTTCATATCACCACACGGGTTATGGATCATCCATTTCGAGATCAGTTCCTTGAGTTCCGGATCATCTTCTGGAAACTTTATTAGTTCGCCGTATTGGCTATAGATGGCAGCACGTTACCGCTTGAAACCTATTAGCCATTATGGCGAACTAATAAAGTTTGAAAATATCCTATATGTAACTCCGAACTGCTCGACCGTAGCGCTTCAAAACCGGCACCAATCGATTCCTCGTGGCCAAAAACCCCAGACCCCCAAGTTTACCGGAGTTTATTAATTCTGGGGCGATTTTCGACTTGGCAACCATTCCTCGTATTATAGTATAAGATTTATATCCTTCATGCTCTTCACTGATAGCAACAGGCAATCTTTTCTCTGAACGCGAATAGAAGCTCAAGACTTTTAAGTTGCTTCCAAATACTATCAGCCTTAACAATCTTCGATCCTAAAGATCTGAATAACGATCAAATTCTGAGATTTTTTTTTTGTTATTATTTCAAAATACTTCATTAATTAAATTCTGCAAAGGTTCCTAAGACAAATAAAGGTTAGAGTGACCATATCTTTAAAGTGAATCTCTTTATACTTTTCTACCTTTTTTGTAATATTTGAAAGGGAACAGATTTCTAAAAAGTGGTTTTTACTTCAGTAATTAGCCAAAGAAAAATAAATTATAAATATAAACAGACTGGTAGTTTTTTTATCAAAAAAAAACTTGTAGATCCGGGCATAATTTTGAGTTTAAGGCTTTCAAAATGCTAAATTAATATCAACTAAACTCACAACTTATTTCATATAAAACTAATGCTATATTTCAGTATAAATTTTGTACTTTAAGCCTTATTTTTTGTTTCCCTTTTTCAGATTTTTTAAGCCGTACTACATTTGTCGTAAAATATATCTTAATGTTGCAAACCACCAAATTTCGACAAAATTACAATATAAATTTAAAAGTTTTTACAAATCTTTCCCCAATATAGATCGCTGGAAATGTTTTAATTTGAAGATTCTTACTTCTTGCATATTATTAAATGCTCACTAAATAATAACTTCTCAAAACCGTTATTCTTCAGATATTTTTTTTTATTTTGTAAATTTTCACCCATAAAGTAGAAACGAAACATTACGCAAATACTTTTTTTTTATATTAACTTAATTTCTAAACATTATATTTTTTCATTGATAAATTTGTACTTCTGCAATTTGTTTTTTAATTGTTAAGGTAACTTTGAATACATTTTACAAAAAAATTTTCGCTGTCTATATTAATTGTGAATATACGCATGAATATTGCAATAATATTAAATATATTTTTATCTATGGTTTATCGGCACTATAATTAACAGAATATTTTAATAAGAAACCAATCAATCCTGAAAGCTAATCACGATGCATTTTCAAATATATTTTCGAAACAATTTTCTTTTTCAAAACTTATAGAGGAATTGTATCTTGACTTCTCAGCGTGATTAATGAATGAAGACTTGAAGCAGACATTTTAATTCTCTTATTATTTCAAAGATATTTATTTCTATAACTATCTGTAAAAAGCAATTTAAAGTCATATTTTTATTCGCTTCTGATTTAAGATGAATTTCATTAACTAAATGCTTTGCACGTGATTTAAAAGAGAAAAAATAAATGATTTTATCCGTGTCAAAATCAAAGCATGATAAATCTTATCAGATGGAACATTTTACTTTAGAAATCCTTGATTCTTGATAAACATTTAAGAAGGAATTTAAGTATTAATTTATTGAAAATCTAACGTTTATTTTATTTAGACGCTCAAAAATTATTCAAATATTCATAAAAATTAGTTAAATTTTTATTTTTTGCTAATCAGAAAGTTTGTGTCGAAAGCAAGAATGAAAAATATTTCTTTAAGACACGACAGTCATTTTATAATTTATTTTAATAATAGAATAATTTGTAACTTTATACATATATGAAGAGTACATCTTATGTTAAATTATGATGCTTTAATTGCTTGTAGCAAGAAATATCTAATTGCAATAATCGTCTGAAATATTGCAGTTTTCTTTACACTTTTATTATCGATCTTTTTTTTTCTGAAGATGTTCGATATTAATAAAATGGAAAGGAAAGTTATATCCTTTTTATGTTACATGAAAAAAAATGTATTTTCTCCGATCTTCTTTCGTAATACCAAATCTTTGTACTATGCTTAATGATTCGTTTTACTCTGAAATAAGAAATGGAACATTAGAAATTTCTTTCAGTAGATTACAATCCATCTTATGGAAACTAGTGAAATATCTTAGGGAAGAAAAAAGGAGTGGTTTACTCTACATTATGTAATAATGGCTTTCGGCACAATTTAAATTTTGTCTTTAATTAATTTTGTTAATGTTGTTTTCAATGGCACTTGTCATTGACAAGCCCACTGATCACTGTCATCAATTTTAAAAATAAATTAGCTTCCCTTGTTTTTCAGTAGTGTTAACTAGGGCCAAGAATACGACTTAGCTATATTGTGCTTCACATTCGCTTGCACAACCCCTTTTTACAGGGGGGGGGGGGAATTCACTCTACTCACAAATAGAACACAAAATAACAACCATTCCCGAACTGGGACACCCAGAACACTAGGATGACCCCTAAGCCAGGAGCCGCTTTAATTAATTTTAGATGGCTCAATTATTAATAAGAATGAAAATTGGAATTATTTTCTACATGATGCAGACCAACCAAAGAAATTATAGTTGAGCAATTACTAATTTGAATTTCATTAAAATTGAATTTCAAATTAGCTATCTCAATTGTTTCCATTCTAGTGTTTGTTCTGCTATTATCATTTCCATGCTGATGTAATAAAATAAGGATAATTAAAAAAAAGGTATATTAATTAAATTAATAAAATGTCGATAATTCCTTTTTTATTAACTTATTTGTAATTGAATTATTTTTAACTAATTTCTATTTATCAATAAATAAATTTCCTTACATTTAGTAATTTTCAAATATTACATTTTTTTAATAAAAAAAGTCTCAACGGAAAATATTTTAAAACTCCATTTCGTCTAATATCTTTGAGACTATTTTTGACAGGACTTTCTTCCTTTCATAAACTGTGTAAAAGAAACTAATGCTCTTGATCGTGTTCAGCAACAAAAAATCAATACTTAGATTACCATACAATAATTTGAGAAGTTTTATCCTCTAAAAAGATGTTTACAGTTTTATTCAAATATTTTAGAAGAATTATGGATAATTATATGCAAGTTTCGTTCACAAATTTGTTGATTTTAAGAAGTGAATTTCTGCAACTCTGTTATGCATAATCCATCGTTTCAATAATATTCCTTTCTTCAGTTACAACGATAATAAAAATCACAATAAAACTTTTAATTAAAAAACATCTGGCCTTTTATTCTAAAGCAAGTAATATATGCCATTTCACCCAGACATCCCTCTAAATTCATTTAGAATGTCAGTAACAGCATTTTAAAAACTCTTTTTTGAGAAATACTCTTATATTAGAAGTTTTCATTTTAATTATCATTTTTTTGTTAAGGTTTATGTCTTGAAACATTTTAAAGCTAACTGCCAGAAAACTACATCAATTCTTGATTTCTGATTCAAACTGAATCAAGAGTATTTTTATCTTCGATTTATATGATAAAAAATTACTGTAAAATATTTGCGTTAAAGTTCGCAAAATATATTTATGATGCATGAGGAAATTTGTTTGAGCTTTCATAACAGCTTAAAGAGTGGCTTCTAAATATATTATTTCATCACTTTTCAAAAATATACTCTGAGGTGTTCAAACTGTGAAATAAAGTCTCAAATTCTAGATATCTTTCAAGTCATTTATAAAAAATCCCAAATTTTAACTATCCTTCAAGTCATTTTAAAAAAAATCCTAAATTTTAACTAGCTTGCAAGTCATTTTTAAAAAAATTAATAGTAGAAAGCTCACATTATAATTTAAATAGGCAGTATTTATTTAGGAAAAATGAAGCATAATAAATCCAAACCCACGTCAGTTCACTCATCCAAAGATTTAGAGCGCTTTAAAGCATAATAAATACCATAAATTTTATAAGCACAATAAATGTCACAAATGTATAAGCATAATAAATAAGTATGGTAATACAGCATTAAACTATCCATAAATATAAAATTATCCAAAGAGAGTTATTTTAATATTTTCCAACTGGATTGAAACTATTATTGTTTTTTCAAAATGTTATATTTTTATAAATTATCAATAAATAATGTAAACTTTTTATTTTAGTTTAAAATATCTAAATCCTCTATTAGGTTTATTATTTTAAAATATTATTTCAAAGAAAGAATTTCATTCAAATTTTGAAATGTTGATGGCAGATACTCACTTTTAATTCATAATTGATTCGTTTTTTATTCTCACTGAATACTCATTACTTAAATTTTTTTTCATATTTATAAAAATTCCCAAATCATTGCCAAAGGCACATCTTTGATTCATAATGTTTATAATTTTCCTCACCTCTTGACTTTTGAACTGATAACATGGGAAAAAAAATATTATTATGTTTCAGAAATTTCTAAGCATTTATTCACAAAAGATAGATAATCAATAAAGCAAAATTTTTAAAAAACAGGTTAAATTAAAATCCGATTTCACACATAACTTATATGGCATTACATATTCTGCCTGAACGAAATATTTAAATGATTGGCAAACCTACTCTAATGCATTCCGAGGCATAAAATCTATGCTTTAGTCTTTTATTTTTTTAATCAACTGTTCTTTTTTATAGGTAGATATATTTATGCATAAAGTTATCCCCAAAAGAAATTGATCTGAAAATCTGTTAAAATATCAGTAAAAGGATATGATTAGTATATGAAGAAAATTCTTTTATCCCAAGCGATATATTTCCTTTTGGAATTTGCAAAATAGCAAAAACGGGAATGAATGGATTTTCGAAAGATAAGAATAGAAAAACCGTAATTTTATGTTTAAAGAAATCACTCCTTTCGACTTTAGCAGGACTTGTTTGTTTTATACAGCTAAATAGAAATGTTTTACAATTAGAATTTAAGTCTGGCATTTAGAAAATACTAAAATATAACCAAAAAAATGTTCTATTAATAATTTATGCTTCATGTTTTTGATGCTCTTATTTTGATATTTTAATTCGACTTTTAAAACTTTCGAGAGATGAAATATCATTTTTTAAAACCGAGGTGATATTTTTTTATATAATTTAAAAATTCAAAAATTTATTTTTAATGATTTTCTACAGAGTTGAATTGTAATTTTTATTTTCGACACCTTATATTAAATTCTAGCCATCTTTTGAAACCAGTTGGTTCACTAGTTTTAGTGATTCCTTAAGATTTAAATTAAGTATTTTGGGTATTTATATCTTAGTCGCTTCCTCAGTAAAATATTTTTTGACTTGAAATTTTGGCAAATATATAAATCACATTATTTTAGGCAATTTACATAATTATTTTTTTTTATATCCATTTCTCTGATTTCCTATTTATAGTGTTATACACCCAATAATATCAATACCACAAAGAAAGCAGAAACAGAATTTTAAAAAAACTTTTTGTTGTTGTCTTTCTATTCTGGAGTCAAATTTTAATTGTAAATGCAATAAAATTTCAAAAGTAATATCCTTAAACAAAAAAAAAAAGACTTTTCAATCTGAGAAGATAAATTTAATTTTTAATATCGAAAATCAGAAACACTCTTCTTTTTACTTCAATTTTAAAAAGAAAATAATGTTTCTGTTGAAATGCAGTTGAAATTAGTTGAATATCGAAATAATAATGTCATATGCTGAATAACCAATCAATGATGAGTTCGAACTTTGAGTCGGCAAAGTTGCAGTAGTGAATCGGCATTTGAGTTCGGCTCAAAGAAATGCATTATGGAGATTAGCAGATATTCGAATGGCGGGAATAACTCTACGAGACCTCTTTTCTGCTATTTCTGAATGAGCTGTACTGTTATACTTATTATTTCCGGTAATACGATTTACTACTGATTTGCTGCTTGTACGCTGCTATTTAAATATCGTTTTGGGGGGTCTTTGCTATTGTGTATTTTTGCATGTGCATTCTTACCTACGGGAAGAATAAAGCATCGTTTTTTTTATCCTGTTAGACTATGCTCATTGTGTACCTATGACAAAGAACCCTGATTTTCGAATATTGAATTTTCCGTAACGATGCTTATCTTATTTCCTGCTACTCTTCATATAATTGTTTCCAGATATCTCGTTATTATGATCAATGCCATTAAGGAAAGAAGCAGATATATTATTTAAATATATTCTTCACGTATAAAATTATTAAACTTACCAAAAAAAATTAAAACACAATAATGATTACTTAAAGAAATTTATGTAACATGGTATTTGATTTCTTATTAATGAATGATTAGAATTATTGTTCCGCTGTTCATTAGTACAAATAAACAAATTGTGGGTTTAACTACTTCAAATCTTTACGTTGATCATTTTAGCGTAATAGAAATTGGGGAAAAGAAATTCTAAAAATCAAAATGGAACGAAATATCGATAAGTGTGTGTGCAAGAAAAGGAGTTAGTTGATTAAAATATAAACCTTTATTTGCTTGCTGTTTAGGTGCAGTATAGAAATAACTAGATAATAACGCTGTTGTTTCAAAAATATGTGTTTTAAAGAAGCACATTTGTGTTTAGAAAAAATATAATCAAAATCTGTTTTGAATGTTATATGAAATAAAATTTACCCCTTCTTATTAAAGAGAATAAGCTACGAACATACTTTTTGCATCAAGAAAAGGAATAATTGTATTTTGAATTACTTAATTTCTTCTAAAAAGTAAAACAGATTTTGAAAATTTTGTATTGGACATAATAATTATGAATTGTTCGAAATGTTTATTGTTTGGGTTTAAATACTTCAGCATTAAAAAAATACCAGTTTTCAAACTTTTTTGGTAACATATATAAAATAAAATATGATACTATTTTGAGAAGAAATTTTCATTTTTAACTTGCTATTCTTTTCTTTCTGTTATTCTATTTTCCATGACATATATTTTTTACTTGACATTTCTCTGAGAATCGGTACTTTAATTCAAACCAGGATGTATTTTATTATTAAATTTACAGACCAACTTAAAAATAACTCTATTTTATTTCAAGGAATCATAACATTATTTCAGTATTTAATGTAATTATTTCTTAATGAATCTAGGTAACGTTCCAGAAAAACTACTTCTTATAGATTCTTACCTTTACAGAATGTGGAAACATTATCATAAAATAACACTAGCTGAATGGAATAAAAGAAATAGTATTGTGGTATTTCTTTGGTGGTTATTTAAAAAAAATGAAAGGACGGAACAGAAAGCCCTTTCAAATATTTTAAACTACAATTGTAACGATGACAATTAACAACAATTGGAAAACCACACCATAAAAACATTGAAAACCATACTATTTTATTATTTAGGCAATATTGGGGATAATATTTACGCATTCTAGTTATTCACAATAAATGAATAATTAATCTAATTCTATATCTTAATTCTATACTGAAAATGATATTAAAATTATTAAATTGGTAACAAAATAATTTTAAATTATTTATAACATTCTTTTCCTTTAGATATAGATACTAAAACATTGGCGAATTAATAATATTTCGAAAATCAATACAAAATTATAATTGATGTATAATTCAATAAATTTTCAATTAAATACAAGAAGCTAGAGAGAAATAAAATATATTTTGGTTAAATAATATTTAGTTTTTTACTATAATTGTTAATCAATTCTGCTATAACTGATTTTCTTTTGGCTAGTTGCAAACTTCATAATATTACTCCATTTGAGCCAGTTGTTTCATAGTATGTCTTGGAGTAACTGCATAAAACACCTTTGTAAGTGATAAATTGAGAGAATGACGATAGTATAGTAAAATATTTGATTCCAGATGTGATTTTGTTGGAATTATTATTTTCATTTGTGCGTTGAATTTTTTTTATCGCTATAACTGTTGGTTCTTGAATGTGTTATAAATCTTTATATCAAACTCTTTCCTAAGCTCAGCAAGATATAATCTACTTTGACTGCAAAATTTATATTCTGCTTTGATGGTGGATGTTTCAATAATAATAATAAGAGCATTCCTGGTGTAATATGGATTAATTCTGGAAATTTAAATAAGCTTAATCTAGGGAAAAGCATATAAGAGCATATTTTGTTATGTTGGATTTTTAAATAATGTAATTGTGAACATATTTTCTTATAGAAATCAACTAATTCATGTAATTAGTATTTTATCCTTGATCTTTTTACTTTAAATGCATTTACTTTTTTGCCTTTGTCAGTGTTCGATTCTTTTTATTTTAGTGGACTATGAATATTGACTAAAATCTTTTAGCCGTTTAAAAATGAATTTTACTTTTAATTTTTTTTTAACTAGAGACATCCTATTATAATGAACAAATAGCTGTAACAAACTTGCCAACTGATGACTTTAAAAAAAAAGAAGAATATCCAGAGATAGTTAAAGTCTGAATAATATACAAATATTTGTAATATAGGCGCCAGCGATAAGCTTGGCTAAGTACAATAATTTATGTAAATTCTGCAACTGGTGAGAGAGCAGCAATTTTGCTCGCTTATGCTTAATACTCCTCTTTTGCGGAATGAGTGGTAGTTTCAGTTAAGTATGCAGTTTTGTCTGTTAATATGTATGCTAACAGTCTCAAATTATGAGCGGCAATTCCTTGTGCATGCTTTCTTGGTAAGTATTTTTGCATCAGTTATAAATGAACGCGTATTTTATCGTCCATAGATTCGACTTAATATTGTTAAAGGCATATACTGAACATCCGTTTTGGATAAAATGGATTAAGATCCAACAAGTTCATTAACAGATAAAGAATTTTATTCTATACTAAAACATGCAATGAATTTTAAACAGCATTTGAAGTAAATTATTGCATAAAATTAGAAAATCTGTAATA
This sequence comes from Argiope trifasciata, assembly GCA_026543055.1. Taxonomy (NCBI): domain Eukaryota; kingdom Metazoa; phylum Arthropoda; class Arachnida; order Araneae; family Araneidae; genus Argiope; species Argiope trifasciata. The sequence goes on from JAPMOQ010029867.1 coordinate 187,372, forward strand.
AATAACGGCAACAACTCCAAGTGGTCAGTGAAAGATCTCTCAACAAGCTCCATGCTGACTACTCGACTGACTGATTCTTCCGTTCTTACTCGTATTTTTATTGTTAACACCGCAGTACACAGAAGCTTCTCGAAGAATCAGCATAAATCAAGTTCTGAAGGGTTTGTCACAAAGAACTTTATAGATTCTTGAACCTCAATTTTGTTGAAAAATTCGCCGTATTATTTGACAAGTTATGATGAAGATAGTTGACTCTGAATCCATACTAGATCCATTAGAACAAGCTGTAAAAATGACTTCCTTAATTTAGAACTAACTGAGGAGGGATGTAATATTACAAATTCGATACTATTTCTTTCACACCTGTAGAATCTTAGTATAAAATTAATACGAAAATTTAACAAATAATAAATTAGTATGATCTTACATTAGTTCTGTAGTTTGGAATAGTATACCACATGCGTAGTGTATCCCATTTTCATATTTACGTCCTATAATAAATTATAAATAAACAATTCATCTACACGGATAATTTTTTTATGTCCATGAAATATCCTATTATTCTAAAAGCAATTTTTTGAAACCCTTTATTTTGATGAATCAATTAAGATTGATTGGCGTACTGCTAAAATTAACAAAAACTTGTCTCAAAATTTAGCGCTTTTTTAAAAATATTCAAAATTAAAAGGAGTAAAAATTATATTAAACGCTAAAGAAAGAATAATTCTTACACTATCTTTTGAGATTTTGGATAGTAGATAAAATTCTAGAGAAAATACTCTCTCATTAAAATACGCTAAATTATATAGTGAATTTATAAAAAATCTAAAATTCAGGTTAGATATCCAGACCAAAAAATTATACACCAATTATTCTTCAACTACGAAAAACCGTCGATAAAATGAATTCGAATAATACAACGTATATAGAAAGAACTTGATTACCATTTTTTTCAAAGCGCAGACTACAATAAATTAAAAGAAAAAAATAGTTAAATATTTTTCCTAAGTCCAATCTCAATAAACACTTTATTTTCTTCTAAGCTGAAATATCCACTATTTGCATTAAGTAAGCTAACAAAATTAATGGATTTATGTTTTGTTTTTATTTTTCAGTGTGGCGAAAAATATTGCAACGTGATTCATTCTTTGCTGAATTCTTTTTTTATTTATTTTGTTTTCTCTGCTCGACAATTATTTATTAGACAACGACAATACTGTTAAATTTTTTTGTCCGCAATAAATTTCCGTTATAGCATTTTTAGTTTAATGTTAAATTAGACGTGAAAAATAAACTGATCTTTCACTTTCCAAAATAATTTACTTTGGTACAGAAGGAAGATAAATTATTATTAAGAAAAATTCTACACTGGATTGAATACGTTATGCATTGATAATATATGCTCTTTGAGTAGTAATAGCATGAATTAAAACAATTATTTTTAACAATACTTAATATTTACTTTAAATGTAAACTTTTAGATGCATATCAAGTTTCGTTTTTCAAGCAATCCTTTTTTTTTTTTTGTAATTGTGTAAACTTTGTGTAAATTCCAGTCCATTTAAAATGCTCTATGAATACTTTTCTAAATTCAAACTCTTACATAATAGCTAGGTCGAAGATCATATGAATAAAGAAATTTAATACTAGACTTCAAAAAGCTATATCAGGGATAAAGAATTAATCATTATTATAAAATAATATGTTATTAAAGGAAAAATAATATGTCGAGTTGGGCTTAGGCGTTAGTACCTATTTCATATTTTAAATTGTCCTTAGTTTCTTCTTTTTATTTTCTTTCAATTATGATTTTGAAAAGAACAAAACTACTTTTTTTCGATAAATATTACCTTAAAAAGAATAAAATTACCATTTAGTTCTACATGCATTGTTTGGATTTAAATCGTAAAATTTATAAAGAGTGGACCTATATAGGATACCATGATATATCGAGGAAATCGTCATGTATACTTTGACCTACTTCCGTGGTTTGTTATCTCTTTTGATAACAATAATTTCAATTAAGATGTCAATTTAAGTTATATGCTATCTAAAATTATTATCCATAGAAAGAAATTTATGAATCGAATAAAATAAAACATTCATGTTCTATAATCATAGTCTAAAAGACTTTTGTTCATTAGACATGGTTCTTGAAAAGTATTATCTCAAAGTTACAAGATGTACTGGGCGGTAATTCTTAAAATTTTCTCTTGATGTCTTAAAAATTATGGTTGATTCCAATTATCAATTATTATCTCAATATGTCTTCAGGACAATGCGCATCAAAACACAACTGATGGGCAATCGATTTAGAATTAGCTTGAAATTGCATTGTGTGGTAAATATGTCTAGTTTCAAATGAAATAAAAAGCAGCATGCATGTTTACTGCTTTTATCTTTCAATCGAAAGAAAAAAGTGATTGTAAGGTATTATTATTATTATTATTATTATTATTATTTTGCAGAAGCATCTGGTGACAGCGACCTAATGTTGTGCGTGAATATGTGATGCTACAGACAATTCAAAAGGGATGATTCGATACATTTGCATTTAGTGGGATCAGGAAGATTGGTGTACGAGTTTCTAAAATAGTTGAAACAATGAATACTGTTCACTCTTATCAACAGTTGATCAATTTTAACCATGTTCAAATCAGGAAATATAAAGATCGACCTTTATGACTCGCGGGTTTTTCAGCAATGCCGTGTCTCATTCGACACAGAGAAAGACCTAAAAAGCTTCATGTATGCACATGATTAGGAACTCATACTGCACCAGACGTATTGGCGTTTTCGAACAACTACTTACTTTCATCAATATCTCACAAGTTTTCCCCAAAATACTTGAACAATTACAAAAATATTTAAACGGCTTGCTGATTAGATCACCTCAAATTGTGAATAATTTTTCATGGACGTATACAGTATTTTAAAAAAAATGGGTAAATGTATAGTTAACGATTTAAAATATTTTGAATATGTTTGATAATTTGCTTGCCAGATAAAATTACTAAAAATAATTCAACAATTATGAAAATATCAAAAAATAATTTTCTCATTGGATCAATGCAAATTGTAAATAATTTTTCATGGAAGAATTCACTATTTAAAGAAATATGTTGAAAATGTATAGCTAACGATGGAGGATATTTTGAATAAAGTGTTTGTAATTTTACTAGCAAGAAAAAATTGTTTTCTTTAAGGTGCATTATCAGAGGTGTTTAGTTCGAAAAACTGATGTTAAATTTCGATTGTAAACAATACGTCTTATTCCTTACCCTATGTCAGTGTCTACCTTAACTATTTCTCGTCATTTCTGCTTTGGATTTCGTAATTTGATATTTTCTTAATGCAATTTATAAAACTTTTGTAAGAATAAATAGCTTTTAAGTAATCGCTATATATTTTAAAACAAAATAGTAGCATTGTTAATGCAATTGAATTGCTTAATTGTCATTAATTTGATTTACGCAAAAAATTCGAAGTGGTTATTTATTTTATTTGATTAAAAAAAGTAGTGGGTTAACAAGAATGGAAATTAGTTAATATTGTCACGTCTGTAAAATTGCTTCCCAGCATGATTAGTTGAAGCACTGGAAAGATCGTTTCATGATTAGTCCTGTAGATGCTGATCGGGTGTCGCATCAGTAATCTCACAGTTTGGCCACAAACATGGCAATCATTTAGCGACTTTGCAAAGAATTTGGCGACTTCGGCAACAGAATAGATATTGCTGCAAAATTTGAGAATTTTGACTATTCATTTAATAGGAACCAAGATACATCTGATTGATCCCGGGCCTTGTAGGCCTCCTCCTGGGAACTATAAAAAGCTGGCAGTCTCAAGCTGCAAAGGAATCGTAGTCGAAATTGGAGTCGTGAAACGAGTCGTCGAGAGGATAGTGAAACAACAATAGATTAGTCTAGCGTTGTGCGGAGTTCAAGCGAGTGCTGAACTGAGGTATATGCCGAATCTAGTGTTTACTGTGGAAGCAGCATCGAGTCCTGTGAAGAGCAGACACAGTTTTACATAGCCAAAGCGAGAAGACAGTGGAGAATTTCAGCTTTTTGAAGAAACAGTAGAATGAATCTCTGAAGATTCGCTCTCTTGGTGAATTCCGCTTCATGAGTGGTTAATTACTACTTGTAGACTAACAACTGTTTGCTGTACTGTGTTTGCCCCGGCTATATATTTATCGTCTTTTTTTTTAGTGTCTTCGTATTAAATAAACTTTTATGTTGTTTTCTACTGATTGTTTCTTCATCATACACCCTCCACAAACGAACTCCTTGATTTTATGAACTTAGTGGCAGTGGAAGTGAAGTATATCCGTAACAATATTTACACTCGACAGCCAACATATTATTAAACGAATACAATTATTAAAAAACGAGTGTAATAAAACTGAGCATGCAATGTTTAATAAATGTAAAAATTAAATATATATATATAATGTTCACCCAAACCTAGATGGAAATTCGAGTGCTAAGAAAGCTTTATGAGTTAACTAAAGAAATCATACTTACAGTTCTCTCTGAATTGAAGGAAATATGTTTATAGAAAATGTCCATTTGTAATAAAATAAAATAACACTTTGAGTTAGATTTTGTTTGTAAATTTTGTAATAATAAATTGAACATAACAAACTAATAGGTACCTGTTGACTTATATTTGGATAAAACATGATTATAATTAACAAAACTTATGGTTTACACAATATTATATGACAACTAAATTAATTATACTTTTTAATAGGCCTGTTTGTGGCCCCCTTCAACTTAGCTATCTTGTCTTGTAGTACTTGCTTACTTAGTAGAAAATTCACCATTGCGGTCTAGAAGAAAAAAAAACAATTTAATTTGCAGACGTCGGATTTTATTTTTCTTAGTAAAAATCGGTTGAAGTAAATGTTTTAAATTTAAATTGATTCATATCAGTTATTGATTGTAGATTTATTGAAGCATCAGCTAAATCTAAATGTTATTGATCTGTTTTCAACGATGCTAGTTAAGAAAGTTGGCTTAAATTTCAAGCGCTGCCATCTGTCGGCGAAAAATACATTTATTTATTTTATAACGCCTACAATTGAGACAAGTGGGAATACTTTCAGTTAATTTAATAGAATAAGATAATTGAGAATTTTTAGATTAACACTCAAATTAAAATTTTAAATGAAAACAGGATAACTGCATATTTATTCAACATATTGATTAAAGAATTTAATTTGAGTTTATGCTCTTACTAAGATTTTAAAATATAACTATTGCATATTACACTGATTATAAGATCTAATCATTGCAAATTATATTGACTATAAAAATATTTCCTATACATAGCAGTTTTACATTTTCTTAATATTCCTGAAAAATTATTTACCCTATCATACCTTCTCTTTCACTTCTTGTAAGAGTTGGGTATTGATATCTTTTTTTTTTCAGGGACCTCCTTTTAAATTTACAATTCTCTGTGAAAACATGCATAAATTATTTAAATATACAGTAATAAAGTTAATTTATAAGTTTATATAGGTTTAATAATTAATATAGAAATTGATTAGTTTTTTAATTCATCATAATTAATTTCAAAAGCTGGAATTAGAAATGACAAAAATTTCTTTTCTTAAAAATTCCATTATAATCCTGAAATGTTCATGTTGTACTCTAAAAACTCAATAAGTAATATTAATTATATTACATTTAGCTATAATTTTTAAACATTCAATTTATAATTTTCTATCCTTTTTATTCTTTTTTATAATTTTTGAACATAAATATCCCAATGGGACAATACTTTATAATATAACCACAATATAATACAGGATTCAATTCATTTGCTTAATTATCATTAATTTGATTTACGCAAAAAATTCGAAGTGATTATTTATTTTATTTGATTAAAAAAAGTAGTGGGTTAACAAGTATGGAAATAAATGTAGTTAACATTGCCACAAGTCTGTAAAGTTACTTCCCAGCATAATTAGTTGATGCATTGGAAAGATCGTTTCATGATTAGCCTTGTGGATGCTGATCGGGTGTCGCGTCAGTAATCTCACAGCTTGGCTACAAACTTGGCGATCATTTAGCGACTTTGCAAAGAATTTGGCGACTTCGGTTACAGAATAGATATTGCAGCAAAATTTGAAAATTGTGACTATTCATTGAATAGAAACCAAGGTATATCTGATTGGCCCCCTCCCGGAAACTATAAAAAGCTGGCAGTCTCGTTGTCTTAAAAATATCAGATAATTCCCTTGTGTTAGTAAGAATAATATAATATAAAGAATAATAAATTCTTCAGCATATTAAAATTAACTCTTTTCGAAAACAAATAATTATGCGTATTCCAATTGTTTTCCATTTTTCTGTAACAAAAGAATTTTAAACTACCTAAAGTAAAGAGGCAAAGTACCTCAAAAATTATTTTTTTAAATTTTAGTGTTTAGAATTATATTTTGCTATTATTTTATGCAAAATATTACTCTATAACTGTCCCCTAAATTTTATGAAAATTTTTTAACATCTTTAAAACCTTAAACTTTTTTTTAAATGAGGATTTATCTTCAACATTTTTCCAGGTATCTCTTAGTGTTCTAGATAAAACAAACTAATTATGGATTTCCTTCTGTCAAGAATATTGAATTTTTTTATAATTTTTCATTGTAAAAAACAAAAAAATATCTGAAAAATGCAGAAATTCTGAGTTTGGACACTTTTAAATTTCTAGGCACCTTAAATTTAATTCCATTCTAAGTTTTATAAAACATGCATTTCTGAACATTTACAAAAAATTTCACACTCCTGCCCCTGTTTTTAAGAAGGTCTTTGGCTTTCGAAATGTAGTATATAAACAAAAAACGAACATGCAGAAAATGTATTTAAAGTTTTTATTCGTCTAAATCATCATATGAAATCTATCCAATTTGCCTGTAACCTTCACAAAATATGATTCAAGTTATTATAAATTCTTAAAGTTAAAAAAGGCAAAAACTTTTTGAAACAGAATGTTATATTTATATATTGAAAATGTAAGGAAAAACAAACGAAAAATCAAAAATTCACAAATGTTTTTCATAACATCTTTTAAAAAAATTATTGTTCATATCAAATGTATTTTTCTGCTATTCTGCATTTGTAACTTTTCTATGTAAACTTTTGTATTGTAACTTTTCTATTTTTTTGTAACTATCTGCGATTCTGCATTTGTGATCGATGCATTTTAACTTTTGAGAATTTACTCCAAATGACATTTTGGGGAGTTTCATTTGAGTTTTGTGTTATGCAATGTATACATCACATTAATAGCTCATTTGATGCAAGCATTTGATAAATTAGCAATGTTTTTGTCAAATGAGCTTCTTTTACTGGGGTTTGAATCTGAAAGGAGGGTGTGGCAACATTACGCGTTTACTCTCCTTCACATATAAAAAAGTATTCAATAACTTAATAAAAAGTAAAGCGACAGTTCAGACATTTTGCAGGCACATTCAGAAAGACTCAATTTATCATATGTCAATAAAATAATTTCGATTTTTTTTTCGATGATTTTTCTAGTACTGTATCTCCTCCATTCCAGGAAAATATCTTTCAAGAAAGGATTGCTCAATTACTTAGAATCACGGTTATATTTCTTCTAGAAAAAACTTTATTTTTCGTAATTACAAACTCTAAATACATTCCAAACTTTTTATATTATTTTTTCCATAGTAATTTAGTTCTGTATACATTTAACAAAAATTCATTTAGTAAATTGGTTTCTTATTGTCTCTCGTTATTTTTCGAAAATTTTTCAATAAAATATCTGTAAAAATAGAGGGCATACAAATGTACAAAACAAGACTAAATGCTGAAACTTAGGATGAGATAATATGTAATGAATTTATTACGTGATAACAATTAATTAAAAGGAATATCTAATGGCGAAAAAAATATGCAATAAGGTGAATTGTTCCACGCCAATCTTAATTTACTTATTAGGCTCAAACTATATTCAGTGTAATGATATATTCAAATTCATTGAATATTTTTGGTGAATAAATACCCATGCCATAAATTAAGTTGTTCATCTATAAAGAAAGCAGGAATTTTCCGTATAATAGAAAAAGATTTTGAAATATTTTTTTATCCATTTAGAAACTTTAACTGCTTTCTAACAAACTCTTAAAATGGTTTAGTCCAATTCTTTTCTCAGAAAGAAATCAAATTTATCTATAACTAATGCCATAGAAAAAATATTTGTTAAAATATTTTTTTCTAGTGAACTTAAGCGACTAGAAAACACCTTATGGCGTCTTCTTTCTTTAGTATTTTCTTCTTCTTTATAAATCTTCCAACAGTATATTTCATTCCTTTTTCTGAAATAAAAATAGCATTTAGTTTGATTTTTTTCTCGTGAATCTATTATCTACCTTATTTCAAAATATTCGAATTAGATTTTTTAATACTTCAGCACATATACCCATTTTTTTTAATATTATGACATGTGTGGGGTCATTTTGACCCCAAATTTCTTTCACTTACCCTATATTGTGTTGTACTTTTGTATAAAGATAAATTAAGTTAGAGTATAGAAATGTTTTTATGGAAATATGTTCTTATTTAAGATACAAATGTGATTTTTAATAACAAAAATGAAAGGCGAACTTAAAAACTTTTTTCCATGTCATTCCTGCATTAATTTTCTTTTTCCCCTTCTATCCTAATAAAGAACATAATTTTCATATAAGTAGTCTTTTCTGATATAAAATTATTGGAAGAAAAAGAAAATCTATATTATCTAAATCAAAGTTTACATTCGAATTTTTTTGGAAAAGGAGTGTAAGCATACAATTCCGAAATACACCTGATTCAATTGATAATTCCTACTTATTACAGCCAGAAAAGAGAATATAATACTTTTAATTATTAAAATATACATTGTTATTATCCTTTTCCGGGTGGTTTTTGGCAACATATTCAGGTTCCTTCATTTACATAATGATACATTAGGGTGCCCCATAAGTTACTTTCCGAATTCCTAACATGAAATGAATAGGCAGTATTTACTGTTTAATGTATTATTTATGTTATGTAAAAACCACTTTTCTCTATTACTTTGTTCCATCTCTCAAAAAGCCCCATGATGCCCTTTTTCTAAAATTGTTATGTTTTTGAAAAGAAATAACCCTTGATGTGGGCCTTAATTTTGCTGATAGGTTTAAAGCGCTTAAGCGTCTTTTTCAAGGAGAGAAAGAAGCAATAATAAGATGGTGCTACATCTGGGGAGTATGCAGAATGAGGTAAAACATTCCAATCAAATTGTAAGAGCTTTTGTCTTATATCTAATGCAATATGTGGTCTCGCGTTTTCACGATGAAAAACAAAACCTCGTTGGTTCATTAATTCTAACATTTTTTTTTTTTTTTTTTTTGCTATGACAGCTTTTAATTGATTGAGTTGATGATGTACTTCATAGAATTTACTTCTTCACCTTGAGGAAGGAGCTCGTAGAAAATTACGCTTTTCCAATCCCACCAAGTTCTTGTGGCTGGAAATCTTAAAAGAGACTGTGACATAAACAAAACTTACTGTAAAATAGCTCTAGAATGATTGAAACTGATGACATGGGCGGCTAATAAATAAACCTGCATTTTTGCGCAAGCATAGCCAGATAAGGCCATTTATAGTGTGATGAGAAAGAAACTTTTGGAAACTTTAATTTAAAACAATTTAAGTCGTTTTTTCTATCTTAAATTGTTACTGTACTAATTATTAATTAATACTAGCAAGCTATGATAATTCTAATTCAATTTTAAAAATTTCTTATTGCCATTCATTTTTCAATTATTTCTGTAAATAAAGTGTATAAGAATTCAGTAAATACCCTCTTTTGAAGTCAGAAGTACCGAAGGAAAAAGAATAACTTCCTTATATCTCGAATAAAAAAAGAAGATTTCAATTCGGGGGGGAAAAAAAGCAAAACCGTGCATTAAACCCATACCGACAGAAACAATCTCTTTCGAACTTAAATCCAGCGGATCAGGCCTTTCACGACAGCAAAACAAGGTAAGATTTTGCCTGATAAAATACAGCTTATTGTTGAGATTTTTTCGAATCATATATTTAAAGAAAAGACTGAAAAATAGGAAGGAAAATAGCGATCATGGACGAGAAATGTAACGAAAACGAAAAGAACATTCTGAATAAAATATTTTCTCTTCCAAACATATAAACTATTTAAATATGAATTACCTTTCTCCCTCGATTTATTTCACATGTCTGAAACTAACGTTTTCCTTCTTTTAGCAAAACTGCTGAGTTATTTTTCTTATTTCAGATTCAGGTGAAGCATTCGATTTGATAAAAAAAATAATAAAAAGGGAAGGAAAAATAAAATATACGGACATTAGTCATACATCAAGTGATATGAAAAATTCCAATTTAATCGAATTTCATTTAGCAGAATCATTTTTAAGTACCGTAATTTCTTTCAAGAAAATCGACAAATCTGCGCTCATTTTCTTACTCAGAGCTTTTTATAACATTTTAAATATTATAGGATTTTTCTTTTATTTGGTAAATTACTTTAAAAGAATTATATTTAGTGTTCCTTGTAAGTTTTTAATCTTTATCCCAGGCAGGATATGTTATTATATGCATATGTTTTAACTGAATTTTTTATTAATTTTGGTTTTATATGATAAAAACAAAGTGTATAAATATCATATATATATGACAAAAACAAGGTATATATATATATATATATATATATATATGATAAAACACAAGATATTATAAAATGTAAATGCAAAAGATCGTATAAACTGTATACAATAAAAATGTATAAATTATGTAATAAAAATTTATACATTGGAATAAAAATTACACTGGGATAGCATTCATACATTAAAACTGTTACGTTGAATCATCCTTAATACTTACTGAAAAACTTTCGTTATAATCAAAAGTGTTTTAACTAATTTCACATTTATATATATGTTTTTTTTACAATTTCTTACTAGCTTTGTGAAACTGAATCTCTGACAACATTTCAGACCACAACTGTTACTTTTACTGCTTCAGTAAAAATAACAGATATCAGAAGAAAGCTAATATATCCTTATATTTTGAATTATTTTAATCCATGATTCTTTTTCAATAAAGTAATACATCAAGCGATACAAGAAAATCAAAATTAATCCAAATTTATTTAGTTGAATCATTTTTAAGCATTATTATTTTTCTTTAAAAAAACCGACTGAAGAAATCTGCACACATGTTCATAGATGCATATTATTATATGCATATATTTTAACTTAATTGTTGTTTAATTCTTGTTACATGGGATAAAAAAAAGTTACATAGATAGTGTATAAAAGTGTGTGTGTTAAAATAAGGTGTTTTACTTTGTAAATTGTACAAGTAAAAGATTATATAATTGTATATAATAAAATTGTAAAAATTATGCAATTAAAATTTTATGAATTCCAATAAAAATTTGACTGGGATACTTTTTCTAGCAAAGAATTTTCTACTGCAATCATAGCAATGCTCAAAACAATAATATTTGGAAGCACGTAATGATGCTTAACAGCAAACAGTGACATTTAAAATATTTTCTAAAAGAAGGAATCAATGAAAGAGAATCTAATTTCTATAATAAATTTCTTCGGGATAAAAAAGAATATTACGTTTCGTACGTATCAATGACGTTGATGATTCACTGTTCAGGAAAGGTGAAATTAAGTGCACCTGAATCTTTATGCATTGGGCACAATAGTCATAGTAAAACTCTTTATTAGGTAGATAGAAACTAATGGGATGTATATTATAAATGGAAAATAAAATAACACATTTCTCTTAAATGCAGCTCCATTTCTATAGCTATTATTATTAGTAAACTACAGTAACATTAAGAGAAAATTCAAGGTGGTATATAATTAAGGTTGTAAATTAATGGATGGCTGTAAAGGCACTGTATGATTATGCTTGCATATTAATATAGATTATCGATTAATATTCGTAAGATAGTTAATAAAAGACTTTTAACTGAATTGTTGCTGATGTGAGATATTCATAATATAAATGTAATTTCTTATAAAATGCAATACCTACAGTCAGTAGAATTCAGTATCAAAGTTATTGCACGAAGAACATAGTAACTTTCTAAAGAGTAAAGTTTCCATACAAACTAGGCACAGTAAACAGGCAATCATGGCCGAAAATAATTTATTAACATACTATCAAACATTGAAAACGCAACACGACACACAACACTTAAAAAGAGTCTAACATAATTCTCCTTCAATGTTCATCTTACAAACTTCCCTTCTGAAATTCCCTAAGGGATTAAATATCACAAAATCTAACTGTAGGAAAATAGATGATTCTTATTAATCCCCCCCAACGGAAGAGCATCCGTCTGAAGACGATGCGCCTGAAAATAGACTTTAAAAAAACAAAAGTGATACATGAGTACAATTTAGAGAGAAATGATAGTTAAAAATAATTTCGCGAAGAGCCCCAAATACTATAACTCCTCGGATACATACAAATATATAAACATTACAAAATAAAAGATAATAAATGGAAAAGAAAAACCAAGAAACATAGCAATAACAGAGACACTTTACATACGTAATTTTATAACTAACTCTTCATTTTGCAAAGAAAAAAAACTTTAGAGAATATATATAAAATGAAAAAGAAAAAAAATACTCTGAAACTCTAAGTTAAGGAAGTGCATCTGCATTGCCATGAGCACTACCTCTTCTACTGGAAATTTTAACATTATATCTTTGTAAGGCTAATGCCCATCTAGTCAGTTTGGCACTGTGAGGGGCACTAATTGTATGATATGTCAAGGGATCATGATCTGGAATGACTTGTATTTGATATCCAAAGATCCAAGTGTCAAATTGGTGAAGAGCTTCAAACACACAAAATGCTCCACGCTCGATTGCATACCACTTCGTTTGGGTTGTATTAGTTTTTTACTAAAGAAAGCAATGGGCATTTCTTCCATTTGGTTGTAATGCTGAGCTAAACAAGCTGCAATGGCAGTGGCTGAAGCATCTGTAAATAATAGAAAGGGACGAGTTAAATCCTGTGTATATAAGGAAAGCATATTTGCTAATTCCTCCTTCAGTTTAATAACAGAATTTTCAGCTGATGATTCCCAAGGAATGTCATTCGGAATGTTTTTTAGTTAAGTTAGTTAAAGGCAACACTAACTGTGAGAATTTCGGGATATAATCAGAATAATAACTCGTGAGGCTCAAGAAACTTCTTACCTCACCTTTTGTGGTAAGTTGACTAAGTTTTTGAATCGTTTCCACCTTTTCAGGATCAGGAGAATGTTTCCCCGTACCAACTATGTGACCTAAGAACTTGACAGATTTTCTTCCAAAGGCACACTTTTTCAGGTTCACTTTTAGCCCTACTTCTTACAAGAACTTAAACACCTTGGAGATATGATCGAGGTTTCTTTCCAGGTTGTCGAATAGATAGCGACATCGTCGATGAATAAAAGGCAGTATTTCCGATGTGCGGAAAGAGCATAGACTTTCCGTAGATTGTCCATAGACTTCTTAAAGGTACTCCCAGCATTTTTCATGCCGGAGGACATGACCTTAAATTGGTAATGCCCCGAGTGAGTCACAAATGCTGTCAAAGGCTTGGCGTCATCCTTCACGGGGGTCTTCATCGTCAAGCCTAATACACTAATGGAGTTGACTTGGCCAATTTCAAAGGGAAGATATCTTGCGTTCTGCATTAGATATGCACCCGTGATTGTGACACTATTTAATAGTCTATAATCTAAGCAGAGCCTTACGCTTCCGTACTTCTTAAAGGCACACATGATAGGGTGACCCCATTCACTTTCAATAGGCTCAATCAGTCCTAATTAAAGTAACTCATTAATTTGTTTCTCTTCTTCTCGAAGGGCCACTGTTATGCGATAAGGTTTTAGTTACTTTGGAATGAAATCTAGCATTAAATTCACAGAATGTCCTCTTACCCTAGTAAGCCCTGGGAAAGAACTAAACACATTCGAAAATCTGGAGAGGAGATCCACAAGCTCCTCTTTTTGAGAAATTCTCAAATCATTAGAACTGTCCATTATATGTTCATGAATGTTCGTATCGTCTAATTCTATGGTGTCTGTAGGACCTTTGTGGAGATCACCAAATTAGCTGTCTTGGTCAAAAATGAGACCAATTTGCTCAACTTTTCCCACATACGGTCGTAATTTATTGAAGTGGATGTACTTTAAATTTCCATTTTCACTCTCGCCGCATGTGGCCTCGGTAGTTCAATGATAGATGCGGGACCCATCCCTTTTGGAAGAGCTCGTGAGACGACGATGGAATAAGTACCAAAACTTACTCACCAACTGCCGAACGTTTTTCTCTAGACCTAAAATTATATCTACTTGCATATTCAACTTGTAATTTTTCAGATTTTCCTCTTGCCTGATTACGAGCCTGCTTCAATTTCTCAGTTAAATCTGTCAAATATTGATCAATAAATCTTTAGTTACCCGTGGGAATTTAATTGTCGCCCGTCCACACCTCCTTCATTAGTCTGAATGGGCCGTTTGGTAGTTGGCCATATACAATTTGGTACGGTGAGACACCCTTTGGGCTATGTGGCACTTCTCTATATGCAAACATGAGGTAAGGAAGGTGAGAATCCCAATTATTTCCGTTTTCTTGAATATTTTAATTTAACATTTCTTATAGAATCCGTTTCAAGCCTTCTATTTCTCCCAAACTCCCCATGTGTCCTGGGGTAGCGAATCTTAGAGATATTCCCAAAACATCTCTGAAGGCTTCAGTCAATTCAGCAGTGAAGTTTATTTCCTAATCCGTCCAAATAATTTTTGGGAAATCACTTTGGGTGAATATCCTTATTAATGCTTCACATGTTGTTATTTCCCTTAACCTGTACAGCCTCTGCCCACAGCGTGCAAATACCGATTGCCCAAACAATGTACTTATGGCCTCTATGAGAGGGCGGTTCCAAATTGCCAATACAATTGACGCTCCATACTTCAGATGGGTTTTCAGGTCGAACTATAGGTGTCTATAGGCAGACAGTCGAACTATAGGCAGATCTTGCAGCTTTTACAAAATGACCTTGCATCCTGCTTGAGATTAGGCCAGAAGAAGGAATATTTTATCCTTTACTTTGTTTTACTCTCGCCTAAACGCTCGGCCAATGGAATATCATGGGTCGCTTTCATAACTTCTTCTCTTTTGCAGGTGGGAAGGACAACCTGTTTTACATTTTCACCACAGATTCACTCAATGTGTATTAAAATTCCATCATGTATTGCGTACGCATTTTTTTTTTTTTTTGTTCCTAGCCTGGTCCCAGACTTGTTTCAGTGACTCGTCAGTTCTTTGAAGTTCAACAAAAGATGATTTCACCAAATTTTTACCAGATGTCTTTGTATCCTGCACTATTGTTAAAGTAGATAGCTCTCTCACTCTCTAACAGTATATCTTTATCTTCTGTGCTATCAGAATTGTTCTGAATTTCTAAATCAAATAACTGAACATTTTCTTTAAAAAATCTCGTAAGCTGTTGTACTGTTAAACATGTCGTTGACGAGTTTCTTGGATACAGAGCACAGAACTATGTTTACAATCATCTATTTTTAAGTTGAAAGCTATATCCCTTTCACCAAATGCCAAAATAATTTGGACAGTTCATTCACCTTCTCCACTATCTTTATCAATTGAATCTTCATTCAAAACTGATATGTGTGCGCCTGTACCGACTACAGCCTTTATGGATATTTGTCCACATTTCATATCAACGAATTGTAGGTCATCAGTTCCATCTCGCGTTTTGATGGGATTGGAAACCGGGACTGATACCTTAGCCATTACTTTATCCTAGAGTTCCACAAATAAAACATTTAGGCTTAAAATCTCTATTTGTTCCCGTGTTCGACGTTATCGACATCTTAGTTTTCCTAAAGGATGATTCATCTTTTGATTTGAGACAGGCATTTTTGTAATTTGGGACGAACTTGTTATTGGTTGGTCTGTGCCTTGTATCATTTGAATGAACTAATGAACTCTCTTTACATAAGCCCGCACGCTTTAGTATTCATCTAGTTTATCAGCGAAGTCACTTGGAACTACTAATTTTACCTAGTCATCGACAAAATGCTCTCTTATGTCACCAGGGACACATTTCAATCGATCTGTAATCATGATATTCTTTAAACCTTCAAAATCATTTACACCAAGTCCTCATAAACACTCTTCAAAATAGCTGGTCAATTCAAAAACAAAATCACACCAGGATTGAGCTTGATTCCGCTGGTGCTTTACAAACTTTTGTTTAAAATTCTACACATTAAGTTCGAAACGTTTCAACAATAGATTTTTAATATAATTGTAATCGTTAAATTTTCCTTCTCTTTCTCGAGCCATTAATAGATTAATTTCACTTGGCATAACAGCCAAAAGAACCGACATCCAATGTCTTTTCTCAATGTTAACTCGCTTAGCCTGTCGTTCAAATAAGGTTAAGAAAAAAACTATGTCCCCATCTTTCATTTCAAATTTGGTACAACTTTTGTTAACTCATAGATGCTGAATTCAGTTTCAGATTCATTACGTAATACCCTAAACCTTTCATTCTCTAACAGTAATTTTTCTAATTGAAATTGGCGATCAAGCCTTTCCGTATCACGATCAAGCCTTTCTTTCTCTTTTTCAAATTCTTGTTGTTCTCGAAATTTTCTATCTTCTACTACAATTGCGAGTTGATTTTTGATAAAGTCCTCATCATAATCTGGATGTGAAGTAATTATTTTATTCAAATCTCAAATTTTATTCTCATATTATCCGTTACATTCAGATTCAAATCCGCGACTAGTACCTTTAAGTTATCCTTCTATGCCCTTCTAAATAAGCCGTTTTTGATAGCTATATTTACTTATGCACTCAATTTTAAAAAATATTAAAAGGAGAAAAGTTGTTGCAATTCTTAATATAATTTGATTATCATTTTTTTAAATACGTTTCCAGAAAGAAATAATAATATACTTAATATATCTATGCACATCAAAAATTTTAAAAAATACATCGAGGTAGCCAGGTTTTTTCCTTTTCTCTTTTTTTTTTTTTACAAAATAAAAATAAATGTGTATCACACACTTTATTTTTGATACCAACTCAAGTATATTAAATCGATATATATATATATATATATATATATATGCTTAACAGAAAAAAAAAGGTATATTCGGCAATTAATCAACAAAACAACAACAAAAAGAACAGGCATATTACTTACGCATAAAATATGACAAAACATGAATATGCAATTAAAACATTAAAAAATCAACACACAGTAAAATCAGATAAATATTATAATCGTTTCAAAGCAAACAAATTCATAAAATTTCTTGCAAATTTTTTTTTTTTGTGTTCTGCTTTAGGACTCAATAAAAAAACTGCCATAGTAAAATTAGTACTTGATATTTATCTTAATTGATATATAGAATAACACTTTTACGAACCCCGCATAGGAAATGACATCAACAATAAAAAAAATCATTCAAAGTTGCTTAGCTCATACAATCTTAATTATTACTAATACACTCAAGAAGAATCATAAAATAGTCTTTGCAGCACATTACATTTTAATTAACATATTCCAATTAATACTGTTGTATTAATTATTTGCTAACTCTAAAATATACGTTACTCGGAAACGAAACCAATTCCAATAGTTATGATTTAAAATTTATTATTCTCACAATTTGTTAATACTGGCGTATGCAAGACAAATTTCTCATAAGAATACTGTATATTTCATAAACGAAACAAAAACTGGTTCCGATACTTTTAACACGCGTAATATTTATTAAATTTGTCGAATATTGCCGTACCCAAAACAAATTTATAACTTAGCATACTGGTGTATTCCAAACAAAACAAAAGAAATAATTATCTCTACTTAACACACGTTACATTATTTACGAAATTTGTCGAATACTGGAGTACCCAGTATTCGACAAAAACTGATTTATCATTTAGAATACTGGTGTATTCCAAACAAAAAAGCAAATTTAGCTCTACTACTTTTAACACAAGTCGTGACATTCACGAAATTTGTAGAACACTGGATTATCCAAGACAAAATTAAAGTTTAGAATACTGACGTATTTCAACAATCACAAAGTTGTGCCAAAAAAAATTTTAATTGTTAATTTATAGTACTTAAAACATGTTTTACTCATTTTATCATAGAATAATTTCTGGCACTCTTCTCGTTTCGAATCTATACTGATGTAATGTAACTGAAAACGAAAGTAACACTGATATACAAAATACCTTCTTATTTATTTCTAAAAAATCAAAACATATAAGTTAAACACTTCATCTCTCTCTGATTACAATATGAGGAATCCTATTATGAGAAAAATGATGCTCCTACTTCACTCTTTCTGTTTCCGTAATGACTTCCTGAAATTATCCTCTCAGCGCTTCTCGTAAACGCTTACATTTTATTTATTTGGTTTAGTATCCCCGCGAATATCCCACCAACTGCGCCAGTAAAATTTTCACACACACTGGGTATAGTAAATAGGCAATTATAAACGAAAATAATTTATTTACACATTATTAAACATATATTAAACATTTAAGACGCGACACGAACAACACGACTCACAATACTTAAAAAGGGTCTTACATAATTCTCCTTCAGTACGCAGCTTACAAACTCTCCGTTCTGAAATTCCCTTTGGGATTAAATCTCACAGATAATCAGCATATAGCTGTAGGGAAATAGATGATTCTTACTTAAGGAGCCTCAAAATGCTACAGAAATAAAGTGGTTTATCAATATTAGTAAGATACGGAATAAAGGAAGGTTGCTCCATTAACTTAAGGGCATTAGCAGAATGCGACTGCGTGTTTATAAATTCAAAGATAGGTGGATTCTAAAATATACAGGGATTCAAATATTGAAATCTGATTTGATTCGCTGACAAAGTAAAAAATGGCATTTAACTGATTTGAAGTTAGTAGCACTAAAAATATTATCACTTAAAAAAAATATTTTTCGAAAATGATGAATTTAGTATTCTAAATAGCGCAGAAGGATAGTGCACAGCAAATTTCTTGGTAATCAAACTGTCACAATAGAAGACAACTTTTTTGAAAAAAATTACAAACTTCTGCAAGATCAGAGAACAACTCGCCAATTCTGGATTTTTTTTAACACATTAGATGGGAAAGTTTTAAAAAAGAAGTCACTATATAAAGGTTTTTTCCTAATGATGTTTTTATTCTATTGACGTTTTTCTAATTTTTTTTTCTTCTTTTTTCCTGGTATAACGCATTCGTTTCTTTAGAAATAAACTGTTTAAAATCAAACAAAGTATAAGAGTTCTGTTCAGAAGAATCAGGGAAATATTCATTAGATAAAATAATAAAATAAAATAAATAATAACATTTCCTATTCAACATTGTAGTTTTTTCCCGCTAAGTTTCCGGAAATATTACTACATAAAAATGAATTGAACACTGCTTCAAGAATTAAAATTTTGTCTTTTACAAGATACTTCTTTAATCCTATAAATATTTTTTATTTTCAGTGATTACAAAAAAATTTGCCCAAATTCTAATAACAGATTAGATTATTACTTTAAAATCAAAATCGTTTTTATTGCTACATCAAATTATTTATTACACGATTTTCTTCCATTAATGTAAGAAGAATTTTGCTTAATGTCTGGCTAGAAAATGAAGTTACATTACTATAGATGTTAAATGATAGTTTATACTGAATGTTAGCTTTTAATAGAAATGCTATATGATAGGACTTGTTTATGAGATGGTTCAAACCCACCAGGAGCATAACATATATGAGGCTATTAAAATAATACTGCTTTGATGTCTCGCAAAACTGGTTTGCCTGATATCTAATAAAAAATAACACAAAAAGTATTTCTGTTGATGCAGCTGGTAGTAAAATGCCAGTCAGTGGTTCATCTTCCAGCGGGCACGCGTATGTGAGAGATACACTAGATTGTCGTCGTAAGTTTGTGGCGTTAATAGGTCTCTGCCGATTAGATATTTGTATTTTAGAGAAAGCGATCGTTCATGTAAGAATTGTCACATCTGATTTTGTATGATTTTACAAATAAATCCCTATTGTTTTGGATTTGCGACAGCTGGCAAAGGCACTTACGAAAGAAAATGTTAAAAAAAGCACCCACATCTCTAAAAAATGAGCTAAAATTAAAGGTGCTAAAGAGAAAAGTCGAACTAGGTATTGAAGAAATGGAAACTGCGACGTCAGGGAAAAAACCTTGCCAAAAAGAAAAGCGGACTAGAATCACGAGGCTCGGTTGTGAGATTTGACAGAAATTTATATGTTTGGAGCACACTAAACATATTTGCTCAAATTGCAACGCAGCAATGAAATAATGATAAAGCTATTTTCTTCCTTTTTATATCTAACTTTCAATCACTTTTTCTCTTTTTATACATAAATTCTGTATATTTGCACTTCTATATTTTTTATATGCAAATTGTTCTGCCAAAATATCGGCAATGTCATATATATTATTTTTAAATCAATTCAGTTAACCTATGATCATTTTATATTGTTATTGCAATCTATGTTTATATTTTTTTCTTCTTCTTTTTAACTAAAAAATGTTTAAAGTGATTATAATTGTTAATCCTAAGCTATTTACAATATAATTTTAATAGCTACGCTTTTGAAAATTTACAATTTACTATAGTGTAGCTGGGAAATACGCGCGACCTTTCATGTTGGTATGACGGCCACGCCAGCTGGAAGATTAATAAGTTACTCATCTTGTAACACCAACTTGAATTTTTTTTTTTTTTTTCATCATGACCTTTTGAAAATTTTAATTCAATATAAATGTTTGATTATTTTCTTAACTAAGGAATGTAATTTCTTTATTATCTTAGTTACCTTGAAATTTTCAATTAACCCCTTTATGTCTACACAAAAATATGCGATTTAAATCAATATAATTTTGATTGTATGTATTAGAAAATTTTCCTTTTATTTAAAATTGTTAATAATTTCAAAGAGAATCTAAATTTTCTGTAAATATTACTCAAGCTAAAATTTTAACAACAACTAGCATAATTTGGCCACACAAGTAACTTTAAGTAGATTTCTGTTATATTCGTATGAGTTAATTTGATGTTCCATCTTTTTGACAATTACAGAATTTTCTTTCTATTTTGTCAGTAATAATAGTCATAAAGCTTAGTTTGAAACTTTCCGTCTATCACCTGTTTTACTGAGTTAAAAGGATATTTAATAAAGTTTAAGAGATAAATCGAATTCCTTTTATTCATGTGTTCTTAGCGAAATTTACGTATTACATATAACTGCCAAATCTGTTAAACCTGTTAATTACCAAACCATTAAATATCACACTTTGAAATTGGTTCAAATTTAAAAAAAAAATGCCTCAAGATTACTGTCAACAATCAGTCGCTAGGTAATTCAAATAGTAATGTAGTGCTGTTATGTGGAGCTCATTGAGATTGGTTATTAATCTAGATTATCTTTTCGGAATGATTATTTCTGATTATATTTGAAATTGAAATGAGCGAAACTATATCAAGTCACTATATTTTTATTCCATCAAAACCTACTACTGTTGCCACTTTTTAAAAGGACAACTTATAAAAAATAAAGATTATAAAATAGAAATGTAGCTGCTACATGTAGTTTCAGAGCCCTTTATTAGGCATTTCTTTTTCAACACTTAATGCTCTAAATAGAGTTCAAAGATTTTTGAAAATTGATCAGAAGAATTACTGTTGAGAGTTGTTTATACCAGAATTAAACAGATTCATTTTAAATGTATCAATTATTTAAAAAATGCGTATTAAGTACAATTTCAAAATAAACATTTGCTTCCTGTCACGCTGGATCTCTATCATGAAAAGAAAAAAAAAGTATTATTGTGGCTATGATAACTTTATTATTGACCTCATTACAGTATAATCGTTTCTTTAAGATGCAATATGTTAAGTCATAACACATTCTTTACTTACATATTAAAAACAATATGAAGAATCGCGGCCTATTAGTATTAGGGAATAAAAACTAATCTGTTATATTATAACTGTTTATAAGGTTGCAAGAGATTTTAAATATGATTTTTAATTATTTTTCACTTTATTTTGTAACCTTTTAATGCTACTCAAGAGTGATGTTTATTCGCTTGTTTCCTTTGGATAAGCCTTTATGATATGCTATTATTCTTGAAATAGTTGGCATTGATGACGTTAACTGCAATTGTAATTCTGCTATGATTATTCTCTCGTTTTCGGTTGTTGCAAATGAGAAAGCGGGAACGTAATTAAAAAATGTATATGTATCAGTGCTTAAATTGAATTACGGTAAAATCCTATTTTAGCCCACCGAGAGAGGCGAGACTTTTTCAAAATCTCGCCAAATCGAAAGTATTTGAATTAAAAGATTTAAAAAAAAGAATTCTTACCTTTCGCCAAAAAATTCTTATTATTCGCCAAAGGTGGGCTAAAATAAGATCGACCCATTGAATTACAAATTAACCTTTTTAAGGAACTCGTTTTTAAGAAATTTTGTTAGCTTCTTTTAATTTTATAAAGAGTCTAGCAGGGATTCAAGCAAACTATCAAAAATATTTCTCTTTGTAATGCTACATTGGCCATATTTTTCTTACCTGTGCATTTCCATGTTTCAATTTGCATTTCGTTTGAAATATTTTGTGATCTAATATACTATTCCGATGCAATGTATTTGTTTTAAATTAATGTGAGAATTAAATGTTAAATATCGTAGTTAAACGAATTATTTTTATTATAAAATGAATATTATTTATTTTGTAGGATTTCTTATAATTTAATATTAAATGTGTTCTTTCTATTTGGTGCGTTATATA
Organism: Argiope trifasciata; assembly: GCA_026543055.1. Lineage (NCBI taxonomy): Eukaryota > Metazoa > Arthropoda > Arachnida > Araneae > Araneidae > Argiope > Argiope trifasciata. The sequence goes on from JAPMOQ010029867.1 coordinate 210,310, forward strand.
AATAACATTTCAAAGAACTCCAGAATAAGATGTTATTTCATTTCTTTTTTTTAAATAGGAGAGAATGCAAAGCCCTTTATCCTACTCTCTAGCATATGCAATGTTGCTCACTGATGCATTTTCTATATATAACATCAGTCTGACTATAAGTGGTATGAAATTTAGAAAATCATATAATAATAAAATATAAACATTTTTATTGATTAAAAAATTATTGAGAAATTAATTGCCAGTATATATATGTATTTATACTGGTAATATTTTGTTAATAAATATCAACTTTATATTACTCTTCTTTTACAAATATTCTTTGTTATGACAATACAATTTAAAAATATTCATCCAGCATTCATGTACCCTACTAAGTTAGTTAATTGAGAAAAATACATGCTTTTAATTCTATAGTTTTTTTTTTCAAACATGCTCACATAATTTACTATAGTGCTCTTTTGATTTCTTAATGAAAATTGTAAAATGCATTAATAATGATTTCTATATACAGTTGTTATTGCAGTTTCCTTTTATTTTCAAAATGTTCATATTTTTTAATTTTGTATGGCATTCAAAATTCCATTATAACATTCTACATTTCACTTTCATTCTTCATGTGTAGTAGGACAATCAGTAGTTGAAAACAAGGTGATTATCATGTTAAGGAAAAGGAAACAATCGTGTATTATTATTATGTAGGGTAAATAATTCCACAAATACAGTGTATTGTTACAATCATATTCTAAAATCTTCAAAGCATTTATCATTTCCTGTTCTAAAGCGTACAAAATAACCTTATAATTTTCCTTTCTTTCTGCTTAGCATGAATTTTGTTAAACTGCATGTGATTACAGCTCCAAAAGCAAATAAATCATTAAATATTATTTCCAATTCTCTCTCTCTAGCAATGTTCTTATCAACTTTACTCAACTTTTTTTTGTATATAATATTTCTTATATTCTGTGAAATGTTGTATAAATACTATATTGGTTTATGATTCAATATTGATGATTAATGATATAAAATATAGTCTTTTGTTTCAAAATAGTCTAGTATCAATTACATTATCCTCAAAAAGAAAAAAAAAAGCTAATATCCCTTGATTTTGAAAATATCAGTGCACAGTGTTATGCATTAATTATTTTAATCCAAATGTTAATTATTTTAATCCAAATTTTTCACCAACAATATCTGCATCCTTATCAACTTTGTCCTTATTGGTAGCTAGCCACCTTTGGTGATCGGCTGGTTCACCGAGAATAATGCATTCTAAAATTTTCAATTAAATACTTAGGGTGAAGTGAAGCATAGTGGGCCCCCGAGTTTCTCGCCAATATGGCAGCCCAATGGAACATTCCACTAGCAACCCTAATTCTGTTTTGTTTACTTCTATTTTCAATAGTTACATGAATTACAACTATTTTATAAAAAATGTTAAATAAAAAATATTGCTTAAGGATTTTAATTTTGTTCTATATTATAATTGAAAGTTTTTTTTACAATTAATAAGAAAAACAATTCTATTTTTTTTAATGTAAATACGAATAGGAAATATTTGTTTTCAATTGTCTGAATTCGTAATTTACAAAATCATCTGTGTTCTCACATTCAAAGATAGCTGCAATGGATTTCTTCGAAGTTCTCCTAATTCTTTTGCTGCTGTAACATTCATTCCATTAATAATTTGTGATGTAGGCAATTGTGCAAAAATGGGTGTTGGGTAAATGTATCTGGTAAATCTGCAGCATGAATGTAGGGTGAGTGAAATATATATATTTTTTAAGTGGTGATAAAGTTAGGAAAGGATATTTGTTTGTATGTACTGTTCCTGTTATCCCATACTGTCCTTATGCTCAAGTGTTTATTTTGTTCGCCATCTTTATTGATGACTTGGTATCTTTGGTGCAGCAAGGGCACACTATTCAATACTTTTACCAATAATTATGTGCCTTGCTCTCTTTATAATTTCTCTGCTAGATATACTTAAACTTCGAAAGTCACGTAACTCGTATGATTATAGAAGTCTTACGATTATTTGTTCATTGCTCTACATAACTAACTCTCTAACTCCCAATAAGTTTTCATAAAATCCTGTGGAAAATATCACATTTTACATTGTTCCATAACATTACGTTTCCTTTTAAACGCGTACTGAACATCACACTTTTCTTGGTTTAATTTTCAGTAAGAGTTAATTTAATTTTTCAGTTTTTGTCAAAATGACGGCAATCATTGGTACAATCATAGTGTGCTCTAGCTGGTTAAAATCTACTTTCATTTTGTAAGAAATTAGTTGTTGGAAAATATAATTATATCTATATGTGTATTTAAATTCCTTAAAAATAGAAACTTAATTTATAGCTTTAAACATTGATGTCAATGAAAAAAAGTAATTTTTAAAAGGATTTGAAAAAAAAAAAAAAAACCAGTTTTATACTGTTATATTTTTGGAAGTCGCCGCAGAAATATTCCAAATGTTAGTGCATTTTTAATTAATGTTCACAAAAATATCCTTCTAGGTATGCTTTTTCACTCTCCAAAGTAAATATATTAATACCATGTGATGTATCTCTAGATCATATGTTCTGGTGTGTAGAGCATTAACACACACACATTTATTCATTCATATACGCAAGCACATATTCATTTGATTATCAGCCTTGGAGTAATTCAGGATAATGATTGGCCTGAAATGGTATATTTTTTTAAGATGGTGGACGAAAAGATCTAAAAGAGCACTTTTTAATAATAATATTTCTTTTTATATAAATCAGTCTTTTAATGATTGCTTAGAAGACTGATTGATGTAACACCTTTGCTTAAAATATTAGTAAAAATATTTTGTTAAATATAATTCACGGAGCAAAGTATGAACGGTAATTCATCAATGCGTTTTTTGCTTCAAGTTACATGAAATGTAATTATTATTATTATTATTGTAATTATTTATACCAAATTTACAGTAGATAATATGCATGCCAATTACTAATGATTTACAAATTAGCCATTCAGCACGAATTTTAATGAGTATCCTGTATAAATTCAAACATGTTTACCATAAACAAAATGCTGATTTACTAAATTAATGATATAGATATTGCAAACCATCATAGAAACCTTTTGTTTTTTTAGAAATTATAACATTTAATATTTATTTAATTTCATCTAATCATGTGTTGAAAGTTACGTTTTTTTCGATTTAATTTGCAATTATAATTTAATTTTTAATTTTAACTTCTGTCAGTATGATGACAACAAATGAAAATGTTTAATAAAATCTATTTTTTCCCCTTTGCTTGTTCATTATTTATCATTTGTTTTAAAATTTTATTGTTTTGTCTGAAATATATTATTAAAAAATATGTTTAAAAAATTTTCCTTAAAAATTCATTGAAAATAGAAATTTAAGTTAAATTTAAAATATTGATACCATTAGAAAGCTAATTTTTTAATCTTTAACTTGATGTAAAAATCAGCTTTGGGCAATAATATTTTCGAAAGTTATAGCAGAAAAACGTTGAAATTTTGCTTAGTTTTTAATTCAAATTCTAATTAAAAATTTGAAAAAAGGGCTTCGAGATGCACATTCCCGACCTCTAAGGTATACATGTACCAAATTTGGTAACCCTAGGTCCAATGGTCTGGCCTGTTGAGTGCGAACGCACACACATATTGAGCTTTATTATAAATATAGATATCGAAATTGTCAAATTTGAAGAAGTGGGTAATTGTTGAAAACAAATTGTGGAAAAAGAAAAGTAATAGAAAACAAAGATATTTTTTAAATTTTCATTGTGATCAGATTTTGGTTTATGTTATAAATTGAATACAATTTAATAGTGTAATGTATGTCAAAAACTATGAAAAGTGTATATGGTACTGTTTTTATTATTTAACTCTAATAAATATTTTTAATAAAAAATGTGCATATTTCTTTAAATCATTCATTTTATAATAATTTTTATTTCCATTGGTTCTGCCGCTGGTCTTTTTATCGACGTCTATCAACCTCTGAAATCAAAAGCAAAGTGTATGTATAAGGCTACTCCTCTTCTCAGCCAAGACTTGCAGTTAAGGGTGAAACTGCAGGGTACTTCTGCTGTCACTGTACATTGCCACAGGTCTTATGTATAATTTTAAGCATTTATTTCTTTCATTGCAGAGCAATATATTTTTCGGCTTCATTCTTATTTTTGAAATTTATTATATTAATTTTGACTTATAATTTAATTCTTTGATTATTTATGGAACAAGTATGTTTAAATTTTAAAATTATTACTTAAATGAGAATCACTTTGAGTTTTATTCTAATGTGTTTAGAAAAAGAACATATGTGTACAAAATTCTTATTAACTCACTTAGATGCCACTGCTCTTTTTCCTGTTAAAAGCCAATGTTTACTTAACATTTAAATTTGGTGTATTTTTGCTCATTTGTTCTCATCTACTAGTATGCATTATGCATGTTTTTATAAAAAGTAATTATATAAATATTAATTGAACATTAAAAATTAAACTAATAATATATTACACACACACAGCTACATTTGAAACTTTAAATACCAGTATCTGGTTCAAAAAATCTTTGGGAGAAGGGAAATTGCAAAAAGCAAATCAATCAGTTTTGGTGCCTATTGTCATCTTTTTAGTGAAAAAAAATAAGGCAAAATGATTGAGAGCATTATGTTTATACTGTTTTTTATTACTAAGAAATAATTATTCTTTGATAAAATATGGAAAAAAATGCCTCTTACATTATTTTATGATATCTTGGCAGCTTTCTAATTTTTTTTATTCTACTTTTTTGATGATGTCTTTGAAATTCAGAAATTAAGTTATTGAAAATAACAAATTTACTAAAGTAAATGCAGCTTGAAGAACTAAAAACCAAAATAACTCTAATCATTTGTCAATATAGAATGTTACTTTATTTTTCATATTGCTGCAGCTGTTTTAGATATTTATAAAGCTTCAATATATGCTTATTATTTCTGATGTATTTTTGGTAAATAGGTTATAATTTTTTTTTCTGATAATTTAGTGCATTTTCTAATCATTGCTGTTATTATCTGTCAGCTACACAATATCAATTCTGTAATATTATTATGAGAGGGAGGATATATTCAAATTGAGCGAATTCTTTGATTTGAAAATTTGCATGATGATGATTGTGTTTAATATTAAAGGATATTTAATTAATGATGTATTTTTGAAAAAAAATAATAGAATTGAATTAAAGAGTTGCAGAAATTTACGAAGAAATTCTGGCATGATCTATGTTGCAGATTCTTTTTTTAATCGCTTCTTCTCAATTCTATCTTTTTAAGTGCAGAGTATTGTAAATAATATTTCTTAGTTTGTCTATTTGTAAATAATAACTGGAATATGTATTTTAGTAAGCAGTATTGAGAATTTTGTATGTTTGAAAGAAAAATAGATCTTACCCTGTCCGAAAGTAAATGTAACAGTTGAATTAAAGCCCAAGAGTAAAGAGGTTTTGGAAATTTAATCGAACCATCATATATGTGAAGCTAACTAAAACTTTTTCTAGAAGTTTAATATTAGTATTTTGAATGCTTTTCTTTAAATGATTAAAATTCTAACATTCAGTACCTTTTTAAGAAGAATGAACTCTTGATAATATATTTTCTCACAGACAGATTGATAAATATCTTAGTTCTCATAAATTCTGTTTTCTTTTTTTGTTTTTTTTGACAGAAGATTGGATGGATAGATCTTGGTGAGAATTCTTGTTGACTTCATTTAAAGTTTTGTGTGTCTCAATTGTTACTGAAGTACTGGTACTAGTAATAGTGTTCATCTGCTGGAAACTGTTGCTGCTCTAATGGTAATTATTTTTATTGTAACAGTTTTCTCTATAGATTTAAATGAATGTAGCATGCTGTTTTAATAATTTTGGTTTTATCTTTTTAATTGAGATACATATATAGAGATTCTTTGATTACATTGTTATAGTAGTTACTGGACTGCAGCTGGGTGTTAGTATTAAATAATAAATAAATAGTAGCCAGCATTTAACTTATTTGATTAAGGTGTCACTGCAGTCTGTTCACTTTTTTATTTAACTTAGTATCCAAGAATCAAATGCATGATTATTGCTAAGATGAATAAGGCAATTCTTGGATGCAAATGTTTGTAAAAGTTTATGTTAGTTATGCTGTACATACTCTAAATAATGCTCTGATGATGAGAGATATATTTTATTTATGTACTACAGAAGTTTAAAAGTTCTGAGTCCATACATTATCTAATCATTTCAAAATTTGTTTATTATAAACTGATTGATAAAATTTATTTGAGTACTTTTATAAGAATTGTGAAAAACCTTTTGACGTATGCCACCAGGAAGTTTTTGAATATTTAACATTATTGAAATAATAGTACTAATTTCTCGGATATGTATTTTATAAGAGTTAAGGTTTGTATAATGGTAACAAGTGGTATCCCAAATAATGTAATATTAATTACATTATGTAATCCTATTGAATTTGAGTATGTTATAAATGATAAAAATTAACTGTTCCAGATGCTTATATAGTTTAAACATAATGATGTAGTGATAAAATTGAGAAAGTTTTGAATTTAATATAAAAGTAGTTTAATAATTGTTTTTAATTCATTGTAGTTTGAGAGAAATGGTTACTATTTTGAATAAAAATGTTGGTGGAATCAAAAAATTTTGTTATTATTAAGAAATGATATTGTTATATCCATATTACAGAAATATGATCTATTGTTCATTATTTATTTCTAACTAAAAATAAAATACAGAAGCTTAAATATAGATATGTGCAATAATGTATCTTTGACCAGTGTGGTATTTCATTAAACGGATCTGAAATACAATGCTTCTTATTTAGAGGAAAGTGTGGATGGTTGATTCAAAATGACATTCTCAAATTGTGAAAATATTTAAATTTGGGCATGCTATCTCTAATTGATTTGTGTACATATGATCTATTACACAAAATTTCCATTTCAATTAGGAAAACTATTTTAAAGACAAGATAACAAATTTATTTAGAAAGGGTAATGCAATTCCTCCACCTCCCACATTTTATTCTTTTATGGATTAGAAACTTACTCATAAACAACAAAACAAAAGTTTTTAACAGTATTTAAAAACCTCTAACAATCTTTTTGAAAATAATGATAGATTTTTTTTCAAAATTTAAAACTAGCAAGAAAAATTTCCATTCATTAAATTGGAGAGTAATCAGTAGTTATAAAATTAAGTACTCTTGTTAGAATGAGGGAATATTTGATATAATTAGAATTATTTTTTTGTTGTTGTTCCTTTATATCATAAATTATTGACTCATTTTTATGTTATCTACAATCACTTTACATCATTTCATTTTTTCTACTCTTCATTTTGAAAGTCACTCAGTAACTTTCTACATAAATTTTATTCTTACCCATTTTCAAAACATCTAATTAGAATACTCTACAATTCCGACCCCTTTATATTTTTTATAGAACAAATAAGCCTGTACCTTCTCACTCACAATTAATAAGCAACCAATAAAAAAAAAATAGAATGGATTGAGTTTATTAGAATGTGCTGAATATCCAAACTACAAGTCCATATCTTGACAGATCTGAATGATGTGTTACATTGAAAAGAGATGTTCTTCCCCATTCATGTGGTATAGTGAATTCCTGTGTTTAGAAAACGTATAGAACAGAATTTTTTAAAATGCTAATTATATTTATCAAGAAGTTATGTCTCAAAGATATACTGAAATGCACATGAGGCAATGTTAGATCTAATATATATTGGTGCAATTCTAATTCTAATAAAAAAAATTCTGTTATATTTGATACAATTATTGATTCATTAAAGTTTCAATTTGAATTTTTCCTCTGAGTACCACTAAAGAATCCGTTGTAACGAAGAGTTACTCTGATGGCATAAAAGTTGAACTCAATATGATTTAATGGTTGTTTTAAACATGGTTTCTTGTTGCTTGGTTTAATTTGTTTGCTTGCATAATACTTAGTTATCTGAAGTTTATTTATCAATCTGGAATTTGGAGAAACATACTATATGCACATAATATTTGAATTGTTTGAAAATGTTTTGAATTCGGGACCTATCAGACTTAAAACAATTTTGTTTGAAAAAAAAAATAGTATTTTACTATGTATACATAATATTGAAAAAAAATTGAATTTTGTGATGATAAATACTTCACTCAGCAAACAAGCAAGAAGCATTATTGCAATTTGTTGAACAATAACTTACTGTTCCTTTCTAGTGCTAGCATAAAAGAGGATTTATGTGGAATTATGAATGAAAATTGTGACCTTTAATAGAAATCTGTTATACAAGATGAATGAAAATGGCATTAAGAAATTTGCAATGGTTATAAACAATGGTGAAACATTTTTTTTCGTCTTTATCATACTTGGCTTTTAAAAATTTGAATGAAAGCAGCAATTTGCTTTTTCCTAGTCATTTATACCTCCTTGTTCCCAGGTTGAGTTATTGAATATGCTAGTGGACTGATATAGAAAATCCAAAAGCTCTTGAATAAGACCTGAGGATTCAATGAAATGCAGGTTTCTTCCTTAAATAAAAGTAAGAAGTAGGGACAGATTTTTTAAAGTTATCTTAAAAAGTGTGAGAATGTCAGAATAATAATGCAACTGATGTAGGTTAAATAGACTTAGTCATATTCTTGATACTGACTATGCTATTTATCACTTTGAAAATAGTGAAAAGAAAAGTATTTGCATTCAAGTTCAGTAATTATGTTCTTCAAAGCCTTTCTAAATGATAAATTGTTGATTAAGTTTTTAAGAGCATTGAATATAATCTGCTTATAGGTTGAAGCATATTCATAGCTGTCTTTTTCTAAAAATTATCATTTATGAGATTTTTGGATTGCCAGTCCTAATTATTTAGCTTTAGTGTTTGATGTCTGGTTTTCTTTGTAATGTTGCTTATTTTATTTCTGTTGAATATGCAAAATAAACATTTAGTTTAGCTATTTTATCTTAAAATTTCATCTCTAGTAAATATTATTGAGAATTAATAAATGGTATAAATTAGTTGAGTTACATATTATTTAAATATTGTTTTGTAAAGAAGAAACTTTTCATACTTTATTTTGCTATTGTTTCTGCAGAATTTTTATTTGTTCTCCAATTATTTAATCATTTAAAATTTTATTTCAGTGAAGTTTGACAAAATTTGCTTTTTTTGGATCACTGAAATTTATGTAATGAAAGACTGCTGTTTTGATAACTTCAAATATTTTAATGAAGCCCATCAGTTTCATCAGTGTTTCATTTTATTGTTTAATTCAGAATAATTTTATAAATTTAATAACTTTCTACTCATTAGATATATATTTAAGCAATGTCAATAATATGGAAGAATATGCTTACATAAAATATACCCATTTATATTTATGAAAAGCATATGTTAGCTTTTAGAAAAAGGCAGACTGATAGTTAAGATGCATATTGATTTTGTTTATAAATTATTAAAAACGAAGCTTATTTAAGAATCTAGAATTTGAATATACACTATGTTTATATAGTGTTGTGCATGCAGTTTACAAATAATTTGAAATGGAAACCAATCATATTTGGAACAGTTTTTAAACATATTTTTATGTTTAAATAGTAAGTACATTACTATACACATTTTTTTGTCTTTGTTTTGATAACAAATATAAAATTTTAATTCTTGCAACTTAAGGATATATATTTTAATTAGAACTAACATTTGCAGAGTTTTGATAAATTATTGATTTTTCCAAATAAAATCCTACTGATGGAAATGTATTATTATATGAGGCATACTCAAGAATTAAAAAAATATATTATTAGCATGCACATAATTTATGCCATATTTATTTTGAAAATCTTGTTTCATTTGCATAAAAGTGATTCACAAAAGACAAATTGTTGTATGCTACTAAGGGCTTGTAATTTTAAATAAGTATTCTAACTGATTTTAATAACTTCCTTGTTAAAGTAAGCTACAATTATTTTTGTTTTATGAATTCTAATAATTTGTAAGCTTACTCAATAACAAAAGATGTTGGAAAAGCTTTGTATAAAGGGTGGAAACTATATGTACTAAATTTGTGTGTACTATATGTACTATTAATTTATCTGGATTTTGTAAATTTATGTAACAATTGCAAATTTCTAATACAACTGATTTATGACATAATTTGCTGTTTCAGTATTTTCATACAGCATTGTCTAATAATTGTCTTTTCTTTTTTTAAAAAATAATATTAGTAGAGTATTATGAGAAGTATATTAGATTTTCTTTCCCCAATCTAAACAAATATACTCGCATGTTCATATCCAGAATAATTATCCTAATTTCAGTATTGTTTAGAACCCATTAATGGCTATATATATATAATAATAATTCATTCCAATACATGATTATTATATAGTGCTACACTTCATACATTTAGTACATTTTTGGAATCATAATTCTTTTCATCAAATTTAATCTCATTAATGTTTTCAAATTCATAATTTAAAATTTGCATTATTGTGTTTCTTTTCCTTGAATATTTGTATGATAACATATCAAACTAATTGTTATTAAGTTAGACACTTTTAGTACACTTTTACAAATTATTATAGAAAAATATTATTTTACATTGTCAACCATTTTATTTTTTGTATTGATGATCACTGCTCAGGCTACTTGTTTTGATATGATTTATTTTATTACATATATTTAACTTGCTCCAAATCTGAAAATTATGCAAACCAGTTTTGTTGAAACTTATATATGCAGGTCTTTATATCAGTTTATTTTTTAAGTAGAAAATGATTAAATATAAATATTATAAATGACAACTTGTGTTTAATATGATTAATTAAGTCTTCTAATTAATTTCTGTGAGAGTTTTTGTTATTATTAAAGTTTTATAATAATTTACATTTTTATACCAGCTGAAGGTTATTTCATTTGTATTTAAATTTTTATTTGATTTTATATCCTTATATTGTTTTTGTAATTCATTTGCTTTTTTTTTCTTTACCTAGTTACAATGTGCAAATTCTTTACTATCTTTCTTTTTATTAGGTATTTGAACTAATTCAAATTATTTTGCATATTTACTGAACTTTAAATACCATTAACTGAAAAATTTAAGATTAAATACCATTGTACTACAATATTAATTCATACCATTTGTTTATAAAAATTCTAATAAAGTGAGTACTTACATTTATTGCATACAATTTATTTGTTATATTGTTATTTATTTACCATATTATATTTTTAAAGTGAGGTTACTTGTTATACACATTTCTTATCATATTTTTAGACTGGCACTCTTTTTGTAAGTTGCAGTCTAAACACTCTTTGAATTCTATCATTCTAAACACTGTTCATTGGACTTATAGCTGCCATATGGGGGGATCATTATTTTCTATTTATAATTATCTCGTATTTAAAAAAAAATGTGATTTTTAATGTTTATTCACAATAATTTGATCAATATTTTACATAAAATCTTTATATCATTTTAACTCTTCTAATATTCCTTTTATTGATAAGAATTATATTATTATATTTATGTATATATTTAAAAAAATTTCTAAATATTTTCATAAGTTGCCATACAAATATTTATTTGTTATTCTTAGTAATTCATTTGATTGTGCTCTGAGCTTTTACAGTCTAAATTTTATTTAAAAACTTAGTAGATTTATATTTTAAAAAATATTTATTTAATCTTCAAGGTTTATTAGTATACTTTATTTTCAAACCTTCTACTTAATAGTTTGAAATTGGCATGCTTTCTTCAAGTTGATTGCAGTAAAAATAATTGATTCCAGTGGTTGCTGCTGTTAAGCCAGACGTAGGAATCAATCTTATCATGTTACTATGTTAAAAATTGGTGATTCAATTTTTTAAAAAATGTTTAAAGATACAGGAGAAAAAATCTCTATCAGATAAATCTTGTAACTATTGTTTTTACTGTAATTCAAACATCCACAGAAGAAAATGTTATTATTAGAGTCATTTCCTTATAAAATAAGTGAATGTTTAAAATTGAGGATATTATATTAAACTGCTTGTTATTATTTTTAAAAAATAAAATTTATCAGATTTAGTATTGTGCTATAATTGATTCTGTACTTATTGTATGTGATATTTCTGTGTTGGTAAATTTCATGATAAAATTTCTATATTTTTTTAAATCTAAAATTGCTTCTTCAGTTTTGATGAAATTTCAATTTATTGTCAAATACATTAAATTAAATTTCAATATCTGTATATATGCATTTTATAATAATTATTATTTCTAGGATCTGGAAAAGAAATGAAAAATACTGTCAAGTTGTTTTGCCGTAGATTTGTATATATCTGTTTCCAAATAGGAAACTCCTTTGTTCTGTTATTTGCTGAAAATTGACAACTCATTGTGGGTTTTCTTTTTGGCAAAAAATTCATAAATTTACACATGTATCTTCATGTATATTTTTCATAATGTATGGAATATTTTTTAAGATAATCAAATTATTATTTTAATACATGCTGATCTATCTAACTCTTATTAATATTTTTTAATATGAGTTCATACTTTTAAAAATATTAAAATGAGCTTGTATGAGATTAATTTTTCTTATGTTCTGTTAAAATTATCTATAAGTTAAGATTACTGTAATGATAGTAAAGTTTTATTTTAAAATATATCTTAAAAGCATTAAAATTTTATTTGAATATGTGAATAAGCTTGTTTCTACAAGTGGAATACATACACAGAGTTAAAAAAAATATCCTATCTTAAAAATAGCTGTTCAATTATTGTTTCTTAATGTGTTATTCATCACTTCACCCCCTTTAATTATTTTTTGTATACATTTTATTTATTTTCTGTTTTAAATTGATTCTATGTTAATTTTATGCAATATTCATTATTTCTTAATAAAATCCTGGCAATACATTATAATGCCACAAATTTTAAATAAAATATTTTATTTTCCTTCTGTGGAATACAAATCCTGATTATGGCTGGTCATACAATATTATTGATACATTAACATAGTTTCTGCGAGTTGTTTAGTTTTGAAATTGCTACAAATTGTTATTTAATCATATTTTCAGCACATTCGAAGGATTCTTTTTTAATCATAAGTAAATTTCTCCATTTCCAAAGAATAAGTATGCATTATTAGTTACTTTTTTGGAAAATGGATAGTAGCCGACACTTTTTTTTAAAACTATATCGGTTTGGAATATGATTGGTTTAGTAAAAAAATGACCATTTGAATATATTGTTTTGTTAATATGTGACACGCATATTATTATCTGTTGTGCTGCCTCTTATGACCTCTTAATCTTTTTTATTTTAAATCTATACATTGATAAAATCTGATATGGAAATGATTTTTCATTCCTCTGAGAAAGTCTGAAAGTTGAAAGTTTCCATTTTAAGTTATAATATATTATGAATATCATCTGTAGAATTTATGAATATCATCTGTTAGCAGATTTTTTAAATAAAAATGCTTACATTTAAAATGCAGCATGAAAGAAATTTTGAACTTATAAAATGAGCATAATGAAATATTCAATATTTGTTTTGGCTAAAATATTGTTTTGAAAATTCTATGTATTCAATTAAAAAATTTGAAGGAGAATAAATCCATTATTACAATGTCGTAGTGCATTAGTTCAAAAATGAAAATTATTTGCTACTTTTATTTATTTAACATCTAAATGAAAGATTGCCTTTGTTAAAAATTGAATTGATTTTGTGTTTCATCTTTGGAAAGAATTTTTCAGTCTGTAATCAGAATCCTTTTACATCTCTATTAAATGATTTTACTTATATTATAATTTTTAAGTTTCATTGTGAATGTTATAGCGTTGATAAAATTCAAATATTGTAGTATGCACTATTGGATGAATATGACATTATTTTTACTGGGATTAGATTTTAAAAGAAATTTTGCAGACAGTATTATTTTTTGAATTCAATCATCAATATTAACTGAAATGATAAATTTATACTAAAAATGCAGATATTATGTTGCGAGAAAATTACTAGATTATTGTATTCAGATTATTTAAATGAAAATCATAAGCATTATTTGATTTATTTTAATATGAGTACTATTTATATATATATATATATATATATATATATATATATATATATATATATACACACACATACATATAGAGTGATCAGCTAATAAGCCCTGATTTCAAAATTTAATATCTCTACAATATATATTCATAGATCGATAGAATTATGCAGTAAACTGTACGTTTATTAGAAAACTGTAAAAATGCTGTACAAAAGTTTAGAAAATTTAGTTACGAAAATCGTTAACAGATAGCGTTCTAATCACAATGCCCATAGCCGCTTTCAGTGTGACATAAAAAATGACGTTTTGCATAGTGTCTGACTCCAAACAAGCGGTTGCTATGTTTGTTTTACCTATATTAACCACTTAAAAGTAACTTTTAAAATTCTTATCGTGCTTTTTAAGACTTTAGATGCCGTAATAATGTTGTATACGATTTATTTTACTTTATTAATAGGAAAGTTAAGCATAGCAACCGTTTGTGTGGAGTCAGTCACTAGGCAAAACGTCACTACTGAAAGCGTCTTTGCATCGAAGTCTAAAGTGATCAGTACGACTGTTGGATAGTGAAAAGAGGCTAGTGTAGAAAGTGAAATAATATATTCCATTGAACATTTTTTGGTACTCGAATTTCTCCGATTAGAACATAGTCCCATGGCAACGCGTCGCAGTTTTCAAAACCGATCCAATGTTCAAGTTGGACCCGATACGTAAACCATTCGCATGCTCTTCGCGAAATTCGAACGGACTGGCAATTGGCTGATGATCGAAGGGGAAATGTTGGACCTAGGCAAACTGTAGTCACTCTTGAAAATGCAGCCAAAGTTTCTGGAGCTGTTCTGCAAAATTCTAGGAAAAGCATCCGAAGAATTGCACCAGAAACAGGTTTAAAGTATACGAGCGCTCAAAAAATATTAAAAAATAGCCTACGGCTGTTTCCATACAAAATCAAAGTCGTCAGGCCATACCCATGAAAGCTGTGCAACAAAGGGCTGACTTTTGCGAATCAGATTCTAAGAATGATCGACAACGACGGATTTGACGTGAGCTGCATCTGGTTCACAGATGAGGCACATTTTCATTTGAATGGAATCGTTAATAAACAAAACTGGAGATTTTGGAGTTCCGAAAATCATTTGTGTGAAGAGAAAGCAGTGCATTCGCCTAAAGTTACTGCATGAGCTGTGGTATGCGCTAGAGGCATTAACGGCCCCTTTTTCGTGCGAGAAACGATAAATACTGAACGTTATGTTACAATATTGGAACAATTTGTCAGCACTCAACTAGCGTTGGAGGATCGACTGGTTCGTGCAAGATGGGGCTCGACTACATCGAACAGATTAAGTTTTTCGCTTTCTTCGTGAATACTTTGGGAGTAGAGTAGTTGCGTTAGATTATCCGCAATTTACTGACACAGGAATAGCTTGGCCTCCATATTCTCCCGATCTAACTCCTTGTGACTTCTTACTGTGGGGAGCATTGAAAGACACTGTCTATAGAAACAATCCCGCTTCTTTAGATGAGCTTGAATCGTTGGTTGGTGTTGCATGCGACTCCATTTCCGTTGAGACATTACAAGACATCAAATTTCATTGCTCGATTACGCCACCTCATTGTTTAAAATGGTGAACATTTTGAAAACATTGTATTTTGGTGGGAAAGAAATTTTCACTTTACATCACTTTATTATTTTTTTTAAGACTCCTGTCTGAGAAAGAGTTTTCAGCTCGGAGCGCCATCTGTTCCATTGGAATCTCAGTCAATTATAGAATGATAAAATGAGCACTGAATTTTTCCACAAGTAACGGCCTACAATATTTCGGCTCTTAGTACATTTATCTTTACCTATTTCATGGGATACTAAATGAAAATTTCACATAATTAGTAAAGTCTGAAGAAAACCTTTTCTAAATTCATTATTAAAAGCTCTTAAAAATTACAATCATCTATTATTTTTGAAAGCAGTTAATAAGTAATGATTTTAACTGAAAATAAATTCAGTATGCAAATGTTTGCAATATATTTTGTTTGTATGTTCCTTGTTTCTGCATAAAGTAATGCATATTTTTCAAAAAATATTTTTAACATGTATTATTATTATTATTATTATTTTTTTGACATTTTGAAAACAATCCTTTGTTTTTTTTAAATCTATTAAGTATGGTTTCAAATTTACAAATAAATTTAAATTCTTTCAAATTTTCTTCTGTGAAATATTATATAAGTATACAAGTATCTCCATTATTCTATTTCAAAGCAGTATAACAATGCATGAATAAATATTTTATTGATTAAAAAAAAACACGCCATGAATTTGTGCTTTGCTCTATATTAGATACTGATTGACCACTAATTTAACTAATTTAAGTAACTACTAATTTCATGTTTGGAACATCAAGTAATTATGTTTTAAATTGTACTTTTTAAAATTATTTAATATAGCTTTATTATTTTTGAGAAGGTGGGATTTTACTAGTTTTTCTCCTACTTTCCGATGAGCGAAAATTTCGATACTTTACATATTTTTGTCTTCTCACTAGCAATATATTATTTTGGTATTTTCAAAATTTAATTATCAATTATCTATACTTATGATAAAGCTCAAAGTGTGTGTGTGTGTGTTGGCGCTCTACAGGTCAGACGGTTGAACCTACAGCTACCAAATTTGGTACATGTATACCTTGGAGGTTCGAAATGTGCACTCGGAGCCCTTTTTTCGAATTTTTAATTAGAATTTGAATTAATTAAAATTTAAGCGAAATTTCAAAGTTTTTCCGCTGTAACTTCCGAAAATATTATCGCACAAACATGATTTTAACATCAATTTAAAGATAAAAGAAATTAGCTTTCTGATGGCATCAGAGTTTTAATGTATAACTTAAGCCTCTATTTTTAACGAATTTTTAAAGAAATATTTTAACCATGTTTTTTTGAGCGCGTGACTGGATAAAATAAAAGAAAAAAATGACGGAAGTTCAAATAATAATAAAAAAAAACTATCATCGTAAATCAAGTCTAAAGAAATGATACTTTTAGCACGTGATTGGATAAAATAAAAGAAACATAAAATGTGATATTTTTAAAAAAAAATAAATAATCGTTTGCAATATCTAAATCATTTATTCAACAAATCTTTATTTATGGTAAACCTGATTGAATTTAGACAGGATATGCATTGAAATCCCGACTTAATAGCATATTTCTATAATCGTTTGCAATATCTGTATCATTAATTCAATATGTTTTTTCCATTATAAAATGTGATAGTTTCTAAAAAAATAAATGCAAAGCCAAGGTTTCTATAATCGTTTGCAACATCTATATCATTCATTCAAGATTTTTTTTTTTTTTTCTTTTTCGCTTTCTTTAAAAAAACACATTTAATATAGAAGCATCACGGAAAAAACGTTTTTAATTTCTGGCTAATCAATGCCCGGAATTGCTGCAAGGCTAATGTATATGTGACTTAATTAAAAATTATAGAACGCATTATTCATGGCGAACCAGCTGGTCGCCAAAGGCGGCTAGTTATTAAATAAAGTGGGCTAAATTTTGTTTTCGTAACAAGTGATATCATTTCTTTAGAAATTGATGAAAAAATGATTTCAAATATCCTCTATATTTGCAATAAAGAATTATAAGGTGAAGCAGAAAATTTAGTTGTATTTTCTAATAGACTAATAAAAACGAAATTTAAAAATCATTTTTCACCAAATTAAATTTTTCACTCACTGCGCATTTAAAAATTTAACGTATCCTTTCACTCAAGGGCATTGGCATTCATTTTATGAATGACCTTTTTTTCATTTTCCAGACATATCTGAAATTAATTTTTTTTTTTTAATGTGAAAACTGCAATCAATATTAACATCTGAAACCATTCTGAATAACTATAATAATTGCTTGTAAAAATAATAACAGAGAAGAACTATCCGATTCCTATTGAAATCGTCATGGATAAAATTACTAAATTAAAATATTTCATGTTTGAATCGAGCACGGTTTTATCTATATCTATAACTTATAATAAAGCTCAATGTGTGCGTGTGTGTGTTTGTGTTGGCGCTCTACAGGCCAGATCGTTGGACCTACAGCTACCAAATTTCGTACATGTATACCTTGGAGGTCGGGAATGTGCACCTTGGAGCCCTTTTTTTCGAATTTTTAGTTAGATTTTGAATTAATTAAAATTTAAGCGAAATTTCGACGTTTTTCCGCTATAACTTCCGAAAATATGATCGCACAAACGTGATTTTTACATCAATTTAAAGATAAAAAAAATTAGCTTTTTAATGGTATGAGTGTTTTAATGTATGACTCAAGCTTCTATTTTTAACGAATTTTTAAAGAAATATTTTAACCATGTTTTTTTAGCACGTGACTGGATAAAATAAAAGAATGCTGGAAGTTCAAATAAAAAAAAATATATCATTGCAAAATAAATCTAAAGAAATGCAACTTTCAGCACGTGACTGGATAAAATAAAAAAAACATAAAATGTGATATTTTCTTTAAAAAATAAATGCAGAGCAAAGGTTCCTACAATCGTTTGCAATATCTATATTATTAACTCAATAAATCTTTTTTACTGTAAACCTCATTGAATTTAGACAGGATATGCATTGAAATCCCGACTTAATGGCATATTTATGTAATCGTTTGCAATATCTGTATCATTAATTTAATACTTTTTTTCCCATTCCCGCTTTCTTTAAAAAACATATTTAATATTTTGGCAACATCATCGAAATTTTTTTTAATATTTTGGAAGCATAACCGATGGTTAAAACTGACTGATTTATAAAATTAAAGAATATTACTAGGAAAAGGTGTACTTTTAGAACTTTTCGTCCATCATCTTAAAGAAAATATTAATTTCAGGTCAATCAATGCCCTGAATTACTTCAAGGCTAATGAATATGTGGTTTAATTGAAAATTTTAGAACGCTTTACTCATGGCGAACCAGCTGGTTGCCAAAGGCGGCTAGTAATATATATATATACACACACACTAACACATTTTTTTATGGAAGCAAAAATAAAAAAAAATGTCTGGCAATCTGTAAATTTTTAATACATGGGAGAAATGAACTAATTTCATTTTATTTTTACTGCGAAAATTGCAAATTCTTGTTCTGAGAAAGAAGCCTAAAGGAGGAGACAAGAGTTCATATTTTATTTAACATTGTTAGCGTGCATTATTTAACATTGTTTGGTGCCTAAAACTGAAACAAAGTAAGATTTTTGGATATTAATGAAGCACATGCATATTGAGCATATTTTGTTTCGGGCTTTTGTCCTGCTTTCAAATGAGATTTTGCAGTTCAATTTTAAACCTTTTTCCCCATCTGAACTCTGAAAAGAAAAAATATCACATCATCACGAAAAATTTGATTGTCAAATATTCAGTGAGATAACATCTATATGGTTTAATTTATGAGCGATTGCTTGCATTAATTTATTAATATTCTTCAGATGTCATATAGGATTAGCCTCGCTCATAGAATTATTTAGGTATATTAAAAAAATTATTTCAACTAAATTTTTCACACATATAATTTGAGGGATGGGTGTACCTCAGTGCATTTTCCTAAAAATTTAATTTTTATTAAAAATCAAATCTTGTGGTTTTTAAAAATAACTTTCGAAAGTTAATGTACAAAAATTATATTCAAACAATTACAAAATTTGATAAATTTTCTTAAGTAATATTAACTAAGAGGCCTTGCATTTTTTCCAGAATTATTTACAATTTTTTATGGTTTATATTATGTAAATGAAATTCAAACAATTTTCAGTTTTTTATAAAATATGTAATCGCGTGATTTTCTTACATTGTTGATCGTTAAGAAGAAAATATTTTGTTTATTTTTTGCTCATTTTAGGTGAAATGAATAAAAGTGCACTGATGAAGAAGGAAATTAACATTTATATATAAACGTACTCGATTCCACTTCGAAGTTTTTCATCCCTGCCAATAGAAAAGATAAATATGTGCTGGCACTGTGAAGATTAGGCCATCTGACTTATAAAATTCAACATATGTGTTTCTTTCAGTGTGGAAATGTGTACTTCGGAGCCATTAAAAAATAATTAAAACTAAAGCGATTTTTTTTCACGTTTTTTTCCAATAACATCCTAAGATATTACAGCACGGAAATAAATTCCACATAATTTCAAAATTTAGAAAAAATAACTTTTAAATGATACCAATTTAACAGACTTGCAATATTTTTCTAAATTTCCCTATTTTTTAAAAGCGATTTTTTTTCGTATGATTTTAAAAAATAGATTGTGTTGTTCTAGGATTCAGATAGTTTCCATTGTTTTATCAAATATTCCATCGTTTGATTTTCTTTTTCCATTACTGAAAGTTAAAGAAGTAGGATTCTATTTTCAATGTTGTTTTCACGGTTAAAAGTCTTTTCGTAATTATATTTTGAACCATTTTCCTTCGCTAGTTGATTTTTTTCTTAATATTTTTGTGGTCACGGGGACAAGCTGTCGGCCCTCCTTGTCTAAGCATTGAATAGCAGCGGTACAGATACATCAGATTCTAACCAAGAACCACCATGTAAATGGGTCTGGTAAACGTTAAATCCTTTTAGGCTAAATATTCTCTCGCTGGTATAGCGTGGAAATGTAGAGAAGGTGCCAAGTTATCTGATGTTGCTTTAAGCTTTTCGTCATCTGATCGGTTAATGTTATGAGATACGCCCAAAATATAGTTCTAGTGTTGTTTTGAAAAACGGGTCATTAATTTAACTAACCAAAACCTAACTTTTCTTTAAATGAAATATAAAATTTCACACTTCTGATTAGTGTTTATTGTTGTAAGTAGCTCTAAATAAAGGAGCTGTAATTGTGAACGTTCGTTATATTCATGATAGCAAGTGGAATAAAAATGATTTGTTATCACAGTTTAAACCCTCTGACTACGTAATTTTTAAAAATCATTATTCAGATGTGTTGTTTACAAATAAGTTCAAATATTTTTCAAACTGATCTGATACTCTATGATGTAATAAAAAAATAAGTTAATAGTTATAAAAATTAATAATGTAATTATTAATTTTTATATAATAATTATTATTATTTTAACTGTTATAATTATAATATTAAAAATATAATTATGATAGTTAAAATAATAATAGTTATAAAAATAAGTGCTCTAAATTGTAGAAAATGCGGGATGCAGTAGTAAATGGATTCGTTGCCAACTCGCCTAAATCGTGGGACAAGCAGCTGGAGGCTGGATGTAATGTTAATTTCTTGAAGTCTGACAAAACAAAATAAAAATATATTATCTTCTGAATGTTGGATTATTAAGAAATTAGAAAAAAAAAACTATATAGATATGATGAGTACTTATGGTTGTCGAAATAAAATTATTCATTTCTGAACAAAAACTACACAGTAATTTGTTTAGTTTAATTGCTTTTTCCAGAAAAATACACTTTCCATGAAATCTGTTCAAAATACCATGATAATGAGTGTGAAAGAAAATTGATTTATTTTCAGTACGGTTCTTTATATTTCTGTTTCTCCTGTTCGACCAATCTGTTAGTACAAATATTTTATAAACAACCAATCTTTTATTTTTATTTGTTGATGAATCGGCATATTTTTGCGAAGAAAGTGTATGCTTGAAGAACTTGATAATTCTGCATCGTCATTAGCTATGCAAGAAAACTTTGCTAACATTGCGTGGGTGCAAAAAGTCATTACAGCTTAGAAATTACTTTGTAAATTTTATTTTATGTGTAGTAAACTAGAAAGCCGTAATAATGATTGCGCAAAAATTTGTTGGTCTTGGAAATACGATTGATTGCCTTGATAAATGAGTGCCAGTTAATGATGCTTTAAATGGAAATAAAAATGCAGCTAAGTTTTTGGCGATTTTATTATCTCTCGTGAGAGATTTAAAAGAAAATTAAATTATTTTGTGTGCTGCCTAGTTCTGTTGTCAATGTATTTTCTCTTCTGATAATAAGATCGAATATATAGAATTAACTTAAAGTTAGAAAACATGAAAAGAAAAGGGCGTTTTAAATTTCATGATTCTAACTTTTGACAATTTAATTCCGAATTCAAATGTTCATTTTTAGTAATTATGAAAAAAAATATATTTGTAACTCTTCATTATTTTGATTGAAATCGGATTTAATTTTTTTCAACAATGAATCTAATAAGCCAGTGATAATTGATTATAAGCTAAACCCTCTACCTGCTTATGTTGCGATTTCTGTGGGTTGGCTATCAGTCCATTTTCTGTTGCATTCCGCGTTTTTCGCAGTTTAGAGTGTTTAATTTTATGATTACAGATTTTTATTATAAATGCATTCATATAGTGTAACATATAATATCAGTTCACTTTTTATAAAAAATATTTGACACTTGAAAAAAACGTTGCATCTAAATAGCGATTTTTAAAAAAGTAAACGCTGCCAGTGGGTTAATTTTGCATTAAAAATAGTTTAGGAAACCTGAATTTTAATCCGTTTAGAAATTCATAGCATCGATATTTGAAGGAAAGTGCAGCTAAGAGTTTCATTTCTAAAGTAAAATAATATTTGAAATTTTACGTTTCGCATGATGTTTAGTATTTGAAAACTGACCAATAATTCTTCTAAAATTTTTCTCTCGGGTCTTAGATTTTCCTTGACAACCATGAATTCTTTTTAATCCGATTTTTCTTCATAAAAAAAGGAGAGAAAGAGAGAAATAGGCGATACGTTTTCAGCGCTTTTATTTTACGTTTTTGCAGATTAAAAAAAATGTCAGAATGGAAAATATGTACTTTATTGCTGGGTTTTAATGATATATTAAAAAACGGTTAAGCTATTATGGTATATCTAAATATCTAATGAATTTTTTTTAAAAAAATCTTTATAAAATGTATCTTGTTATTTCATATTTGGCAATAAAAGTCTTTCTGGGGATATAAATATTGAATTATATCAGATTCTTGTTTAGGCAATATCTTTGCTAGAAAATCATTGTAAGACTTGCTACTTATTCATTTTAAAATGAACATAATATCAATGCTTATTAAATAGACTGTGTAAAAGTGAAGAATAGTATGCCCCTTGCTGTCGCCACGGATGCCAAGTCGCCAATAAAGATGGCGGAAAAATTAAACAAACACTTTTATGAAACAGTTATGGTTACCACTTTATGCATTAAAAGTATGATCTTAACTGATAAGTATTAGAATTTTGATTTTAATTTTTGATTTATTTAATCTCTTACTTAGATTTTAATTTTTAATTTTTTTAGTCTTTGAGATCACTTTTGTTATCACCTTAATTTTGTAGAAGTTTTTCAAACCGGCTGCGCCAGTCTGTTGTGTACAGAGCAAATTTTTGAGTACGCGATGCCTGTCAGTCTCTGAAGAGGGCACAGGGCAGAATTTTTTTTAACTTAAAAAACATCTTACGGCTTCATTACCGACGGGAGTGGTAATTTAGTATATATATATATATATATATATATATATATATATATATATATAT